>CM053504.1:24360363-24442263 GCA_028627145.1 Eidolon dupreanum | reverse complement strand
AGACTGGAAATTTCTCATAAATTAATACCTCAAGACATAGAGATCTGGTTTGTAGTTCTGGTTCTGCCAGAACTACAATCTGGGAAAATCATTTCATTTCCTCATTCCCCACACCCAGCAGCACCTCCAAGGGTGGTGGGCCTAGGGCATTCCATAAACAATGATCAACTGATAAAAGAATGGCCCTGAGCCTCAGTTTCATTAAATGGAAAAAAGTGAGTGAAAGGGTTATACTAACTCTATTATCTTGACAATCTCTTCCTACTGTAACATTTACACTCTCGAAAATACAATCACCTAACATTCTACAGCTCAATGTGATTACATTCCTCTCTTGAAAGCTATGGCCTCTGCCAAGAGCAGCCATTCTATGGCAGTGCTTACCTACTCAGTGGCAAAAGCCACTGGATGCCAAACTCTCATAAACTGATTTAAAAAAAAAAAAAATTCAACGCTAAACATGCAGTGCCATGGAATGAATGAGGCCCATGTTTCTAGCTCTCATATTTACAATAATGGCAAAAATCATACCAATCACCAGTCATAAGCAAGACTTTTGACAGGTGATCAAGACCTCACCTCAGTAATATATGGAAACATATGACAAGCAAACAAAAAGCCTCCGGAAGGATGGTGGGAGGAAGTAAATGAGAACATGGAAGGGGGAAGATTATTAAAGGCACATCCATAACAAATGCACCATTTGTACTAAAAACCTGGAAGTAACGAGGAAGAGCTATTTAGGACCATGAGGCTCTTCCTACTTTGTCTCTTAGGCACAAAGAATTCAAAGTCTGTGAGTACTGGAAACAGCAGAGGCAGGATGAGAACCAAGAAGAAAGTTCTAATTTTGTATCTTTGTGGGCATACTATCTAAAAATTGATTTCCTCCCAATTTCCTCCAACATGAGAATGGTCAGCTGCTTCCCTATGATATTTCATCCAAGCTTCAGGGCCAGGAGAGGGGAGGAAAGAAAAAGTGAGGTTACACAATGTCATTTACTAAAAAGTGAAATATTAAATTATCTTATAGCAAGTATAAATTTGAACAAAATTACAAATACTAATGTTATTTATACTAAATTTATAAAAATTTTAAAAAATATTAAATTACCAAGAAGGAAAATATTAAATTACTTTGGACATATTAACATGAATAGATATAATCTACCTAATTATCTATATCAGTGGTTCTCAAAGTTGGGTGCATAATATAATTACCCGAGAAACTTTTAGAAATTCTGAAGTCTAGGACATACCAAAAACCAGTTACATCAACATTGCTGGGGGTTGGACAACCAACAACAGTATTTTTTGAAGCTGCCAAAATGATGCTGATATGCAGACAAGTTTGAGAACTGGTCTATATTATTCTAACTTAATTTTAATGTGGCTTGAGGCAAAAGGCAGTGCCTTGAGCCAGTCCCTCACTTCAAAACCCTCCCTGCCCTGGTCCTTATGGGTGGACATCTGGGGCACAGAGCTTCGTCTCTCCACTGCTTGCCTGCCTGAGGCTGCCTCTCTACTCTGTCAAGCCCTGGAATCGGATACTGGTGTCTGCTATGGGGCTTAAGAGGCAAAGAAGCCTGTAGAAGAACCACCAGGAATTACAATGACATTAAAATGTTGTACATAAAATGATGTACAGGGTGAACTGGTGTCCACAGTGCCTTTGCAGGAATGAGTCACCCACTGGCAAAGAAAATTGGCTGAGTGTGGGCAATGCATAGCTCTCAACATATGCAGCTTCAGCCCCTTTTTCACTGATATTCTTCAAACATTCATTCGTTTGTTCAAATATTTACTAGCCATGTGGCTTAGTCCTAGCTTACCTTAAACTCACAACTTGTAGGGAAAACAGATCTTAAAAGTAACTGCATTCAGTGTAATTGGAAAACGGAAGTAGGCACAGGCATGGTGATAAAATATACAAGGAACTACTATCTCTCGGGAAAGGATATTCCAGACTGCACAAACAGCATAAGCAAAGAGCCACAAGGTTAGAAGATATGAAAGAGAAAGCTGTTTGGTACTGCATATAGAAAATGCATGAGTGGTGTGAGGTCAGAGGTCAGAGGTCAGAAAGGGCAGCAATAGCTAGGCATTTGGGCTTTACCCTAGAGACACATTTCTCAATAGTTGCACTAATGACATTTTGGGCTAGATAATTCCTTATTATATGGGTCTGTTTGTGCATTGTAGGATGTTCAGCAGCATCCTTGGCCTCTACTCATTAAATAACAGCAGCATACCATATATCCACAACAGTCAACGATGTCTCCAGACATTGTCAGATATCCCCCAGGAGCAAAATCATCCCTTGAAAAGAACCACTGCCCTAGAGGCAATGTGTAGCTACTGCGGAGGCAGAAACTATGTCATAAGTTTGCTTTTTAGAAAAAGCAATCAAATAGCAGTAGAGAGAATGAAAATGTCAGGACATCACAAAGTATAAATCTAATACAAGAACCTATATATCTTTTTTCATGTTGTAACCACTTTTAATAAAAATATCAGAGTCCAGTCTATACTCTCGGTTAATACATTGGGTTTTCAAAGAAGAATCAAGTGAACTGTTTTGTTAATGGTCTTTACAATATGAAAACTTTCCAGCATTGGCCTCTAGGTGGTGGGATTCTGGGTGACTGCTCTTGATAATTTTCAGTATCTTCCACAACCTGAACAAATAAAAAATCAATTACTTTTCAAAGTACCTTCCTTCATATACCTTTTGTGGAAATAACAACGCTGAATGCATGATACTAGGTTGCAAAGTGGAAGCAATGCTCTCACAATCTATCACACACACACACACACACACACACACACACACACACACACACACACCCTGCCCTTGCTAATTGTGCTTTTAACGCATTACAGTATTATGAAATGCAGTTTTCTATAAACCAAAACATGCACAAGGTACCTTTGCAGAATGTGTCCTTTTGCACATAGCTTTTAAAGTAGGTGTGCTTTCAGATATAGTGTAACTAACCACTACAAAACTTAGTGACTTAAACAATCACTTATTATTTCTCATAATTCACTGGGTTGGCTGAGGTTAACTGGGCAGTTCTATTTCACATGGTGTCACTAAGGACTCAACAGGTTGCTTTCAGATGGGCACTTGATTGGGGCTGGAACATTCAAAATGGTTTATTATCCTTCAGGGTCTCTCTACATGGCTGATCATTTAATAGTCTGAGCTTTTACATAGCACCAAGGTGGGCTTCCAAGGAGGAGCATTCCAAGAGAACAAGTCTGAATGTGCAAGTGCTTATTGAGCTTCTGCTTGCACTGTGCTTGCTAATATCTCATTGACCAAAACAAGTTTCATGGCCACGTCTAGAGACAATGAAGGAGGAGAACATGCAAGGGCATGAGTGATGGCAGGCAGAGTTCACTGGCGCCATCAAGGAAACAATCTACCACATTTGGACTAAGCATCAAGAGATCTGTGAAAGGCCAATGACTGTAGATATGAAACAATCCATACCAAATTAAAATTGAAGCTACCACACACCTTCATGCCTTGCTTGGGCCAGCTCTTCATACAGAAGTAGAAATAATTCAATCTTATCATTTCATAAGGAAAAATCTAATTTTTCCCTAAAAGGATAGCAATATCAACAAGGAAGGGGCCTCTTACTGGATACTCACTGGATTATAACTAATCCAAATCTGTGAATTCCCTTCTTCCCAATTTTCTTCTTTGAGGAATGAAATTCCTTTGAAGAACTAAGTACAATCTTAACAAATTGTGTTTTTAGTTTTCCTGCACTGAAGTCTAAGAAAAATCACACATCAATTGTCTTCCGTAAAAATTATAATTTGCTTTACTTAAACTAGAAGTTCACGTCGAGATTGTTTTAATGCACAGTGTATTATTATTTTTGTACATGTGAATTATGAAAATGCTTTGTCCACAGAGGAAAGGTATCTCCCATTATGACAACCTTCTAGTGGAGCAGTAATCAAAAATCCCAAAGCGACAGGGAATGTGAAAATACTGGGTGTGCATATGAATGGGTTTGTCTTACATGTGGGTACACTGCTTTCCAACCAACCTACTTCCAGACATGACCAATGAGGATGCCCTTGTTGCAGTCTCATAGATGAAAGATGCCCAGGATAAACTAAGCCTGGAATAAGCCCCTAAATGAAGCTGACATATTTTCTGATACAACTGTGAGTGTGAAAGATTAATGCAGTCCACTCAATATTGAGAGAAATCAGAAGATAAAGTAATTAAAAAAATTGTTTTAATATGAAATATTTGTAGGCCATTTCAAAGAGTTCTAATCAATTTTTCTTTTTTTTCCTTTTTTTTCTTTTTTTCTTTTTTGTGGAACTGGTGCGAGAACAGCATCTAGAACTGTGTTAGGCTCAGTAAATAGTTGTCAAATGAATAAAATATAACCTAATGGGACAGAGGAAAATGGCCTTGGAGATCTAGGCCTGTGGTTTTCTATATGTTCTTGGTAAGACTGGTGGAGGACAAAAGACACAGGGAAGACAGGAATCTAACTACCTGCTTTATACCTGGGCTTTCACAAGAAAAAAAGTTACTTCTGCTATTTTTTAAAAATCTATTGCTACTGATCTCTCCCAACATCCTTGTTTTATGAATAAGAAAACAGAGACTCAGACTGGCGAAACAACTAAACCAAGGTTTAGTATATTAAAATATGCTGTCAATCCTCATTTTTTGTGGATTCCCATATTTGCAAATTCACCCACATGTCAACATTTGGAACTGCAAAATCGATAAGGTTGCAGGCAGTTCGGCAGTCTAGCAAACAGGCAGCAGAGAGAGTCAAAAAATTTGAACCACTGATGCACACGCTCCCAACTGAAGATGAACAAGGTTCTGCTCTGCCTTCATAGTTCAGCTCTTACACTGTAAACAAGTATCCGTTAAAGAATATTTGGTGCCATGTGTTTCACAATTTCCTACTTTCTGTTGGTGATTTCCCTGTTTAAAACGCACCCCCAAGCACAGGGCTGTCTAGTGTGCCCAAGCACAGAAAGGCTGTGATGTGCCTTTCAGAGAAAATACGTGTGTCAGGTAAGCTTCTTTCAGGCATGAGTCGTAGTGCTATTGGCATGAGTTCAATGTTAATGATACATTAACATCTTATTAAATAAGATGCTTTTTAAAAACAGAAACATATATAAAATAAAGTTATATATTGATCAGTTGATGAAAATGTGACCATGGGCTCACATAAACCTAACCCTGTAGGAGTAATGGCTCAGTATTTACTAATTCATTGTTCGTGGAGACCGTATGGCAGTCCTCAATCTTTTTGGCACCAGGGACCAGTGCTCCCATGAAAATCTAATGTCTGATGATCTGAGGTGGAGCTGAGGCAGTGATGCTAGTGCTGGGGAGCGGCTGCAAATACAGATGAAGCTTTACTTGCTAACCTGCCACTCACCTCCTGCTCTGTGGCCCGGTTCTTAAAAGGCCACAGACAGGTACCAGGCCACAGCCCGGGGGTTGGGATACCTGTCATAGAACATGAGTACTGTGAATAATGAGATCAATAAACAATTTAGACTCTTTAGTTTGTTTTGAGGGCTTTGAAAAATGGCCACTAGCATTCTTGAACCAGACACCAGTAACCTTATATGAAAGTGCCTTGCATACTCACAGAATACCTTAGTTTTTATCAAAGCCAATGACATGAGCTTTGCCAATTATATAGGGATTCTAACACTTTTCATTTATTTGGAAATCCTTTGGTATTATGGGATTGCTACTAAATTTGACAGCCACAGAATCAATAAAGGAAACATACTAGAAGTCGTCTAGTCCACAAATATAATCAGAGGATCCACAAACTTGGATGGGAAAAATAATTACATGATTATTTTCACTAACCACTAACTGAAGTGTGGCTTGTCCTCTAATTATAAATATAAATCCCAAACCAACATAGTATTAATAGCACTAATATAGTATAAATTCCAGTTTCATATCATGTTAGAATTATTGCAGATATTGTATAATATTATTTGTCTGGATTTCAATATAATAGTATCCTTTATAGTCCTGTGTATTTCATTTTATGCATTTAAAAAGTTATTTAGAGAAAGGATCCATAGAGGCTTCAGCAGGTTGCCGAAAGGGTCAATAAGAACCCCCAAGCCACTTCTCTCATCTCACTGATAAAGAAACACAACCTACAGAAGGAAAGTAGCTTTTGAGGTCCCATCACTAGTTAGAAGCAAACCCAGGCCTGAAGCTTCACAATAAAGCTTCACGTGGAGGGAATCACCATGGTGAAGAGTCAGTGTCTCTTCTCTGGTACCCCTAGGTACCGCTCAGGTATGCTGGCACAGAACAGAGGTGCAGAACCGCATTTGCCTCCATCACCCACATCACCCAGCAAGTATCCTATGCACCAGCCACAACAAATTAACTGCTGTATACCAATGTGGGGCTCTATATAATACATAGAGCTGCTTAATTATATAAATCATAAGCATAAAAACTGGGGCACTTCATTCCCCAAAGCTTGGTCAATGGATAACTGAGCTCCAAGATTAAATAATATCAATCTAAAGAAAGGGAGAAGCCTGTATCTCTGGGGGAAAATGGTGAGGGTTTTACAATGTATACATGAGTCCCTAGCAGCCTCCACAAGATTCAGATCTCTCGCCTTGGCAAATCAAGGTTGCCTCATTGCATGTGGAGGGGAATCACCATGGTGAAGAGCCACAATAAATTAACTGCTGTATACCAGGCATGCTGAGTCCTTTCCTGCCTTCTAACAAAGTTCCCTCTGCTTATAATGGCCCTCCACCCTCACCCTGGCAAATCCCTTCTCATCCGTTAATACCAAGTTACATGTCATCTTCCTATTTTTGCCAGGTAATTATGCTTATCTCAATAACAAACTATGAGCTTTGTGAAGATGGGCAGGGGAAAGTAACCAAATAGAGGAAAGGAGGTTAAGCATTTAAATGTACAGATAAGTAATGATAATAAGGTTAATGTTTACTGAGCATTTATTATGTACCATGAACTAGTCTAAGCAATTTTCATATATTACCTCATTTGATCTTCCAAACAGCTGGTAGATACAATTAGGATCCTAATTTCACAAATGAGGAAATTGAGGCATAGCAAGGTCAAATAAGCTGCCTGAAGTTACACAGATAGGAAGTAGTAAAGCTGGGATCTAAATGCAGGCACTGTGATCAGTGGCTATGTATGCCTTTGACCACCCACTGCACTGGGGGGAGCCAATTTCATCCTTCATTCAACAGGTAGGAAGTTACAGGTCACAGAGTTTAGGTGATGTCTCTTTAGTGTAGACTTGAGGTTAAGATTAGAGTTCAGAGCTGAACATCCAGGAAACTGCCAGACTCTAGGTTTAGTTTAGATTTTAGTGTGGAAGGAAGGAGAGAAGGAAATAAAGGTAGGAGGGTCATCGATGGATCAGTTATTTGACTGGTTGTGAAATCAAATGATTGGTTGACAAATAGATTAATAGACAGAAAGAGCTGATCATCCTCAGTATCTCCAGCACAAAGCGGATCTGGTTCACAGTAGAAAATTGGTTATTACTCCTTGAGCCATAAAAAAATATCAAAACATGCTATTAACGCCACCCCTGAGTGTCCTCTGATTGAATGTAATTTCACACAATCTGTTAGGTTGCAGCAAGGAAGCCTATAATTGAAGGATTGGCAAGAGGTCTGGGGAGGGTACACTGTCTTCCAGGAAGACAGCCCTCAGAGATTCCTTTCACAACAAAGAGCTGACTTTATTTTCCCAGTATAAACGAGCCCTGGTATCTTTTGAATACGATGATCTGTGTTAATACAGAGAAGCAAGGACTCAGTTCGCTTTGGTTGGGCTTTATGTTAATTTCTTGCTGACCTGATTCACTTCGATTTATCTTTCTAAGCAAAAGATGATTTCTTTCCAAACAGCTGCCACTGTGCAAAGTCAACCAAGGAGATTTTGAGCTTCCAACGTGAGATCAGATAAGTTTGCTCCTAACCAAGGGAACTAAACTACCACGTGCAAACGTCATTCATGGGTTTCATGGGAAAACATTTCAAACACGGAAAACATCTGCTGTGATACTTTTTCCTCAATTTTAAGGGGGAAACTTTTGCAGTGATACTACCCTCTATTCTCTGTATCTGAAACTGCTTTCTACTTTGAACATCATTCATCTGCTATAAACTGGCTAGACGACACATCAATTAAATTAATTTATCTTTCAAACTCACGAAAGGAAGACGTAAGCAGACTTTCTGCAGGAGGCACGCATCTTCCTCCCACCAAATCTGCAGCATTGTCATACAGATGGTTAGCCTTATTGGTCTGCGGGGATGCTAGTAAGCTGCTGTCTTCACAAACGCACGCATCTTCCGTTTGTAATCACAAGTCTAGGACTCATTCTCGGTAGCTGCCTTCAGTAGAGTTGGCATGTAAGTCCTGAATCTAGGTACGAAATTAACAACTCCCAAAGATCAGTGAAAGTTCACACCTCCCTAGAAGCCAGACTCCCCAAAGACACTGCAGTCAAGCTCTGAATGACACCCCTGGCTGCATTTTCATTTTGAGCAGCAACTCCGGTGCAAGGAGCTTAATCTTTTTCCAAGCTTGTTGTTAAATACATAATTTTATATTAAAAATACAATACCCAGAGAATGTCAAAAGGAGCCAAAAACAATAAACTAGACAGAACCAAGAAGAACCCTCAGAGGCTAAACATGGTAGAAGCAAGAAACAGGCACCTACATGTAGAAAATGACTATCTCAACATATACAAAACCTACTTGCCCATAGAACTGTGTCTTCTTTTCTTTGGGACTTAGTGCCATAATAAATTAGAAGATTATGTCATCGAGATAGTAAAGAGGCTAAAAGAGAGCTTTGAAAATATACTTTATGTTTAAAATGATACAACAATGAAGTTCAAATGCTGATGTGAACAGGTTCAATTTTTTTCTTGAACATCTGGCTGGTTGGGGTGGGAAGGCAGCTGCACACACTAAGAACCCACCTCAAATACCCAAATCTCACTTTTTCTGTCCAACAACAGAATCTAAGTGTAAACAGGTATTCACAGGGTACTTTCGTAATGCTCTTTAGTTTGGGTTCCCTCTGAGGCATACCCTAATGAGACAAGGAAGAAAAGCCAATGCAGGGTATAATATCAAGCAAGTTTTACAGTCCATACATGGGCAGAGCATGTGGCCAGAAAAAGCCCTCATTCTGATAAGGAGATACAGACGCAGGCAACTGGAAGTGGGCAAAAAAAAAAAAAAAAAAAAAAAAGGCAAAAGCCAAAGCAGAGACTTGAAGAGATACCTGCACATCTATGCTCACAGCAGCATTATTCACAATAGTCAAAATGTGGAAGCCAGCCAAATGTCACTCGATAGATGAATGGATAAACAAAATGTAATATATACATAGAATGGAATATTATTCAGCCTTAAAAAGGAAGGAAATTCTGGCACATGCTACAACATGAATGAACCTTTAGGACATTAAGCTAAGTGAAATAAGCCAGTCACAAGAGGACAAATATCACAAAATTCCATATATGGAACCTAAAAATAGTCAATTTCATAGAGACAGAAAATAGAATGATGGTTGCCAGGGGACTAAGGGGAAGGAGGAACGAAAAGATACTGTTTAATGGGTTTAGAGTTTCAGTTTTGAAATGCAGAAGTTTTGGAGATGAATGATGGAGACAGCTGCACGACAATGTGAATATACTTAATGCCACTGAACCACGTATTAAAAATGTTAATTGGTAAATTTTATGTGTATTTTACCACAAATTTTTTAAAAAGATAAGTGCCACTGACAGGGCACCCAAAGGGTTTATTGTAATAACCACCCCCAAAGACCCACCTAAAGACCTTCAGAGATCAAATGAAGCAAAATGTACCCAAGGACAACCATCAATAGAGATATGGAGAAGGGGAGTAGTCTAGTTAAAAAATGAATGTATTCACTTCTTTCTAATTATAAGACAAATATATCATCATGAATGAAAACTGAGAATGATATATCAAAGTGAAAAAAAGAAAATCTAAGTCACCTCTTATCTCATTGCAGCGGGGCTCTCTCAGGATGAGCAGTGTGGAGAACAAAGTGCAGAATGAACGCATCTGGAAATCGTACAGCTCCCAATGTCAGCTGCCAGCAGTCTTGTGTAGTTGGCAGAGCTGGTCTAATGACTCCTATTGAGCACACTCTCCCCATAGGTACACAGCACACTTTGTACTAATGTCTCTGGACACCTTGGTACTCAAGGTATTGTCAATGAACGAGGAGCATCAGCATTCCCTGAGAGCTTTTTAGAAATGCAGAGTCTCGGGCTGCAAGATTTGCTGAAGCAGAATCTGCATCTTAATCCAAATGTTAACACAGCACTCCTATGATTTCTGAAAAGGGTTAGAGCTGCTTTAAAATGAGGTAATCTAGTATCTGGCACCGAGTACATGCTATGTTAAGTGTGTGCCAATTATGTTAGTATTAGTATTATACATAATGTCACCAGGGAAAAAAAAAACAGTGGAAGGTGACAGCAAATTAGAAATTTTTCTTCTAGAATAATTTTATTTTATTTTGCTGGAATAGAAAAGTCTATCCTAAGGCGAGCTAAAAACAATAAAATGTTTTTCTCCCAAGACTGAATGCTGCTTTTGTAATACAGTTCAATATTCTTAGACTTTTTTTCAGACCTTAAAAAACAAGCAAATGAAAATGACATGTTGAAACTTGCACTGACCCTCTTGCATTTCCAAGACTGCTTGCTGGTTTTGTTGTGCTTAATGTCTTTTTTCTTTGTTTCATACCAACTTTGTAAGCAACAAATAGGACTCTGTTAGCTCCTGCAATGATGCAATTATAAGTGCATTAGCTTTCTCACACACAAAAAGAATCTGATTTCAGAAACAAAAAAGGAAACAGCACAAAAAAATAATATGCTATTACAGTACAGAGTTTTTTAAGTTTTAGAAATACTACCTACTTTTGCTTGGATTTGAAACTTTTAAAATATGGAGGGAAGAGGGAAGGAATGTGGGGAAAAGAAAACAAATTGAGCTCTGAATTAGCCATATAACATTTTTAATCAGCACATATCAAAAGCCTTAATACATGATTATTCTTTGATCCAGTAATTCTGCTTCTAGGATTTTACCCTAAGGATATATAAAAAGGCTCATCTTCAATTAATGATACTCCTCACAGCCTTGTTTATAAATAGCAATTTTTTAAAGAAAAAATGTTTATGATATCGAACTAGTTAAATAAATCTCATTCATTCATACAAAAGCAGAGTATGCCAATTAGAATGTTTTTTAGAAATGTTTGAAGACAGAAAATCGTCATGCTATATATATTTTTTTTAACTTAGAAATGCAAGTTACAGAGGACTATGGGCAGTATAACCCCTTACTATCTATACTTTTAAACACACACACACACACACACACACACACACACACACACACACAGACCTTCTTTGACCTCTCTCCTGTTCTTAATTTTCTTCACAGTACTCACTATCATTCAGACATATTATTGACTCGTTGGTGACTGCCTCTGTCCCCCCCCCCCACTAGAACAAAGTAAACTTCAGGAAAAGGGAGATTGTTCTGTTCACCTCTGTCCCTGGCAAATAGTAGATAAGCAACAAATATGACCTGAGAAATAAACGAAGGACTGAGTATAAGCATGTGTGCTGATGTGTATAGAAACAGACACAAGAAACGGGAAGGTATTCCCAAAACTATCAATAGTGGTTATGGCTGGATGGCAAAAATACACACTTTTATTTTCTTCTTTATGTTGCTCTATAGTTTCTTAATTTTATACCATGAACTTCTTCTTAAAAGAATGAAAGATATAACCCCTTTTCATATACACATGTGGACATAATGTGTGTGTATATTTTTGCACTTATATTTAGTTATCTGCTAAGAATATCCTTTATTCCCCAAATTGCCAAGTTATACAATGGAAAAAATGAAACATTATTTGACTCTCTACTTCAGGTGAATAAAAGGAAATATGGGACAAGTGTTTAAAAAAAACTAACACAATTAATCCATTTTTGCTTTTTACCACACATACTTTCATTAAGTCACATACTTAGCAAAAAAAGTCAGGTAGAATAATCCTCAATAAACTGTTCCTTATTTCATGAAAAATAAGTTTTTTTTTTTTTTAGTTTTATGAAACATGTTTTATGAAAGATGTTGTATTTTTCAATTATGGTGGAAAATGACAATTTCATAGGTATCAGAATAGGTGTCTTATTGTTTTACTTCTATTATTACTAAAACTAGCAATTGCTCCAGAAGGCAGTAAAACTGGATCACAGTGTTCTCATTGGTCTGAAAGCAGAATTGGCATCAAGAGACACACCTAGCGACTGGATCAAATCAAGAGCTTCAGAGCCATTTAGGCAGCATCCTTTGAAATAAATTAATGGGGCCAGCTTTAACATTATAAAGCATCTATTCAGGAAGGCTTAAATGTAACATAATTATTGGGCAACTGTCGATGTTTCTATTTTATATTCCTATAAGTAATATAAACCTTCATAATTAATAAACTTTTAAAAATCCAATTCAGGTATACAAGAAATTGTCAACTACAAAGATGATATCTGTCAACTAATACAGCAAAACAAAGTCCACATAAAAAGATGATACATGCAAACACAAGTTTCCATGAGAAGCAAAATGTTATATTAATGCTATACTCCAAAAACAGACTCCAGAATACCTCTTCCTGGGGAAGAGCTAAGGAAGTTTGAGAAATGGTCATAACACCAAAACCCGCTTTCATTTTTCAAAACTTGAGACCCCACAGAAGCCCACCCTCCACGTTTTTTCTCTTACCTTTGCTTGCTTCTTAAATATTTCCTTTTATTATCTATCAAGTGTCAAATGACTGTTCTATATCAGATGTGTTTTATTTTATTTAATCCCGCTGTGATATTTAACTTTGAACAAAGTATGATTTAATTTTATAAACAATTTTTTCTTCTTTATTCTAGACAAGAGGTTGGCAAACTACAGCCTACAGGCCAAATCCAGCCCGCTAGCCATCTGCTTTCATAGAGCACATGAGCTAAATTGGTTTTTACATATTTAAATGGTTGAAAATATTAAAGGAATATATTTCATGACACATAATTATATAAAATTCAAATTTTGGTGTTCATGAATACAGTTTTGTTGGGACACAGCCATGACAATTCATTTAGATATTGTCTATGGCTATTTTGTGCTACAATACTAAATAGTTCTAACAGAGAGTATAGTCACAAAGTCAAAAATATCTTCTGACCTTTTGCAGAAAAAGTGTACCTACTCCTGCTCCAGCCTATACGATAGCAACACATAACACAGATTGTAGATTCCTGTGTTATACTGCTTTATGTATACTATCTGAAAGAAATACGGTAATTTAGGAAAATCTATATATCATCTGTATATCATTATCTCCCTACCTTACCTACCTACCTATCTTTGTAAAAACTGGGATGAAAGATCTGAAAAAACACAGTGTCCACCCCTTATTCACAGGGGGATATGTTCCAAGACCTCCCAGTGAATGCTTGAAACCATGAACAGTAACAAACACTATATTATTTTTTTCCTATTTACCTACATATATTTGATAAAGTTCAATTTACAAATAGGCATGGTAATATATTAACAATGGCAATTAATAATAAAACAGAATTATAACAATAAACTGTAATAAAAGTTGTGTGAATGTGGTCTTTCTCACTCTCAAAACATCTTATTGTACTATACTCATGTTTTCACTTAAAGGAAGCACTTTACCATTTCTCTTTGTCATACCCAAATTGCCAGCATCAATGCTCTTGTACTTTGGAGCCATTACTAAGTAAAATAAGGGTGACTTGAGCACAAGCACTGTGATACCTCAACAGTCTATCTGATTACCAAGATGGTTACTAAGCGAGTAATGGGCAGGGAGGGTATTCAGTGTGGAGTCACTGGAAAAAGGTATGGGTCATGTCCCAAGTGGGATGGAGCGGGACAGCGTGAGATTTCATCACACTACTCAGAATGGTGCACAAGTTAAAACTTATGAGTTGTTTATTTCTGGAATTTTCTATTTAATATTTTTGTACTTTGACTGACTGCTGGTAACTGAAACTGTGAAGGCTGAAACTGCAGAAAGTGAAATCGTGAATAAAAGGGAACACTGTACTACCAAATAGCTAATGATGGTTACCTTTAGAGCAGAATGTGAGACTAAAGAGGGAGGGTGGTATTGAATAAAATCTTTACTTCTTACTCACCTATATTGTTTTATTCTAGCAAGCAGGTACTACTTTTGTGTTTAAAAAATAAATAAAAGAAATAAATAAAATTTAAGAGGAACTTTTCACATACCAAATATTTTAAAATTAAAATAAAAGATAAAATTAAACATATGAATTTCAAAAAAAGATTGGATTTCAAAAGTTTCTTAACAGTGTGATCATGTAGAATCAATACATTCAAAGCAAAGAGCATCTTGAACCATGGAAAATTATTAAATGTTACCCAGTTATGTTATATTCATAAAAAAGCTATAAAGAGTTTTTTTAAAGTACACTGATTCTGAAAAGGCAAACACTACTTAGAAACTTATAATAAACAGGGAATGCAGAATATGCATTCTGAGAGACTATAGCTTCATTGAGTCACCTATAAAGCCCCAAAACTTTTAAATATCTCCAATTCCTTCCTACTTTTCACTCCAAAGTAGTGGCTGAAACTAACACATTGCATGCGTAAGTAAGAAATACTGACCCATAACTTTGGGTTTAAAAATTTTTTTTGCCCAAAATATCTTGTAAGGAACATAAAATACATGAAGCCATATGTTTAAGTGCACATTTTTGCTGTTTCTTATTTTTAAATGGACACTAAAATGTTCCAGAGAACAGACAGTTCATCCAGACAGGGATATGATACAGTAAAGTCTCATTGAATCACATTTTTAATTCAAATTCCTGCACATTTATAAATGCTGGCTTTTAAACACAAGCCCAATGGTTCCTTTAACTACATTGAGATGCACAATAACTAATAGCTGGTTACAACGAGCAGTCTCAAGAGTGAAGTATTACAGCTAATGGTTTCTAAATACTTTAGTCTCCAAACCTGGGACAACATTAAGGCAAACAAAATTAGGCCTTTCCTTAAATGTTTTTGATTTTTAAATGCTTTCATAATATAACATTACTAAACATAAATCTCCCCTTTTCTAATGTCTGAAATACTATGTGTTTAAATCAAGCATACACATCTAATTTCTCTTCGTTTTCTTATGAAATGCACTATAAGATGACACTTTCTAAGTATCCACATTTTGAAGAGTAGAAATTATTTGAAAGCAATGGAGGAAAAAAACACCTAACTATCCAATTATAGAATACTCTTGATATGTTATAATCTTTCATGATTTAAAGGTATACAACAATTAAAATCCATGTTTGAAACAAAATTATGTAGTAAGTAATCATAATACAATGTTAAGAAAAAAAAGCAGGGTAAAAATTGTATGCTGAAAAAAAATTGTATGTCCGATATGGTCCTAACTGTATTAAAATTACAATATATGTTACATGTGATATTTATAACATTAAGTTATAGTAATTATATTTTTGTGGATGGTAGATCTTTATTTTTGTTTTCTTGACTTTTCAGTCATCTATAACAAGCACCATTTTTATAATTAGAATAAAAATTTTTAATAATGTTCCTTTGTTTCTGTTCCTGTTGGTATATACCAAAAAATTACCACTAAAAATTAAACTAAGCAATCATCTACAATTGGAGAAACCAAAGAATGTACTTAATATTTAATTTTATCTCCAGGTGCAAACATTTACAAAAAAATAATTTAAATAAACAATATATCTACTATATAAAAGTCTTGTAAAAAACAAAGTGGATAGAAATGCTGTGGGAAATTAATTAAAATTTGAAACTGTGATATTTCACAACTATTAATATTAGGTTTTTGACCTAACAGACATAAATCCTGTGTCAAGAATAAACCTTAACATAAATAACTGGAAAAATTTGAAATAATTAACATAATTATAAACATGGTTTTTCTAAGACTGATGTCCTTTACCCACATTTGTCAGAGCTTCCTATGTTGGACAAATTTCGTTCAAAACTCTGCATTAAAGTGCTGTTTCAACTGAAAAGGCATCTTCACCTTTCACAGGGACACAAAATAAGTCTCCCCCAAAAATCTCAGAATATTCTAGTAGCACACTTTATAACAGTGTGTTCAATTACTGGCCTGCTTGTCCTATGAAATTACACACAAGCACTTCCTAACACTTCACCAGATATAAGCTGGTCCAGGCCTTGGGAACAAGCTTCATGAGAGACACTGCTGAAGCTAAAGGGAAGAGAAACAGCAGCTCAGAGGAAGCTGTTCACGGAAATAATGAAAAACTAGGGCAAAAAACAGAGAGCAGGTGGAGCAACACGTAAGAGGAGCTCAGAGCCCTGTGGAGAAGCCAGAGGCCAGGAGAGAGGACTGATCATTGCATGTAGTGGTTACTAAGCAAAAAAAAAAAAAAAAAAAAAACCAGCAGAGGGCAGATAAGAAAAAGAAGGAAGGGGAGAAAACAAAGAGCTGGAAAGTGCCAAGCCAGGGACTATGGAAGTTAAAGAAGTATCTGTCCACTGGTTGAGAGAATGCCAAGTGCTGGCTGGACACTGGGGCGGCGGGGATAAAAAGAAGTGGCTAATACCACACTGCCTCTGGAAATTGAGGGGCTGGATCTGTGATGATGAGTGGATGAATCCTCACCAAGCAAATACCATTCAGAGCTTCCAGAGAGGCCTAAAGAGCTAAGGAATGACAAGAAAAGCGAGATTATCATCAGGTTAGGGTCAGGCCAAAGGAGGCAGCATTGGAGCTGAGAGCAGTGACAGGTTCACACAGGTGAAGCACAGGGCTACTTAGGTGGAGCATACAGGTGCTAGGGGGATGTGCACAGTAACGGAGAAGCTCATTCTGATCAGGGACCATGTGGTTTGGGGAAGGCTGCTAAGAGAGGAAATAGGTAGAGGCATGACAGCCTGCAGGAGCCTGACTACCCAGTTAAGGAATTTTGACTTTATTCCTGGGGCATTGGGGATCTATGGAAAATGTCAGCAGAGGACTGTGAGATAAGACTGTGCCAGGAGAAGATGGGTGAGTGCAGGTGGGTTTGGGAATGATAAAACAGGAGAATGTAGGGAAAGGAGTTAGGAAGCAAAGGAAATTCTGCAGGTAAGAATATTGACCTTTAAAAATAGAGCCAAGAGGCTGGAGGTAAGAAGTTTTGGAATTGGAACAGAGGGCAACTAGCCATTACTGCCTATGTGGAGGTAGAGAAAGGGAGATGGCAGGAGGCTGACAGTGGGGCAGATGAGGGAGAGGTTTTCAAAAGGAGCATACCAAGGGTGTTCATGTGAAAGGGATTTAAATAAGGTATTCACAGAGGGCCCTGAATCCCTCCTAAACCATCTTTTTTTGATCTATGGCGACTGCATTATGGATCGATAATGGAGCCTGCACACAGTAGGCACTCAGGAAAGCACTGCGCTCTCGCTCACTCCCTTTCCTAATCCACATCAGCCTTCACATAAGGACAGCATAGAGGGCATCCTTCTTAGGGCAGCACCCACAGCTCTGCTGCTGGGGCAGGATAATTAGCACAGATGCCAGCGGCAGACAGCCTTCCAAAGCAGATTGCTGAGGGAAAGGGGAGCCACCAGGTCATGTGTCTGACCGGCTAGCATCATCCCACTCTCAACAGTGTCTGCAAACACACCCTGGGCTTCTTAGAGGTACATCATCTGATCTCCCTAATAGGCTGCCATGTGCTGAAAGATTAAGAAAAGAATTCTTACATTGCCTAAGGCAGCAGCGTGCTTTGTGTTTTAAAAATTGGTTCAGTGGCAGAGAAATGTCCGGAAACATTATAGTAAGAGCTATAAAACTTACTACACTGAGTAAACACTAGCAGATGGATGCCAACAAATTTTTAATTATCTTCGACTCATTATGCAGACATTAACCTTGACAAATTAATAAAGGTGAGCTAATAAACTTGTGGGCTTACATAACTTAAATAGCTTCAAAGCAGAGAGAATACATAGAGAAAGACGTTGATAAAAGCATTTAAGTGGGCTCTTTTTCATCCTTCTTTAATACTATATGGTTAAATAGCTATTAAGTGACTGGGTTTGGGTTTTTTTCCTTTCTCTTTTTACTCTGTAAGGGAGACTAGGATAGGTTCCAAGCTATTAAACTATTTGTGATGTACAAGTCATCATCATAATTGGGGGCACACTTTCTTGTGACCTTTTCAAAACTTTCATTTCCCAAATGTGACAGATATGAAGTGCTTTTATAGCACCAATAATGATTTTTTCCTATGGGAACTTGCCAATTATAAGTTGAAAACGAAGGAAAGACCATACTGGATATACATTTAGAATCTCACTGCACCCCAAATGTAGCTCAAATACTTAAGAATCATGCTTAGAGGATAGTTTAGGTGAGTTAAGAACCTAACCTAGAGAAATACACACATTAAAATAGTTTTAGGGCAAATTTTTACTCCCCTTAGCATATTACCATAAAATGTGTTCAGTGAAAAGTGACTGGGTGGTCCACAACTGCATCTGCAACTATTAATCTGAATTTAAGTTTTTAAATTGTTAAAGTTTATACTAGGGAAAATGAATGCATGATACATACAGCCATTTTAAAACACAAAAAACCTACAACAGAGTTAGGCATCAAGTCCTCACCAACTCACCAGACACGAGACATGTTGAGGCCTCTTGTCTTATTTTTCTCATGTTCTCAGTGGCCAGTATGTGCTGAACACATGAAGGCTTAATAAAGGTGACATTTAACTGAACCCATTCAGACACCACAACAGTGTTTGGGTAAAGGATATGTGCTACTTCTCACTCTTTAACAATAAATAGCCCTTTCTGGGAACTTGATTTTACTCTTCATTTGACTCAGGCTTTCATAGCTTATATACAGGAAAGTTAAGTTCACTCATTTGCTCACCTGTTCATCCATTCAGTGAATATTTATCGATTTCCTCTTGTGTGTCAGGCATTGTTCTAGCTATCCACTATCCCACATGGTAAACGCCAGCCACACATGGTTAGTGAGCATGTGAAAGACGGCTAGTCCAAAATGACTGTGTAAATTACCCACCAGATTTTCCATATTTAATCCGAAAAAAAATGTAAAATATCTCACCAATAATTTTATATTGATTACATGTAAAAATAACATTTTAGATATATTGGGTTAAAAAAGCATTATTAATATTAATTTAACTTTTCCTTTCTGCTTTTTTAATATACTAATAACAAATTTGGTGTATGGTGATAACAAAATTGATTTTGAGGACCTGACTTTCTATGGGAAGCCCGTGGTAAAACTAGAAATAAATAATAAGCACTATTACGGAATTTCAGATAATGAACATTATGTGAAGAAAATAAAGTAGGGTAAGAGGAAAGAGAGTGACCGAAAAGAAATATTTTAGATAGGGTGGCCATGGAATTCTTCTGGGCGGCCAGCGGGGAGGGTAATATTTGAGAAGGAAACAGTGATAAGAAGAGGTAGTCACAAAGATCTGGGGGGAGGGAGGGGCGGAGAGTTCCAGGCAGGGGAACTACAAGGGTGAAGGCCCAGAGGTGTGAATGAGGTAGCAAGTCTGAACAATGGCAAGGTCAGTGGGGCTGGGGCACAGAGGGAACCACAAGATATGGGATTAGAAGGCAGAAAAGGGGCACAGAAATCCTGGTGAGACTTTTAGGCTCTCTGAACCTATAAATTCCACGTAAATTATAGTCAAAATTCCTCCGGGATTTTTCATGGAACTTAATAAACTATTTCTTTGAATTCATTTGATAAATGGAAGAGTCAAGGAGAGCCAAGGTTTTGACCTACCAAATACCAAAAGTTACTATGAAGCTATTATCAGGGTTGAGACTAGGGTGAGTCAGGTGAGGCTCCTAGAGCCTATTAGGGAAAAGTGCCTCCAGAAGTTCCATGTCCTGAGTGCCTGCCTGCCTCAACCCAGTCTCAGCACTGTGATAGATGAAGCAAAACTAAGGGTGTAAAACTGAGCAGCCTAAATGGTTCCACACATGTAAAATTTAGAATATACAACAATACTGTGAATGTATGTATATGTGTCTATGAATATGTGAGTGTGTATACACACGTATCTCAGACATATACACATACGCATAAGGAACACATACATGAGACAAGAATATAAAAATAAAAGTAGAAGAGAAATATAGTACCCTAAAGAGTTACGTCTGGAGAATGAGAGAAACAAAGTGGAATAAGGGGAACCGGGCACTAATACACTCCTAGTTTCTAATCTTCTTCCATAAAAGATATGAAGTCGTACATAAACATATACACACAAGTGGTGTACAACATCAGAAATGCTGTTCGAAGTTAAGAATAATACAAAATTGTACATATATTCACATTTTTATATATATTAAAAATTATAAATATGTGTGGTCCCTATGGGGGATTGGAAATGCACAAAAACAGTATTGGTTATTATGTTCCAAACTCCTGTTCCAGTTTTTTTTTTAAGCGATATTTAATATTCATTAAAGAAAACATAAATCAGAAAAAAATACTGAATTCAGAGCCTAAAATTATACTTAAAATAAAAATATGTAATTCAGGATAAACTTTATCAATACTAAACAGCAGGCATGTTGTCTGCAAGTACTCATTAGAATTAATGACTCAAACCTGTCCCTTTAACGCAAATAACAAAATAAATTCATGTTAATTACACTAAATTTACATGTCAATTACACTATAAACAGTTTTTTTAAGTTTTCTATTCATAGAACACCATAGTTGGAGATATTTTTGCTATTAAATAAGATTCTCTGGGGAGAGTTGTACATGTATTACACCTGGAAATACCCTATTTCCTAAATGAACAAATTTGTTCATATTTCAATCTCTATGAGAACCATTAGCACTGTTGCAGTTTCGATTTATTACTTGAGGATTTAAAAAAATGGATAAAATAAGATTTATGGAAATTTTGAAATAGTCTGTAGACTCACTCTCAGCAAAGGAACTATTAGAATAAAATTCGCTACTTAAAATATGGAAGCAAATAGAGAGGAAAATGCAAAAGAAGTCCTTCGCCTTTGTTCAAGCAAAATAAAGATACTATCTGTAGAATTAATACTTCTGCATGTATGGAGTTAAGGGCTGGGGGAATATTGTGGCCAGTTATTGTGTGAGGTTCAGTCATGGAGTATATTCATGGCTGAACATTAGAAATTAAAGACTGGTGCTAGAGCTTATTTTCTTAAGGCAAAGGAACTATGCACAGGCCCTCAAAAGTGAGGTTGGTCAAGGCCATGAGAAGGAAGTGTGTCCTTTTACAGCAGCATGCTTAGACAGGAAGAAATGTCATTACTCAGGCATCTCAGGAAGCTATGTTAATTCTCCCTGGGTGCCACAACAACAGTTCCAGAAAGATGCCTTTAATTGGAGAAACAGGCAGTTAAACAAGCTGGGAGGATTCCAGGTGACATCAGCCATAGACCCTGCCCAAGATGTGAACTAGACTAGGTCACCCAGAGCTGTGAAAAATCTCAGTGGGCCACTGCTTTAAGCTGCTGCTCTCCTTGATGCACAAACAGGACTTGATATTCTTCCCCACCCCCACCTCTGTTAATCCCACATTAGAGTTATCACTCATTTTCTTGCTTAATAGAAGGGCAAGGGAAGTCTGAGAGTCTGGAACAAACTTCAGCTTCAGTATTTAACACCTGCTCATGATGCAGTGAGCTCAGATGAACTTTCATTACTGTTCCTGATGTATTCAATAGCCATACCTCTAACCCTCTACCTGCACTTCCTTTTTATTTTCTAACTTCTTCAAATGCTACACAAATTAGTCACTGCCTCGCTCGAAACTCAACAATTCAGTTATCCTTCTGTCTCTTCTCTGCTTCTAGCATCTACACTACCCAATGGAACATCTTATTTACGAACATCTTATTGACACAAGTACGATCTTGTGTCAAGCCCAAATTATCTTTTTAAAAATGTGTGCCTCCAATAGGCAGAATAAGTCCCTCCAGACTGGACATGACATTTTGAACAAAAGTCACACTGGGCTTGATTCAGGTCCTCTCCTTTCTATCCTGCTTTGTGCCACACAATGCTAGGTCTATACACCTGGCTCCACTTGTTTGGCACTTTATGAATGGGGACACCCAACAACTAGAATTCCACATTAATGCAATATTGATAATGTCCCAGGGACATTAAATCAAACATTCTGGGTCAAATAGAAGTTTAATTATATTTGATATATTAGATAATTTAGCCATGTAGCAACTTGAGTTATTAGGAAACAAACAATATTTAGTATTTTAATAATTTGGGTTATTAGAAAACTAATAATCCACAAAGGTAATTAAAGTATCTCTAGTAAGATGAGATTTTTCCTCGGTACACCAATCCCATATATTTCCTAACCAAAATAAAGATGTTTATTTGGATGTCCCACCTATGACATATCCAAAAAAATAAATTTATACACTTTACATGGAAGACAACAAGCAACTTTAATCTGGAGACTACACATCCCGCCTGCACTCCACATAACCAGAATGTGAAGTTCCCTTTCCCAATTGCCAGTGAGGTCCTCAAAGAATGTTTTCTTGGAGGGCTGCCAGTGTTTTGTGTTGCTATCTGAGGAAGCATTCTGGGAGGTGCCCATGAGCTAAAGCAGCAGAGGGTTCCGACCGAAACATTTCAGGCACCTTAACTTTTATTAAAATTTAAACTATGTAAGCACAGGCCTAAGGAAAAAAAAAAAAAACTTGATTAACAAACTTTTTTTCCCTTTCATGATTCTATTATTTTTTCTTCCAAGTATAAACTATCAGATGGTAGCTTGCATGCTCACATAAATGATGCTCAAGGCACACAGGACCACCACATCCTGACCCCCTCCTCCCACACACACACCCCATTGCATTTCAAACTTTATAATGTCTCATTTTAGCTGGCATGAGGTTTTTCAGTAGTCATTTCCTCCAGTAAGGCCTGTCTTGGTGGAAAGGGTAAAGCCTTATACTTATCACATTGAGAAGCTGAATTAAAAAAAAAAAAAAAAAAAAGAGGAAATTGTTATAATTATAGTGAGATCTCTTGCATGCAAATTCAGTTTTCCTTGGAGGAAATTTGCATACTTCTCTATAAGGAATCCCCATGCCAGAAGTACACATTATGCTTTTCAGCTCAAGACTTTAAAAGTGATGCACTTGCCCAGGAATTACACAGGAAAACAGTTTATGAATGTGCTCCAGATCCTGTCTAGATATGTTATTTATTAAAAAATAAAAAGACTTTACAATGTAATTTATAATATTTAAAAGATACACCATCTATACTGGAGGAACTGAGGGTTACTAGTCTGGCCGAGACAACCAACAGTCAGGTATTTGTTTCAACAGGTGTCCAAAACATATCTAAACTCTGGTTCATAAAAAGTAAATACATTTTAAAATACAAATTTCTTCTCAGATTCTTAACACTTTCAACTGGACAATAAAAATGGTCATATTTGTTGTTAAATGCTATGATTCAAGGATATTTCTGTGATAAAGGAAATAAAGAATGAGTGAAAGGAACATCCAAAATGAAGACCCATTTTTAATTTGATCTAAATTCAAGGCAAATGTGTCTGCCCTTAATTGCAGAAAAATATTTTAGATAATCAGACAAGAAGGAAAGGTGCTAGCAATACTTCCCGTCAGTGGGCTTTAAGAAACATTAAATACACATTTATACTTCAGGGGGGAAAAAAATACTTTGGGAAGGCAATAAACTCTTCTAGATCAAAGTAATCATTTCTGTATGGAAGAAAATCCAATCTATGAGAGTTACTTGAAGCAGGCCATTCTTCTCAAAGAGGATATTTTTACAATACTATAAATAAAACATTCTTAAATGAACTACCCACCAACAGGAGAAAATTAGCCATTTGCATTAAAATCAACCTATTTTTGTCAGGCCTTTCCAAAGCAAACAAGTTAGCAGTGCCTTTGAGGACTCCGAATCCACAAGCTTCTGCAGCAGTTGTCCAAATTAAAGGTTTGTGGGTGGAAGGCAGAAACAAAACGTGCATAAACATTTCATATCTCAGAACCATTCAAGATGATTGCCAAGGGTTGAAGTGATTTGTCACTTTATATACAGAACCTTTTGAAAAATGGAACATTTTGAAAAATAACAGAGGACAAGCAATTTGGGGAAAAATATTTTTAAAAGTGCAAGATGTTCATAAGGTAAGTGGAAAAAGCAGTTTATAAAAGCATGAGATCTCAATTTCACAAAACAAACAAAAACAAAATGCATCTGTACTGCCGTGTGCAGGACACTCCTATGCAATGTTAGAAAGTGCGCTGTCAAAGCAGGTCGGTGAGTCCAAGGTTGTGCTGACATTGCCCCCAGATGGAGGGGAGTCCTGAGGACATCCAGCCCCAAGGTGAGCGTCTGTGGCAAAACTGAATCTGATATTATTCAACCTGGCACTTACCAAACATATGTGACCATGGAAAGCACTGTTTTTTACTAGAACACCTATTAACATTCTCACCAGCTCCCCTTAGAAACAATTTGTTAAATACTAAATGACCAGTTACTTAAGGAATAAAGGTAGACCTAGAGAGAATAACACTTAAATACCAACAGCAGTGATCTGTGCATTGTGGAATTTCAGATTATAATAACTTTCCAAATCGTCTACAACACCCACATATTACTTTCATCATTTGAAAAAAAAATGCAATGTTCTAGGATGACAAGAATGCCACACTGATCCATTTTCTTTAAATAATTTATCGATGAAAAGTACATTTGGTACTTCAAATGGCAATATACTAATGTGGAGAAAAGTATAAAGATCTGGCCATCTCTAGATTGCCACGTGTAGACCAGCTATAAAAAAGATGTGGTCAGTTTAAATACCAGTCTCAGATTTCTGGTGTCCTATGAAAATAAAGGAAGCAAGGAGTCCAGTACTGGCAAAAGATGAAGAACCTCTGCCTTTCAAATTTCCTGTTTATTCTCTCAGATGCCAAACATTACTTGCAGCCTTTGCAAGAAATTTTAAATGTGTAGAGATAGTCTAAACACTCTTCAGTCTATTTATTTTCCTCCTGCAAAAGACAATGTAAATAGAGGAGAAATCATAGCTTGAGAGACATTTCTATGTGTCTGAGACAATAATGCCTATAAAGAAAAGATGTTTAAATCCAATGTTTTATAGATTTAAGTTTTACTGAAATAAATGCTAATCAATGTAATATTCTTTTCAATCAAAATATATTTTGCATATCTTCAAATGTAAATTTTACTGCAAAATTTCTTTAAAATACACTTCCAAACAAAATAGTTGAAAGACTGTATATTAGCCTTGACAGTGCATTCATTTTGTATGCTGGGTTTCAAAATATTCTGCAAATTAACACACCGCAAGAAAATAGTTGAATGCTTTGGAGTAAAATATCCATTTATTAATAACAGAAAAGCTTCTAAGCTTCTCTACTGAAACTTGTCCATAAACTTGAATAACAGATGCACAGAGTATAAAATCTGGAAGAAGTGAACCTGCCCCTCCACACCCATCACTCTCAATACTGCCACCTAAACTGCTTCAATTGCCCACTGAAGGTCACACTGCTTGTAGAGAACATAATGCCAGGGGACAGTTTCCAGAAGACTAAGATTCTGGAGCCATAACTGAAAACTCCCTGAGTTACTTAAGACAATGACTGCATCTCAGCCCTGGCAAGAACCAAGAGATAATATTTATGTGAGAATGAACCTATTCCATCTGTGCCTGGCACACAAATCTTTCCCTTCACTGTATTAGGCTTGCACCTTAACTTGTTCTGCCTGTTTTCCAACTCTTGGCTGACTCCAGAAAAAACCTTCCTGCTATTTTATCTGAACCCAGCTTTCATAATTTGATAAGCATTAGAATATGTGCGTTGTGTGTATTGTGGGGTAGGAGTGGGGTCAAAATGATTATTAAATCAAGAAGCAGTCATTTTAGCCCATTAAAAATAATAATTTTAGTTCCAATACTTATGCGTCCAGGCCGCACACAAATTCCCTACAAGTGAAAATGGTGAGATTTTCCTTTCCAAATAGGAAAACAATGAAAATTATATTTTAAAGTTTTATTTTAATATTTTCATCAATGTTTTCTAGAGAAAGTAGCAAAAATGTGATAGGTTTTAATTTTTTTTTTAATCAAATCAACACTGAGAGAAGAAACTCTGGCACAACCACTGTCACTCTTTTAGTAGCCCTATTTTCCAAACATTTATTGTATTAGGCACCAGACACACGAATTGACACCTTTGCCCTGAAGGGGATATTGTTTTTAGTGTCAGGAAAGCTATTCGTTATCAAGAATGTACATATTTTTCAAGTCTATTCAGGCTAAAACTGTTGTTTCAAGCAACTAACATGTTCCTGTAATCATAGAACCATAGTTTCCATTCTTTTCTATATTCTCATTCTCATTCTCCCTCTCTCTCTCTCTCTCTCTCTCTTTTCCTCCCTCCTTCCCTCCCTCCCTCTCTCTCCCTCTCTCTCTCTCTCTCTCTCTCTCTTTCTCTCTCTCTCTCTCTCACCCTCCCCCCCTCGGCCCTCCCCCTCACTTCACTTTCTCAGTGGGCTCTTCCCCACAGATGTTCCTGCCAAAGTGTCTGGGCAGCTGCACTTGTATTAACCAGCTTTATAATTAATTTAAACTATCTGACAGGACACGGAAAAACTGTCTTTCAGTAATTTTAGTTGCTTTTTTGGCTGCTATCTCCAATTTTAATGGTAGGGTATATCTTTGACATTCCAGACAAAGAAATAAAAAGAAACTGTTCCTTTTAAATCTTAAAATCACAATAATTAGCATCATCATCGTCATCACCACCACCACCATCATCATCATCATCATCATCATCTCCATGCTTTGCAATTCACACGTCAATCAGGAATTCAAGCTGGTGCACACTGTTGGTCAGACTTTGGTCTCAGCACCCTGTTAGGTAGGTCAAGCCTCAGTCTCTTCCTTGATGGCCCTCTGATTATCCTTCCCTCCTTGTAACACTTGTCAATTGGTTTCCAAGATACCGGACGCTCTTGGTTTTCCTCCTATTTCATTAGCATTCACTTATCCCTAATCTCTAATGTTGAGTCTTTCTAATCTCTCTGCCCTTTAAGGGTGAGAGTCGTTGGGGTCAGTCCCCAGACCTCTTACCTTTCCATATGTATTCACTTCCTTGGTGACCTCGCCAAGACTCATAACTCCCATATTTACATATCTTCAGCCCAGACCGCTCCTTGAATTCCAGACCCTATGTCCAACCGTTTGCTGAACATCTTAATTTGGATGTCTCAATTATTTGTAATGACTATGCCCTATTAGACAGTCTGACTCTACAGTGACTAGTTAACCATTAGTGTACTGAGGATATTTGGGTTCCATCTTTTTGTATATCACAGAAAGTGCTACAATAATCTTACATAACTCTCTGATTCTAGCCTTACAATAAATTCCTAGAAGAGACTGAACATTTAAAATCTTAAAAATGCTACCAATATTCCCTTCAAAGAATCTAATCTAAAATATGCTTCCATTAGCGCATTAAAGCAGCACTACTCCCCTAGTGGTCCCAGAGTGGTGACAGACTACAGACTGTCACTGGTCCATAGTAAGGTAGGTTCGGAAACTGAGAGTAAACACTTAAAAATTCTGAAGGAAATCTGATGGAGTAATTTTATATCTGATGAACATTTTATAGAAGTATGTTTGAGATTTTATTTTGTATATTTTTAATTTTCCTGGCCACTTATTTTTACTATATTTTACAAATGTATCAGTCAAAAGCAGACTTTGAAAAAATGCTCCTTCACCACAGTTCAAGAAAAACTACATTATAGTACTCGTTTCTTCGTACCATCACCAAATGCAGAGATTTGTTTTTGTTTTATTTTCATCATTTTGGTTACTGAAATATACCATTGTTGGTTTAATTTGCACTTTTAGATTGTTTGCAGGTTTGCATACCCTTCCAATGTTTGCTGGACCTATGTTCATTATTTTATGAATTATCTATTTATATTTTTTCTCCATGATTCTATGAAGATGTTCATTTTGTTAATAAAATTATAAGAGGTAACTGTAAAAGCTGTTTGCACATTAGGTATATCAGACCTTTGCTGATCATATATTATTCAAATATCTTCCCAGAATATCATCTTTCAAACAAATTTGACAGTATTCCACTACACTAAATTAAAATAATAAAGATTTAAAATGTTGTATATAATTTCATTTCTTTAATTCTTTCCTTTATGGTTTCTATTTAGAGGTGCCTTTCTCACCACAAGATTGTAAAAATATCCATCTATACATTTCACTCATACATTTGTAACTTACCTTGTTACATTTATAATTTTTCTCCACTAGAATTATTTTTGCATGAGCTGTTTATTTTTCCAGATTACTAGGCAGGTGTCCCAACTCCTTTTACTGAATAATTCATCGTTTTCCTTCCCATCTAAAATGCCAACCTCATCATATACTAAATTACCACATATATTTATCTAAAAATAGAATCTCTATATTTTATTATTGATGTATTCTATCAATACCACTAATCAGTCATCACTGACTTATAATATACTTTAATATCTGAGATAGGCAAGCACCCAGGATAAATATTTCTTATAATTCTGGGAGGGCTTATAGTTTCATTCTTCCAGATGAACCTCAGAACAATATTGGCAGTTCCCTAGCTTTGATAAGGACTATATTGTGTTTGTACTTTAACTGAGAAAAACTGATATTTTTGTATTATTGTACTAAATCTTACTTTCTACAAAGAAATTAACTCTCTGCACTTAATTGTAATTTGTTTTATATCCCACAACTGAATTTTATAGCTTTCTTCATTTAGTTCCTACACATGTCTATGTTAAGTTATGCCCAACTTTTTTTGTTCAGTTGTATATTATTTTAATAATATTTAATAATATTTTAATAATATTTTCTAACATTCACGTTGATAGTTAAGTCATCAATCTAGTTTTACTATTTATTTTATAGCCATGCGGTGACATTAGTCAACAATAATAGTGCTTGTGGTAGGTTTTCAGGTGAGTGCATACTCTCTACTCATTCATTTAAAAAAAAAAAGCAAGCACTCATTACATTATCTCAAGATATTAATGCAGTTGAAGATCAATACTATATAAAAATATGGACCCCCTCCAAGGGACATAAAATCTACTAGAGTATATAAAACACATGCATATACTATTATATAAGATAGAAATTGGAAGGTCTTTAAAAGGGATACAATTAAAATTTACTGTAAGAGACCACACGGGAGGGCATATTACAAAAGGAGAGAGTGCTTAAGGAAATCTTCATGAGAAGATTTTGAGCTCAGAATGTTAGAATATGAAAAGTTCACAGGTATAATATTCTAGGAAGAGAGGAGGGCAAAAAACAACATGTGACCAAAGGCAAAAGGAGAAAAAGCCCAAAGTTTGGCTGGAGCACAGGGAATGCTAAAGACGGATCAAAGTAAACTGATAAATCATTCTGAAGCAAGATTAACTTGCTTCTTGTTTGGTAGGAAATGGGGAGCTACAGGAGGAACAGAGCTATGCTTAGGAAGATAAATCTGGGGACAGGATGAAAACAGGGCAATTTGCGGGTGAGAACTGAGGGAGGAAATATGATAGTTTGAAAATATGGACTCAAAATTCTTTTAACCCTTCCCACTGAGAGGTAGGGTCTACTATGTTCCCTCCCCTGGGACCTGGACTTTGTGACTGCCTGACTGATATACTTAAATAGAAATGACACTAGGCCGGTTCCCAGACCCAGACCTTAAGAAACTGGAAACTTTCATATCCCATCTCTTGGGACACTCCCTCTTGCAACTCAGCCACCATGCTATGAGGAAGCCCTATCAGTCTATGGAGAGCACACCTGGAGATAAACTGAGGTTCCTAGCCCTTAGCTCCTAACTTCTCAGGCATGTGAGTGAATCGTCTCAGAAGTGAACCCTCTGGCACTCAGTCAAACTATCCCAGCTGATGCCACAGGAGCAAACACAAGCCCTCTCAGCTGAACCCTGCCCTAACTGCAAGACCACGATTCAAGACCGCTATGGTTTTGAGCATTTAGTGTTGGAGTGGTTTTTGCACAGCAATAGTAACTAGGACAGAAACCAATTTAGAGACTTTCACAATAGGTCAGAACAATAGGGTCAAGACACAATATGAAAAGTAGCTATGAGAATTGGGGAAAAGGATTAGATGCCAGAGACATTCTGAAGACACAATCAATAGAAAGATTGCAGCCTGAAATTTAAATTAAAATTTAGCTCCTATGAATAAGAATTAACTAGAAAAAGTTATCTACTAATATTTTAGAATTGCACATTGTGGTAGATTAGAATATCTTAAAGCTACGTTATTCCCTCTCCCTACCCATCCTCCTATTCCCCACTGAAAGAATACACTTTCCTGCCACTTTGATACGGAAGTTAGTCATGTGACTTGCTTTAGCAATGGTATGTGAACTGAAATGATAGTGGGTCAGCTCCAAGTAAGGACAGAGGTCCCCAACCTTTTTGGCTCCAAGGACTGGTGCTCCTATGAGAACCTAATGCCTAATGATCTGAGGTGGAGCTGAGACGGTGATGCTAGCACTGGGGAGTAGCTGTAAATACAGATGAAGCTTCGTTGGTTCACCCACCACTCACCTCCTCTTGTGTGGCCCAGTTCTTAACAGGTCACGGACCAGTACTGGTCCACGACACAGGAGTTGGGGACCCTGCTCTGTATAATGACACAGAGTACATGCCAATGTGTTAAAATAAAGTACAATGGAAGAGCAAACTTTCAGAAGAGTGGAGACAATAGCGATGAGTTTGTGGGTTTCCTGCAAGAACTAGTCCTAGACTTAAATATTATCACCTTTATAATTTAGACGGAAGTGGCAGCCATGTGGCTTCTTTGTGCAAACTTTTTACTTTGTGCATGATAATCTTACTGAATAGTGCCTTTAAATGGTAGAGAATACAGCAGAAGAGATTAAGTCATCTGTCACAGGTTACACAGTGTTAACACTAAAACTGTCTTATATTTTGCTCAAGCTGCTACATAGTGCTTATGAATGCTCTGGTATTATTAAGTTAAAAAAATGGAAGTATATTAAGTCAACAGAAATGAACCATTAATATAAATAGTTATTTGTGTTTATTGAGTACTATTCTCCCAAAGGACTCAAAATATTTCAAATATATTAGCATATAGGAAACTTACAAGTACACGGATATTATCTTTATATTTTAGAAGAGGAAAGTCTTATTAAGACACAGTAAACTACAAAGCAGAAATATTAAATCCCTGATACCTCATCTTTGGCAAGCAATCATTTACATGTCATGCTAAATGCAAAAGGGATGACCTCTCAAACCACTACATTTGAGACTTTTGAATGTGCATCACATCTTCTCTTCCTCTGTTTTAATCTAAGATGATTTCATAGCATCCTTTCCAGCTTCATTATCTGCCCATGACAATCTTGCTGAATAGTGAAACCCTTAAGCCTGGAAGATGTTTTTCTAATAAGACTAACAAACATGACCTATACATTTATGAAGCGAAAATTAGTCACTGAACTTGTAAACTCAGACACCACAATCTTCATGGTTAAAAAGTCTAAATCTACATTTCATAAAACTGGCAAATTATTTCTCCAAAATGATGCATTAAGCTCTTTTCTAACTCTTAGGTCTCTCTGTAAGTAACATGAGGCAATATAGGGAAATAGGTGCCCTAGAATCTCCAACAGCCTCATCATAACTATGTATAACCCAAGCTACTCTTCAGTGCAGAGGAAAGTTCCAGACAATGAGCGACTGAAAAAAGAAAAATGTCAGCTAATAACTGATAAAAAGAAAGTTTGAGATTTATATGGCTGAATGAGGGTGCATGAGGGTAATGTCAGCTTCTATAACAAATATAAAGGCTCAACAAAACAGACGTTTATTTCGCACTCACGCTCACTCATGCTCTCTCATACTCACACAGTTTATGCTCCTTCTTCCATTGCACAGAGATACTACTGGGAAAGACTGCAATATGACCACCAAAGATTTCACTCAGGAACATGTAGGTGTTTCTCGTTTAGGCCCAGGGTTTTCAATCCTGTCTCCCCATCATCCACTATGCTTCATGGGCATGTACACCCAACCAGAGGAAGAAAAAAGTATGAGCATAGGGTTTAGAAGGCTTGTCCCAGATTTCACACAGATGGTCACACAGTTGCTGTATGCACCAAAGTAGGGAAGCAGCACACAGGAAGAACAGACAATGTGCTTAAACATAACATAAAACAATATGCCACAGTATACTTGTTCTGGAAAACAAATAAAGCAGGCTGATCGACCTAGCCAGTAGGAATCACAAATGTGATTGTTCACAAGCCAACAGTGTTGGTTAGAATCTGAGCAGAAGAAGAATTATAAACACCAATCTTTACCAAAAAAAAAAAAAAAAAAAAGAGTTGTTTCATTACTAAACCAAAGTGGGATGTCTGTAATTCTGATATATGTATTCTTTCTTTAAAGTATAATGAAAGAAGTTCTTTCCATAAAAGAATATCAGGATACCTTACTTGTGTTATGACTAACTTAATGAAACACGGATGTCTAGTTCTCTTGCTGCTCTTTAATTAGCCTGCTATTATTACTCCATATAGAGGAAGATGTCAGTTAGAACAGCTGAAGTTAGTCCAGGCTCCTTATATATGCAAAAAAGCTGTTTTCCTTCCTAGTTTTCTGTTGGACAGCAGACTCTATTAAACCTACCGCTGAACTTGCCAGCCCTGATCACCACAGCTGGCTCTGTACATGGCCACGAATGCTGCTGCCTGCACCAGAGGTGGGTGGAATTCTAAACCACCTTCCACCTCTCTAAGTCATCACACAAGAGGCACAGTACCATGTTTGGCAGATCTTAAGTCCTATACTCCTGCTAGCTGGCAAAGTCAGGACAAACGCAGAAGTAAGATTTTCTGTTGGAAAATTAAAAGCAACAGGGCACTTTCATCTACCTAGTCTTGCAATGACGGATTCCCCCATATTCAAGAAAAGTACTGAGATGCTAGGCAACCCAAATGGTGACAAATGTCTACTACAGACATGATAAAATGTTAACAACTCAAACTGGCATGCAGACCCCTGTCACTTGTCATAGGATGTGGACAGCATGAGAGGGAAGAGAACTGGAAGAACATTACAGGGAAAACAATTTTCTTTTCCACATATGCACCAGGGATTCGAGTCTATAAAATCCCACAAGATTCCACAAGGCAAACCAGGCTTTGTCTTCTCCCTTCAATGTCAACAACTCAGAGACAAAGCTACTAAAAGCAGTATGGAATAATCCTAGCAATGGCAGTCATTCCCAGCACTGTCGAAAAGAACTTTCTGTGATGGTGGAAATGTTCTATGTGCTGTCCAGTGTGTAGCCTCTAGCCACATGTAGCCACTGAGCACTTGAATTGTCCTTAGTGCAAATGATGAACTTAGTTTTTTTTTATTTTCTTAATTTAAATAACCATGCATGGCTACTGGCTATCATATTAGACAGTACAGGTATAGCATTTCTGATCACCTTTAACCACCCCAATCCATAAGAAAGTAGAATGTTTAAAGTCTTTTAAGAAAAGGTTCTTCCATTGCCCCCAGTAACCCAATCTAATGTCAAAAATAAAAATATATGTGTGTGTATGTATATATGTACACACACACACACACACACACACACACACATCCTTTAACTGTTTAAGAACATTCTGGCTCTGTTTTGATTGGATAATGAGTTCAATCCTAACCTGATTCACTATGTTCTAGAATAACAATTCTCAACTTTTCTGATTATGAGGACCCATTTTCAATGTCAAAACAAATTATTAACCATTTACAATAGTTGTGCTTTAACTCCTGTTAAGAAACTTGTAGCAAAAAGCTCCTAAATCAATAACGCTTCATATTCATGTATATTTCTTTGTAACAGCAGCAGCTATACAGAGTTATCAAATAGTCACATACATAAACATAGAAGGTGGTATTTATTTAATATGTGAGCAATCCTTCATATTCCCATGGACAATAGTACCTCTTACAATATCCCACAGCCTCCTGGGCTCTGTGACCCATGCAGGTTAGGAGCCCTCTTTTAAAGACCATGTCCCTAAATGTCCAGCAGATACGTGATGGCATTTGCAGAGCAGTAGGTCTTTGTTCACAAGAGGGGCTTTGGATTGGTGTTATACACAAATGAGGACAATCAACTTTCCTAACATTTTGAATTCAAATTTTTTCAACGTACGTCTGGTAGCAGATGTATAAAATAAATTATTTATGCTGCAGTTAAGCCCACTTACTGCTCTAGCTTCATAGAAGATCAAGGTCTAACAATTTGGATTTCCTATAAGTCAACATTTATATTATGTTCATCAACTTTCTTCCTATCACCATTTTATCCAAAAGTATCCTCACTCTCTGCCTGCGATTAATTCATGATTCTCTGTGTCATCTTGGAATCCAAAATCTGAGGAAATAATCTGAGGGAAAAAAATATAGCAACATTTAATTAAAAACTTTGCAGTCATATACTGTAAGTAACCTGCATACAGCAGATTTTGAAGTCCATTTCTAAAGCAAATTAACTGCAATCTCTCTGTCTATTTTCAAACACACTCTTGTAGTATTTATATCCGAATCCCGAGTTTATAGTGATGTTTCAATTTATCTTAAGTAGGCCAAATATTTCATCTCAGCTTCAACCCCTCTATTTCCAATTCAGAGATTAGAAAGCATTGTTTGTTTTTCACACTAGTTACCTAGTCCACGTCATAATTCTCCCTTTTTAAAAACTCTCTAGAGGTCAGTGATGTATTATAGGTAACTAATTTTGGGAACTCTGTCAGAGGGGAGAACCGGGCCATTCCCAGGCTGGAGATGGCCATAAGCTAGACAAGGTCATTGAAAGCTGGAGATAAATAGTCATTTTTTGTGAAACTCACAGAAGAAAGATGCCATCACCATCACGAATCTGTGATTAAAAAATGGAGAAGGCATGTTTCTACACCATAACTTCTCTGTCCAGAAATGGCCTATAAGCTAAAATCTTACAATCTGAGAGGAAACCAAAGAGAAACAGTGAAGTCAAGTTTGACCACTGTGATCTTGGAACATCACACAATCTCTGAGGAGACCCTGTGATTTGAGGTGATAGCCTCATCAGACCCACCACAATACCCATATCTAGAGCTTTCCTCATTTCTGCAGGCCCTTCTCTAGGCATGCCCCTGTCATCAGAACCAAAGTCCCCAGGCACACCATTCAGAACAGGAGAGCCAACAGATGTTGGTCCATATTACAGAGTCTGCATAGATTACAAAAAGTGCCAAAACCCAAGAATGCTCATAACCTTGTTATAGCTAATAAAGTATCAAGCAAAGCACAATTCACATTCCAAAAAAGAAGCTTCACAAAAAAAAAAAAAAAAGATATGACAACTTTTACTGGCCACAGACCATTCTGTACTTCCAAACTCTCAAGGCTTCCTAAAATGATGTCCCCACTGAAAAAAAAGGGAACCACATTTCATCAAGATAAGCAGAAATTAATCTATTTCGAAATAAAAGTATCTACTTAGAGACATTCACTTATTATACATCATATGCATTGACTGCTGTAGACATCAACTACACACTCAAAATAGTCATTCTTTAAAAAGCCTGGCAAATTCAATATTGAATTGAAAAAGCTGAATCTGAGGTTTTAATTCAATTCATAATGGCAGGCATTAGCAGTGTAAAAATTGCTTCTAGGTTAAATAGTCTAAGTTGTAATTTACTCAAGATAACAAAATTTTTTAAAAGTCGCAAATTAAAAGCACATACACCTACCTTTTTAAGAAAGATCACATTTCAGGATTCCATATCATAGAGAAACCGTCTTTTCCAGTGGGGAGGAAAAGAAGAAAGGCCATCCACGAATAACAGAAAATAGCAAGGGTGAACTTTAAAAACCTGCTATGATTTCCTGATATGATGGTTTCGTTTATAATGTTAAATAATGGGAACCTTCAAGTCAGACTTAAATTATTTCTTTATTTCTATCTAAATGAAATATTTTAAAAATTTTGATTCCAATGATTTGATTTCTAACAAGCAAATGGATAAAATCAAATGGGAATGGATAAAAATAAATGGGAATCTTTCAAAATTAGAATTAAAATATTTACTTCATATCTATCCCCATGACCTATACTCAAACATTTTAATTCCATGACTTAAATGTATAAATAAATAAATGTACATAACTCTACCTTAGCTTCTACTTTCCCAGTAGAAAAAGGTGAAGAGGTTGTTAACAGCCTGTGCAAGCAACAGAAGGTAACAGAATTATAAGTTGCTGTCTCCTTCTGTTGATTTTTTAAAATTATCCAAGCTAAAAAGTCATATTATTTATAGGCTCTATTTGCCTTAGCTAACACTTTTAAATCAAGAAAAATATATAAAGTAAATCAAAATAGGATCCCTCTGCTATTATTTTACCTTTATGGTTTTCAATAGTTGACACAGAAACTTGCTAGTTATAAATAAATACTAAATATGACTTTTCTATTCAAAATTACTTGCTGGCATAGATTAAATTATTCTAACACTTTAAATTTATATACAAATAAGTTAAATAAGAAACTCAAAGAAGCCCAAATAAGGAAGTAAGTGGTTTAGTTTTACACAATTTAATCATCTACTACTATCAATTGTTTCCATCAAATCTAATTAACAGCCAATGGGATAATGTCCACAAGAATGTAATCCCTGACTCTGACTTTGATGAGCTAGGTTCCATGTATAATTTCACTTCCAATGGGAATGATGATGTGTAGATTCAGAAACAATGACTAGGATTTCTGACCCAAAAGAGTTCCAAGGATTCGAAATGACTGCCAATGCAAAAATTCAAGGAGATCACACTCTAGAAGAATCACTCACATGCACGCATGTCAAAGGGGGACTCCTAGATTAGCTGGTTCTTACTTCAGTTATCACTTTCTTATCAGACAATAAAAACCCTCTTTAAACTTTAAGAAAAAAGTTCTCCCAACATCTTCCTGAAAGGAGTGTGAATCCTGCACCCACATCCATACCTGTATACAGCCAAGGTTGAGTATGACCCTTCTGAGCTGCATTAGCTCCAGAACCTCTTTCCTTCAAAGCAATACCAACTCTCACACGGACTCCCCAAAGCAAGCCAGTATCTGGAGTCCAGCTTTTCTTCACTTCAGATGTCAGCCAGCATTACTCTGGCTCTCACTGCCAAGATAGTACAATTAGGGTAGGCAATAGCTGCCCATTCTATTTTCTGAAATTACAGTTGCAGGTAAATTCTGCTAACAGAAGAAAGGCATGACAGATTGATGATTGATCAAAGCAAGGGTCAGCATTCACACACTAAGCCAAATCATAATCCATGGCATAGTAACAATGGAGATAGAACTCCTTGAAGACTTTCAGTTCACAACTGGCTTTTCAGAAAGAATATATCTAGGATTTGTTTCAAGATGATACAGTTGGAATTGCTGATGGGGAAGGGTAACAGATGAAACAGAGTGGCCATTAAGCTCACTGTAGTTTAATGATAGGTACATGAAGGTTTAGTGATGAAGAGATGAAGGTTCAATGTACTTTTATGTTATATTTAAAACTTTCCAAAAAGTTACAAGATGGCCATCCAACGAAAATTATGCGTGAAAATATGAGAAAGAGAAATGCATAGGTCATAAATATCACAACCTTCCTGTTTCCAAATACCCTTCACCAAAAAAGGAAAAAATTAGAGAAAGAGCCAAAAAAATTTTAAATTAAATAACACACTAGGAAAAATGGACAGCTTGTACTTATAGTTTTATAAATGAAGTAATAATGGCCTTAAAGCTTTCTTTATTTCAAAAGCCAAATAAGAAGTATATATTTAATTGCAGTAATGCTTCTTTTTTCATTATTATTATTTCAAGTATCTCTGCTTTGAATTAAGTGATATCAACATAGAAATACAGGTTATCTCATGCTTGTCAGAAATTATTGGTAGTGCCTTGGATTAATATAAGTAAGGAAATGAATGACCTATAATTAACATCAGTGTGATCTATTTCATGGGAAAAAAATCTTTCTGAACAAGAGATCTGAGAGGGACCATTAAAAAAAAAGATCCTTTATGAAAGCAAACTTTGGGACTACAGATAAAAACCATCAGATCTACAACCCACTTAGGCTACCTGAGTGATCTACTATTGCATTACAGCCAAATAAATGGGCACTTTATACCATTAATTTGGCTAGAATTTGAAAGAGACTAGAAGGGGTCACATGAGGCAAGAGCTCAGCTTTCACAATAAGCAGAGAAAGTCACACACTAAGTAAAATCATCCTCCACAGCCGCAGAATTTGACTGACTAACCCTGCTAGACATCGCTAATGGAAATCTGACCCTGCACATAAATTTAAAAGCAGGATTTATGTCATGGTTTGGGGAAAGACCCCGTGTAAATCTGTGCCAAGCCCATTTCAAAATGAACCAGGAGCAAAAACAAACTTAGGTTTCCTCTAAATAGAAAACACACGAGACCCAACACTGAATCCTAGCATGAGATTTGATGTTTAAAAAAAAAAAAAAAAAAAGTAGCTCATGATTTTCTATTGTCTTTTTCAAGTTTTTCTGGCCTAAAACAATGTTTCCTTTTTAATAACGAAACAATGCCAAATTCTGAAAAGGAAATTTGCCTGACTTAATGGATAAGCACATAAAAGCTGGAGAAAAGACTATGATGGGAAAACCAGAGCAACACAACCTTATGAGATAGACTTTCAAATTTACTGAAGCAATCAAGGGTCAGAGCAGGGAGCGTGTGGGTAATAATTATGAAAGAGTTGCATGATGGAGGTCAGCTAAACAAAATTCACTTGTTTTCAATTTGAAAATCATAATTCCAGCTTTACTACATGAGCTAAAAGAAGCTTCTATTGGCTTACATTCATTCTCATCCATGAATTTTTATTCATGCAGTCATAATTTGAGGTCTAGTTTTATTAAATTGAAAATGGTATATTATAAGGTATTATGCATTTAATAAATATTTGTGAAATGTACAAAAAATGAAGTGACAACTACTACTCATCGAATCATAAAACCGAAACCTAAAGCCATTAGAAATGACAAAAATATGGCAGTCTGAGTGGCAATATGCCAGGTTAAAATGGTTTGTTCCCCAAACTCCCTTGCAGCTAAGGGCAGCCATAGAACACAGTTTTGACCAATGAGATGCAAGATAGAGGTCTCTGAGAAATTTTACTCTCATCATATGAACATATCACCTTCCTTCCTTCTTTCCTAGGAACAGCCACTCAGAAGTGCAGAGCCTTCACATAACCATGAGAACAAAAGCCAGAAAACAAAGAGCGAAACAGAGGAAGCACCTGGTTCTCTGGTGCCATCCCTGAGATGTGGCATCCACCTTTAAGATTCCTAAACTTCATTTCATGTTAGGTGTGACAAACTTCTTTGAGTTTAACCTGCTGTTTTCTACAATCCACAGCCAAAATATATTCTACCAAACACCAGATAAAATTTATCTTTCCCCCTGTATCCTCAGAAGCTGTTGCTATGTCCAATAACTGTGACGTTCCACATAACTGTCCAATAACACAGTTATGTAATCACCACTCACCTTGTCATCAGTTTCCACCAGTCAGGAGGATGCCTCACATAAGAGGCCAACCAGCTTAAGGAGGAGCAGTCATCGTGAAAACCATCAGAAACAAGAGACCACATCATTCTACCACATGCCCTTCTACGGACCACTTCACTCTCATGTTAGGAATACAAAAGAAAATGATGACAAAAAAAAAAAAAAAAAAAAAGAGAGAGCAAAGCTACCCCAGTGATTAAGAAATAAAGAATCTTCTAAGTTAAGATAGTCTTCTAAAAATCTTTACATCTCAAGAAAGAAAAGGAAATATTTAGAGGTATAGCTAAATTAAACATCAGATATAAAATACCTCTAGCAAAAGAACAGGCTAAAGCCACTAAGGGCTGTCCTGGTTCAGATGCCATTACTCTGTGCTTCCGCAAGGCCTAAGCAATCCACCTTCTGTGGAACCTACAATTCTATAGTCATTTCTCTCTTATATGTTGATCTCTCTTACTGAAACAAACTTCTAGAGCTGAGGAAAGCTGGCATGTAACAGATAATGGCAAATGCTGAATGAATGAATGCATGAGCAAAACAACATATAGATAACTTTTCCAAGAAACTTTATGAAAAGTACACAATCCTCAAAAAAAAATCTACAAGCATTATTTCTAGAAAAATCATGAGTTGTATGAACTGTTCAACTGATCCAATGTGACACATTTAATTGCCAAATGTCTACAGAGAGAAAAGCAAAGACCTACACTTATGAAGTAGCTATTGTAAGTCAACTGATATATCAGGCACTTTATATCCAGTGTTTCAGTAATCTTCACAACCCCTAGTTAGTCACTAGGGTCTCCCCTTTCAGATGAGGACAAGTTCAGAGGGTGCTAAGGACCTCACCTAAGGTCATAGATCTGGAGAAAGGCAAACACAACATTCAAACCCAAGAATGTCAGCTCTCACTTTTCTGCTATACCATGCTGTTGAGTAAAAACCACTTTGGTCTTTACTCAAATATTGTTTATAAATTGTACATGTACATAAGCTGAGGTAACATTCACTAGAACCTTCACTTTATCGTCCCCAATTCATCTGCAGAGGAAGGGTCCAATGTAACGTCAAACTCAATTACTATTTGCCCATGTCAGAAACCAGATGTGGTTTGGCATGACACAGATAGTGACTTTCTCTAGCTCATCTTACAGCTATAAAATATTACAAAGGTTCTACATCCCTACAGCATGTAAAGAAAAAAAAGCCACCATGTACTTGTATGACTTAGAAATGGCATAAAACCTGAGTCTATGGCTTCAGTTTCTCTCAGAAATCAACAGCCCCCTCCCTACGGACAGTATGCAAGAGCTCTATAGCTTTCACGTCACATTTACAGAATATGTGGCACCAAGACCTTGGAAACTTTGGCCGGTGCGTGGGTTTACAAATAAAACCTACTGCTTTTATGTATAAAAGAAACAGATCTCTTAAAGCAGTTTAAAATAGAGTCATTTGAACTAAATAGGAGAAAATACCACTGTAGAAAGAAAATGAAAGTGGATGCATTTTGCAATAGATTCTTAACACTTTTCATTGAATAAATAATACCTTTTTGAAGCTGATAAAAACTTTAGTGAAAATATTTATCCAGTAAACATCTTAATGAAATAAACTGTTATGACTCCAAAGAAACCCAATTTAACAACTTCATAAATTCTCGTGGAGAAGAAATAGACTCACCACCCCCGAAACATTTGGCAATTATTTGTATACAGTATGTGCACAGTCTATGATGTACATGCATAGATGAATGCTACCTTCAGTGGATTAACCAAAAAATAAGCTCTTTTGACCTGCCCTAACAGGTTAACCTTTCCAGAGATTTTAAACAATTCTGAGTATTTTGCAGGTCATCATTTCTGTCAGGACAGCTATCTAATACTCATTTTTTAAAAACCTGAAAATGTATTTGAAGCCAAACTTATTTGGGGAGAGTTATATGATTAGGTATGTTTCCATTTTTTCCTCTTTTTATTAGTTTTCTAAAATTTCCCATACACAATCTTTTTTGGGGGGCAGAGGGGGAATCATGATTTAGTATAAGGACGTTGAGTCTTTTTCAATATAATGGCTGAATTATCTTTAAAAGATAAACATTCTTTTTTTCTAGTTAACCCATCTCAATACTTTCCCATGATACAGAAAAAGAAAACGGTATTCGCAATTAGATAAACCATAGCATTCACAGCTCATCTTCTATAGTTATTTTTCAATGTGTTCAATCTTAACAAAGATTTTAAGAGACAGGCTTTATAACGAAAGAGGCAGGATGAAGATACTTTTACAAAGACCAAATCTGGTGATATCTAAAATAGAACTTCATTTAAAATCTATAGCTTAAAGCTGCAAGCTTTCTAGCAAATTAGGACTCCTCCATGAACACTTACCTTGCTGAAAGTATACCCCTTAAAATAGGCCAAAAACATTTATATTCTTCCATGCATTTGACCCCACAATCAGACAGACACTGCCCCATTTACAAAATGAAATATTGAGGTCCACATTAAATTAACTGCCATATGCAGTTCCAGGGCTAGAACTAAAAACAGGCTTTAGGGTTAAAATACCTCTTTTCTTATACAATAGCTTACTTATTCTCTTTCTGTATCTTAAAGTAATTCTTAACAACTGACTAAGGCTCAAAAAATTATACAAAAATCTTTTCTACAAATAAAGCTTGAGAAGTTATATTTAGCAGACTTCTGATTACATTGGACATGATTTTGGTATAGCTTCCTACATATAAAGTCTAGCCGTGAAAGGGAATTCTTCTGAATCTTTAACAGAGAAAATAAGTGAGCTGATTAAATATGGATCAAAGGAAGTTCTCCCATGAAAAGACCAATTTTTTATAACTCGTAAGAAAATGTAACAATAAACAAAAAGCAATCTGGTATTTCTCATTCTGACCTGTAATGTTTATCTATTTATGATTAAATTAAGAGTACTTTAGCTGCTTTCTTTGTGCTTTTCAGCTATTCTCCAATATTTTTAGCATGATCATGTATTATTTTATAAGCTAAAAAGTTATGTTTTAAATCTTAGACACTACTGAGATGTAATCTCCTTTTTATTCACATAAATCACTATTGTGTAATAAATGAGACATGTTAATATATTTTGAAAATATATTGATAATTAACTCTAGTCAAAATTAAATTTGTAACTTTAAAATGACTTCTTATTATACTATAAACTATAGATTCTAGTACAAAACCATATTAAATGTTTTAGGGTTATTTTCTACTTTGAAATAAACTAAGCAATGAACTGATAAATATATTTTATATTCATTTGTATCTGCTCCAAAACTGGGAAAATTATCTCTTTCTTGTTCCAAATCATTCTCCTTTATCTGTGCTATTTATTCTTTGCCAACTCAAAGTATGTATGAGTTGACCCCATCACTTTCTCTGATAGCTATACTGAACTATAAATATGTAAATTTATTTCAATAAATAAAAACACATACATTATATAAACACTCATATAAACATATATACTTACATATAAACATTATATACATATATATGCATATAATATGTACACATCATATACATGCATACATATACACATAACATATAAAATATATTTAAAAAATCTATGTATGTGAGTGTGTGTGTATATATATGTAATCTGTACTGTTCAGCGATTTCTACTGGAATTATCTGCCAACCCAATTTCAGATTTTATCTACCTTGGCTAACATGACCAACTAGTTTGACTGAGCTAACAATAGTTCTGAATTATATTTTTTTCCCATTCAAGCGACCAACTGTTTAGCCAAATTAAGTAAAGAATGTTGCACATTAGAAACCTCACTTCTCTTATTATATTGGTCACCCTTACTTTCCCTAAAAACCAATATCCTGTAATCACCATGAGTTGATTCATTAAACATTTATTTTGTGCTTAGTATTTCTCATTACTGTGGAGAGAGATTATAGAATGTGGTAGTTCACAAGTTATAAATGTAGCTGAAAGTATAACATTTATTTATGTATCTTGCTATTGAGCCAATAATTTCAAAATTCTTTTAAATATAAGTGGAAAGGGAAGTCTCTAATTGTTTCAAATTTTCAGCTAAAGACAGAAGACAATGAGTTTTCACAAGACCTCAGAACTTGCTACACATGGCCAACCAGTCCAGAGGTCACCCCCATCTATATATGAGAAGAACTTGCATTATAGAAGACACTTCTTCAAAGAGAATTCTCAGGAGAAAAGAGCAGCTCCCTTTCCTTCCCTCTCTATCAGCTTAAAACAACTGCCTAAAACAACCCCATATACCTTGGGGCTCTCTGTATTGAGGGAGGCTGATATTCTATTCCCTGGCTGGATGCTTGTCTCCTGCAGAATCTCAAAGCCTGCTCCACAGGGCATGTGTGAGGTTGAAGCCCTCAAGCCTAGAGGATGCAGCCTGCAATAGTACAGCAAGGCAATAGATCCTCAGCAAAAGTGGAAATGGGTTATACTTAAGTTTATTGGTGTTAACATGTGAGTTTTCCTGTGGATCAAGAGGATACCATGGAAGATAGTGAGTCTCAGTGATCCTGAGAAGTCTCTACTCAAATGGGCTGCCTGGACAGGGGTTCAGGGACACTCCAGTGATATACCATTGGCAGACAGGAGCTGAAGGTCATAAGTAGTCACCCAAGAATTGCACTGCACACATCCAATAATGGCATGATGTCAATAGACCCTGCATGAGCTAGCTGAAGAATCCACCAGGGTGTGTATGAAAACAGCTGGCCATGAAAACAAACACACCAGCTAATTATAACAGCCTTGCTCCCTTTTTTATCACCTTGCCAGCTGTGGAGGAGCCAGAGACACTGGGTAGAAGGAAAAGCAGAAAGGAGAGTTAAACTAGAAATGACCTTTCTCCTTACTGATGATCACCACTAAACCAAGGGGTCTGACCTGAGGAGGGAAAAGTGGAGAAGCTATAACAGGACAGGAGGATAGAAGTTTTGATCAACATTGTGCTAGTTTTCCAAATATTTGAAAATTACACTGTTCCAAAACATTAAAATGACTCAAAAACCATGAGATCTTCAAAAATATCATCCAAAGTAGAAGTGAGAAGAATAAAAGGATTTTCTATTTGTATCTTACTAAGTGTAAACCATTCAACAAACTAGTTACACCAATAAGTATCTACCCTATATGAGATTATTTTTCATAAAGTTAAATCAGAAAGAAAATTGAAAAGATATAGAAAATCAAAATGAGAATTTAATATTTCTTAAAATTTTAACTCCAGAAGATTGTGAGAATAGATATAATAATAACAATAATAACTTTAAAAGCAGGAATAAACTATATACCCTCCACAAAGAGGAACACTTTAAATAGAAACACAAATAGGTTGAAAGAAAGTAAAAAGTTATATTATGCATATAAACAGTAAGCAAAAGACAGCTGAACTGACTATATTAATATAAGACAAATAGACTTCAATATAAGGAGTATTACTACAAACAAAAAATTAACATTTCATGATGATAAAAGGGTAAATCTGAAAGAATTCTACAAGTCTAAGCTTTTCACTTAAGATTTAATTTTTTTTAAAGACATAATAAGCAAAATGAGACAGATGACTTGCTCAAGGACACAGTCAACTAGGAAAATGGCCAGCTTCAAGTCACTTCTCCCAATTCCCTTTCAGAGCCTTTTTTTGTATAATCAGTGCCGCTAATATGAGCTCATTCAATATGAGAGCAATAAGCTGACTTGGTCAAAACCATCAACTTCCCAAATGAACGTAGCTGGTGGAATGCCTGACTTTTACTAGGCACCTGAAAAATGTTAGTTTCCTTCCCAATACACTGATGCTATACTTGAGAAAACTTTAGAAAGGTATTCTCTGTGTGGGATTCTCAGCCATAAAATATATGCTTTTCAATCTAGGTAAAATGAGTTTCAGATGATCACTTTTATTTTTTTTTTCCCCATGTTGGCTTGGCCAAATTCTTTGTAAGGTCATATGGTCTTGGTAAATAAAGCAGACAGGGTAAATTTTTCAATAATTTAATTCATATCACCTGTTACACTCCACAGTGAGTCATGCAACGGACACATTTTATAACATCCCTCAAAAAAAAAAAAGTTTAAATATATCATTTTGTTAAAAGGAAGAAACAGACATTCCTCCAGATGTTATGGTTATAATAATCAGAGTCACAGCCTCAGGACTGTATACAACCTTCAGTTTGGTTAAGGATTCTTCAGAAAATTAACTCTTTCTTGTGGGTAAGTTTGTGCTGTATAAGGCCAATCTTGATATAAAATGTTCAAGTAACTGGACAATTTTCTGGAATACTTTTTTTTATGTTACTGAGGATGCTATAGTCATAGGCATTTACAATCACACTGGGCTTTATGATTTTAGAGTATAGTCAACTCTCCTAAATGTCAAGGTTAAAATCAAGGCCAATATATTTTCAACCCAGGAAAGTGGGTGTCAGAAAGGGAGACAGATGCCCACTGTTCACCTCATTACCACATGAAATTTAAGAGTAAGAGTAATTATAATTTATTCAAGAAACAAGTATAAAGTGCCTGCTATGTGCTAAATATTGTGATAGGTGGATGAAAAAAACAAAATAACCTAAGCCTAATTAAGATTAGGTGTGTGTGTGTGTGTGTGTGTGTGTGCAAGACACTGGAAGTTAAAGAAGTAAACAAAGCATAATGTCATGAAACATTATTTATAAAATGTTAGAAACATTATTTATAAAAAAAGAAAATAAAACTAATAACTCAAATCATTTATATTACTTTGGTCTGTAATGTTTCATTTGTTTTGGTTTCTATATCAGTAGGACTGCTTTCAGCTGCATGTAAAAAAATAAATCTTATTCTATTACCTTGCCAGGGCTGCCATAACAAAGTACCATAGACTGGGTGGCTTAAACAACAGAAATGTATTTTCTCAGTTCTGGAAGCTGGCAGTCTAATATCAAGGTGCCAGCTAAGTTGTTTTCTGGAAACTCTCCCTGGCATGAAGACAGCCACCTTCTCATGTCTGATGGCCCTTCCTCCGTAGGCATGCATCCCTGTTTTCTCTCCTGTGTCCTAATATCTTCTTCTTGAAAGAACACCAATCAGATTGGATTATGTCCCGCCCTAACAGCTTCATTTTAAATTGATTTATCTCTTTAAAGGCCTTATCCCCAAATTCAGTCACATCTGAGGCACTAGAGGTTAGGGTTTTAACATATGAATTCTGGAGGGACACAATTCAGTCCATAATCATCAGAGTGACTTGATCAAAGAGTCACTTATTGTTCTCAGTCAACGAGAAATTCATAGGTAAATTGATAGGGCTGATGAAACCACTGAAGTACATCACCAAGATACTGGGCACCCTCTGCTTCCTGTTCTGCCATCCTCAGTGTGTGGCTCTCACAGTGATCAGCGCAAGAGGCAGCTGCAAGTCTAAGCATCATGTCCAAAGAAAGGAAGAAATCAGAAAGAAAAAGCCTACACAAAGATGCCTGCTTACAAGTAACCGGCCAGAACTGTGTCACATGAGCACACCTAGCTGCAGGGCAGGCCAAGGAAGTTTTTAAGTGGTCACATTGTTGCCCTGATCCAAAATCACATCAGAAAGGAAGAGGGGGAACTGTGCCCCATGCATCTTGCTGACCACAGATGTAGCCATACAGGTTCAGGTGAACTTGAATCTATCTATAGTTTGAAGCCTCCAGTATCGCTGATCAACTGTGTGACCCTGACTAAATGCTTTAAGCACTCACTTTTCTGAGCATCAAACAATGGTAAAATTATATTCAACCTGCAGAATCACTGAGAGAATTAAATAGGGTTGCATTCATTCCTAAAGCCCAGGGCACACAACCTAAACCTAAAGGATGCTCTGTTTGGGGCCTGGTCTCACAGTGCCCTGGGAAACCACAACATTCTAAAACATCACAAAGCCACTCTGTGAAGACTCAAAAATATCAAAACACTGATTATATTTCTTTATGGTGTGACTTTTCACATATCCTGATCCAAAGACAGGGTGGTGGCCTGAGAACCTACAATCTTTGACTGTGTGTGTGTGTGTGTGTGTGTGTGTGTGTGTGTGTGTGTGTGACTTCCTTTCTGATGGTCTTGCACTTTGCATGAGGGTGGGAAGCACTCATTCACTAGTACTTCTGTTCCTTGCATCATACCCCTTCTGCGATAAAAAGGCTCCTTTTACCTCTGGGAGGAAATGGTCAGGACTTTCTCTTAAGATAGTCTAGACCAGAAATCCTATTTAGAAGTGAGATATGCCTTCCAGGTGATTTGTGCCTTTACCTCTCCAACAAGGCTGGAACAGCCTTTGTTCGGTAAAAAGTGGAACATTTCTAGAAGGTTTTTAAAAGGCATTTACTGTTCATAATGGAGAAGTGGATTCCTCTCAGTTCTCAATCTTAAAATAAAACTGCTGGTCTGCCATGTTTATAAATTCAAGCTGAGAAAATAAAAATTAACATGTAACAGAATGGTTCAGGAGATCTTGGTTCAAGCAGAGCCACTTTCAGGATAGGTATTAATACCCAGATCACCTTGACTTTTAAATTTCGTCCTTGCTCTCTGGTAGCTGCACAAGAAATCTGCATGTTACTTATGACAGATGGGAGAGGAACTTCAACCAGTTACTTTGAAATTCTTTCAAACGGAATGAAAAATGGACAGAATGAGGCCAGACTTAAGACTCTCAGAGGACCTCATAGTCCAAAAATGCTCTAAATAAAAGGAAATATTCTCTATCGTTTCCAGAGTGTTACTGTCAAATATTTTCTCAGCAGCTACAATAACTAATGAACCTTCTAAATGTTGTTTCCATTCAAATTTGAATAATGATATGTCTAATAATTAACATACTTAGCCATCACTTTTTCAGCACAAAGTTAAAAGAAATTTTCTATGTAAAAAGATGCCAATTGTGAAGAAGAACCCTTTTAAACACAACTGACACCCCAAGCTTGGGAAGGGCAACATAGTTAACGACTGTCAAAGCCAGTATTTTCATAAGAGTTAAACTGACATTAAAAAAATGCTCCATCCTAACTTGGGAACTAAAAGATGCTCTCTTAAAAACAATAGTCAGCAGAATATATGCCTTCAATTAATTGTTATCTTGCTTTCTTTTTTGGCACTGATATATTCACAGGTCATTTTGAAAATAAAATGCTACAAGAAAATAAATACAAAGCATTTTATATTAACCAGAGTCCCACTTAATAAAATAATCTGATTAAATAAATGCTTTCTTTCCCCCTAAAGTTCCAGCCAAGTTTGAAATAAGGAAACATCTCTAATTCAGAGTTCTAACACTCTGTAAGGAAAATAAGCATAACTTGATTAAAATTGAACACATAAATAGAAAAAAGTGTGATAGTATGCCCACCAGGAATAAATGGCAAACTAATTTTCAGGAAAATGTCTCCTCTGGTTCTAATATACTAATAAATTACAATATCAGAATTTCTGTTAGCAGAAATAATAAATTTAGAGTTTTCAAATTAGTGATTATCTTTCCAAGTAGATCAATGTGCTATTTTCCAGTGACCAGTGTAAATAATCATGGAATACTTTTTCCCTCTGTAATAAGTTTGCAGATGGCTTCAATTTATTAAACATGGCACCTCTCCTGCTTGTTCATCAGATTGCTTTCCTAATTTGCCCAGTCTGCAAAACTGCAATGATGGCATTTAGTTATTCATTCATTTAAGACATACTGATTTAGTCTCTAATATGCACCAGATTCTTCCCTTCCCCCAAGAGGGTCATACTGTGGCTAAAATTTGCATACCATTCAAATGGAGGGCTAAGATGGGACACCCAACCTGGAGCTGAAGTTAAGGAAGACTCTGTAGAGAAAATGACAACTATGCAAGGTCTGTAAAGGCCTACAGGATTCACTCAGTTGAAAAAGGGGGTTGAGTACAAAGTCACCAAAGGCATCGTGGCCACAGACTTCACGTTCTTGAAATTTTAATGTAGCTTAGTATAGGAGATGCAAATAAAGATGTTAAAACTTCATTGTAGAGGTCCAGCCATGGATGGCTTGAATTTGGCAAGTTAAGGAAATTGAATTAAGTCTTGAGAGCAATATAAAGCTGCTGAAGCATTTTAGAGGTAATACTATAATAAGATTTGTTTTGTGCAAATTACTTTAGCTGAGTATAAACAATGAAGGGGCAAAGACATAAACTTATAAAATAATTGTTTGTCTACCTCCTCTGCAAACCCCTGAGGCAAGGGCTGCACTCAATTACTTTAACAGTACCTACACCTGATACTCACTTAATAGCCTACAAAATACATGAATGACAGAATGAATGAGAAAGAGAGCACAACAGGGAAACTGATTGAAAGGTATTGGATCAAGGCATAAAACACTGAGGACATACACTTAGGCAGCGGCAAGAGGAATGGAGAGGAGTAGATGAAAATGAAAGATATTAATGGTTAGACTCAACAGATGGTGACTTGTTTCACGAAAATTTAGAACCCAGGATGAGACACAGGTTTGGAGTAAAGTTGAGGACTTCTGTTTTGGACACACTGATTTAATGAACCCATAGGACTTCAACATTAAGATCTCCAGCAGACTGGATATAACTGGAGCTTAGACAAGTAGTCAGGGATATGAGAGTCATTGGTGAATCTGTAAAAATGGTAGTAGTGAATGAGTTATCTCATACGGAAAGAGTCTGTAGAGCGAGAAGAGTTAAGAAAAACGTAGAGATCTCCAAAGAATACCATTTTAATGACTGGGTGGTGGACAAGATGTTTATGAAGCACTGTCTTTAATGCATGAAAATAGTGTAGAATGGACAAGCAAGCCATTGCAATCAGGGACTTCAGGACTCTGTATGGATAATAGCAAAAACGAGTACAAATATCAGGTTGGACTTCCCCAGAGTTATCAACTCAGGGAATCTGCACAGCAACAATTGCTAATAGTTAGGTAGTATCTTGGATTCTTACACCATAAAAGTTGAGGGTAAGAAGAGATGAACTCTGATATTCCTTGCAGCAGTATGATTTTATGTTTCTAATCAAGTTTCATTGCTTGTTCATTCAGGACAAGTACACAAACCAAACAGAGCAGTCCTCACCTTTTCAAACAACAGGGCCAAGAAAACGAGAGAATAAATGAGCGTGAAATCTCAGAGTCTTACTGCCATGCTGAACAAATGGGAAAATACAGCTTGTTCGTTCCTACTCACTGATGCTAATGATTCAGTTAAATTGACTTCTTTGAAGGAAAATTACTGTTAATAACCTTAATTTCCTCCAAGACTCTTCCCCTAGGTACCTGACATTTTAGATAAAATATTTTCATAAAATATTAAAAGCAAAGGAATTACATCTTAGGTATCAAACGCCATGTTGACAGACTTTATGAATCCCTTCTGTCTCTTCTCTCTAGAGCCTACACTTTTGGTTCTTCAATAAATACATAAAGTCTCCCATTCTATGTACTTCCCAAGAAATACAACCAATTCCCAATGAACTAGGTTACTGTAAGGCCCACCACAAATCTTACTGATACCAGCCATGTGGTATTATAGAACATTCCCCCCAACTTCGATTTAAACTTAATCATTGTAGCTGCAGTTTGCTCTTCTTTGTTCACAAAATCAGTCTGTAGGCTTTTCACCCTGGCCTGACCTCTCACCCATGCACACTTCTGCTTTAGAATGGCAGGTAGGCAGAATCTGCCATTTGCCTCCACATACGCATTCATCCTTCTTCTCCACTCCTGCCTCCTCTCACTTGCCCTCTGGCTTCTGTCTGGGTTCAACTAATGGAAGGCATCACCCAGAGTTTAAGGAGCAAGAGGAGAGTGAAGTAGACCTATTTATTCCCCCGGTGTCTTCCAGCAGGGACATTTCAGATTGACTCTGTACCTCTATTCTACAAAAGGACACAACTCTTGTCAGATAGCCCTTCTTACCTCCCCATCGTTGCTACATCCTTCTTGAGCACTATTCCTGGTTGTGCTCCCTACACATGCTTACACCTTCTGAAAGATCCCTTTATTAAGCCCTCTTCGAAGGACTCAGTTTATACATGCCTTCTGATCCCCAGCAGGGCCCTGAATGACAGAGGGTTAGAGTGACCAGGTGGGGCCCTCCACTGTGGCTTTCACAGACATTATCAAAGGAAATTGTTTGTAAACTGCAGAATGCTATATAATATCCCCATGAGCAAAACCTAGTATAGGCTTTCTTGAATATGCAAGGTTTCAATGCCAAGAAAATATGACTGAATCCTACCATATTTCTATAATTTGCAGTGTGCTGTAAAAATAAATATGCAGAAGGCACACAATCAAAATCTGAATGTCACTGCCAACCAAACCAGAATTTTTCTGAAAAATGGGTGTCTGGAGAAACAGATGAAAGAAGCAAATCCATCTTTGAAAACAGAAACAATATTTCATTTTCCTACTATTTATCCATGTCAAGATTTACTAGGGGTACTTTCAAGTCCTTAAGGCATGTTGTAAAATTCTAAAAACTAACTAATAATTCATTGCATGTTATTGAAAACAACTATAGTTATTGAAGTTTTCGCTTCTGGAAATAGTTGGAAATCAGTGACCTAGATTTTCTGTATTTTTCCCTGTATCTCTCTAAATGGAAACACAATGTAGTTTATAATTTATATAGCCCTTTGTCTGTACATCATTTCTAAATATTGCGGAACTTAACTTCAGGTATCTATTAAATAATAAAACTCAGTAAGATAGCATTATCTATGAACCTTCTAATCCTCTAAGTAGAAGGTAAAAGAGATGCCTAAATAATTAAGCATTTGAAAGTCTAAAGCTATAAATACACCTGGACAGGATTTTCAGCAATGAAATTAACATCATTTTCCCAGGTCAATATCTAACTCTCTTGGCTGTGCAGACAAAGCCTCACTTCTTTGCCCCATCTCTGGTGAGGGGTCTACAGTTTCACAGCTAACCAAATCGATCAGAATATATATTTTCAACTCTGATTCTATAAGGTCTCTCTCTGCTAAAGAGTTTTTAATAGCCTCTTAAATGGTAAATTCATTTTGATTACTGTATGTTCAAGGAATTTTAAGGACACAGACTATTTCTAAAGTCATTTCCTGGTGTACTGTATATAACTGAAATCTGGCTGAAATAGTAAAGCAATGTAATAATGTGGGACATGCTTCAATTAGAGGATACGCTCATAATTTGAGGTTCCACGAGACAGAAATTCCTTGGGGAACTTTCTTAAAGGCAGTTTGGCAGTGCTCTCTCAAAATGTAAGATATGCACATCCTTTTGACCAAATAGTTTTATTTCTAGGAATTTAGCTACAAGAAGTTCTCATGCATGTGCACAAAGAATCTTTAATATTTCCATTTGCAACACTGAAGAGGAGAGTAGTTGAATAAAATATGGTACATCCATACTTCCAAAGTTTATGCAATGTTAGAAAGAAAAAAAATAACTAGTATATTGACATTAAAAGGTCTCCATAACATACACTTATGTGGATAAAAGAAAGTCCCAGAAAAATGTATACAGTATGATCCAGTTTATGTAATAAGAAAAAGACAGTATATATACTTGTAAATTCATAGAAAAAGAAAAGGAGAGAGGCGCCTTAAGCCGTTGCCAATGGTTATATCTGGGTATGGGTGTAGGTGGGAAAGAGTATTTTACATTTTGCTTCTGTATTTCTGCATTATCATTTCAACTGGAACATAGAAATGTATCACCTACATCATTTTAAAAACCAATGAAAACTAAAAACTAATAGAAATTCTAGAGGGAGCTTTGGTGATTTTTCCAATGATCGTGCATCAGCAGATGTAAGAGAAACCTATCCAAACCCCATCTGGATAGGAATTTCACTTTTACTTGATCCAAAAGGACCTCTTGTTTAAGAGCCAAAAAGAAAATGCAGGCTGTTAAGTAATCGCACATTGAAACACTAACCTGCAGAAACAGTTCTACATTCTATATGTCCAAGACAAATACAGCAACTGCCAAATAGCAGTGAGGACATTCTGTGACTGGTTAGAGCTCAAATCAGTGACTTAGGCAAGAGAACCTCCATGTCCCCATAAAAAAAGTCACCCATTTCTCCACACTTAGATGTTCTTAGTTTAAAGGAACACCACGAAGCAGGAGCAAAAACCATGATCTGCTTCGCTCAACTATGTAAATTTGCTAACATCTTAGAAAAATGAGAGAGGAAAAACAGGCAGAAATTAATTCAGAATCTGAAATTTACACACACTAGAAATAAATGGCCATAACAACCTTTGTAAAAAAAAAAAAAAAAAAAAAAAAGGAAAAAAAAACCACACGAATAAAGAAGACACCATGATTACTTAAAGATGAAACTGACATCTTCTCTTATACAGTGTTTCCAAGCACTCACAGTTGACAAAAGGCTCAAAATGCGAGCTCATGGGCAGAATCTGTTTCATAACTGTGTTTTGTTTAGCCATTCCATGGACTAATGCGTTTGTTTTATTTAAATTTCTAAACATTTTTAAATAAGATCTCACACTTAAAATACATCTGGATTTCATGCTTCTCTCAAGAATGTAGGGGTGCTGGCAACCCTGACTCCCATACCTACCTGGCAGAAATCTGTCAGATCTACTCCTGTGGAAGTGCAAAGGCGAACCCCTGATGGACACAGCCCCTTCCACTCACTAAGGTCTCTGACACCTGGGCAGCCACATGTGTTGCTTACATGGCTCTCTGAGGATCAAAGTGTGCCACCCCAATTGAAACCATGAGGAATCTCACCAGATAAAAAAGGATGGCCCTCCAGAGAACAAATTCTTTCTTAGGCTCCCCCAGAGTAGCACTTAGTAACCTTCCTCTCTCATACTTCCAGCCCAAGCAACTGCAGAAACAAAAGCACCTAGAATTAGATGAAGATACAAAGGCTTTATCCTCAACTTCCTATTTCAATTCCATTTCACAGCAGAATTGCCAGAAGCTTTTCAGTCATCAGCCCAGTCACTTAAAATAATGGTCACAAAACTTTTTATTGTTAGAAACCTTTCAGCGGCATGTACTTTTGTGGCAGGTTATACAGTATAGCGGTTATAAATTGGAGTTCTGGTGTCAATCTACCTGGGTTTGAACCCCACCTCTAATTTTAACTTTCTAAAGTGAGTAACTTGACCTTTCCAAACCCTGGTTTCTCCAAATGTAAAATGGAGATACTATTAGTAACCATTAAAAAAGCTGTTGGGAAGATTAAATGACAAGGCACATTTTAAGTGTTCAGTAGATGTCTGCTGTTTTGTTACTGTTGCTATTACTATGTAAAGAAGAGAAATTGAGTGCGCCCACTTAAGCCCCATGAGAAAACAAGAGCCACCAAGCCTCCCTCTAAACATTGGCGATCCCCAAATTATTCTAGTGGATGCCTCTCTCCTCCCAGACCTAAATGGCTTAATATTATGGTCTTTTTTTAAAAAGCCTGGCAGGGAGACACAGATGCTGTGGGAATAGCATCTGGCTCACTGAGTTATATTTCAAAACCCCACAGTCACAGAATTTTGAGGCAGTTGGGGCAGAATTAACGTTACGCTCCTCTATCCAGCTGCAGTTGCAGGGTTAGGCAAGTCCAGAGGAAGATTTGGCACTTCTCAGTGACCCTAAAAAGTGACTGAAACTTTCTGTACTTGCCTGTGAGGGGGTTAGAGTGCGTGGTAGAGTAAGTATCCCTTATTAAAAGTTTTGTAGGAATTAACTCAGACCACTTTGTATGGATATGTCAATGGCATTTGTCCCTATGCTGGAAGAGAATGAGAGCATGAGCAGTAATACTAGCAGTATTAACAGGAGGAGGACTAATAGCAGTTGTAGCAACAGCAGTAGTAACAATACCCAGCATCATTCATAGCACAGTGCCAGGCACATTTGCCCTACTGGGTTATTTTCATTTTATAGATGGGACAACTGAGGCTCAGAGTAGACACCCAGAGTCACACAGGGGAATATATGACACAGTCAGGATTGAAGATAAGGTCTGGCCTGATTCCAATACCTGAAGTTCTCAGCAACTTTATACTGCTGAAAGCAATCCACAGTTCAATCCCCCACTTACTCACCCAAGCTGCCTCCTGGAGGAAGTGTTTCTGCAGCAGTTGTCCTTTACTTCAAGTGGGTTATGAACCCCCTTTCAATCTAGTGAATTATATAGATCCTTCTCAGCCTAATTTTTTGGAAGGCAGTTATGCTCACCACTATACCACCAACACTACTTCAGCCTAATTTTTTAAATGCATAAAATCAAGCACAAAAGAAGCCAATTATGTCGAAATATCAAAAAAAAAATTTAAACTGGACACACACAGTAACACATGTGCTTCTTTTACAACCCATCAAATGCCAACATCAGCAGTAACTCTAATACCTGCCCTAATTGCCATTTGACAGTGAAAATAAAAATATAATTCACGTGCAAGCTACATGCACCAGCCCCCCAAATTCCATCCTTAGGCCATCACGGGGTGGACCTGAGATGAAGAACTCCAGTTCTGAAAGAGAAAGGGAGATGTCAAGTGTAAATCTACTGTTCTATGATCTCTTCTCTCTGGATGAGCTGCTTATAATTAATTACTTCGAGTTCCTTTCTTCCTCCTGTTCTAAGGAAATGGCAACTTCATTCACATCTGGGAGCCAAAAACATCCTTTAATTGTTCAGAAGTAAAAGAACGCTTTAAGAAGGGCAATGTATCTTAAAGCGATGGTCTGCCTGGCCCAAGGTGGCCCAGAAGCTAGAGGTGGAATTTCCCAGCTCTTGGCACACCAAAGGATCATGGGAGAAGAGCTCTGAAGGAGACTCTGATCAAGAGGATAAGATAACACTATCTTGAGGTCACATGGTGTGCAACCTTCTTTTTGAAGGTCTTACAGGTAGTAGGCAAGAGAGCTGTTCAGAGAAAAACCTTCTTTTGATTTATCTCCCTTTCAACTATTTTGATTCCACAAAGAAAAGGAAAGAAAAAGTAGATGAGAGTTCACGCAGAGAGAAAAAAAAAAAAACTCTGGTGGTCAGTCATCTTCTTTAACATAAGGATCTCCTAGTCCCAGATTTGGAAGGTAGGGCATCACTACTTTCATCTCCTCTATGAAACTGGGTTCCACCTTTAGCATGTGAAAAGCATTCGAAGGCATGAGCTTCCAGACAGCCTTTCAGTAAGTGGGATTTGGGGGGGTGGTTGTTGCAAATAACTAAAATGGGCCTTGAGAAGAAAAGTGACCAGTGATTTTTTGAAAGCAGGCTTAATTCCCATAAGAACAATACAAACTTCTCACTCATCTACTCAGTAATGCATTATCACCCAGCTTTACTTCCACTAGGGGTGAAGTAAACCATTTTTACATTTGGTTAGCTAAAGAATCACAGCCTCTGAATGTACAAAACCTTGATAGCATTCTAAGGCATAACTAGATAAATAATATTACACTTTGAGGAAGTATTTCTAGTTTAGAAGGGGAGGCTTTATCGAAAGAAAAATTATTAAAGAGAAAAACAAATAGGAATGGAAGAAAGACTTACACAAGGTTATTATATTTCCTGACTATTACAGGGAAATAGAAAAATGTGAATTGGCAGCACTGAGAATTCAGCAGTATCCTCACAAACACAGTTAACATTTGCACACCAACAGCAAAACCACAGAAAGTCCTTGCTGCCCACTATCAGCAATGCAAAGCTATTCTTCTTTCTCAATAGGTGGGTAAGTCTTTTCGACAGACACTAATAAGACCTACAAGTTCATATTATGTGGTGAAAAGCAACTATTTTAGAAACTTCAGTCTGGACATGAAATACCAACTGTGATCATTAAAGCGGCTCCATTAGTCCTTGACCTCATTTTGCATATCAAATGCAGAAGTTCTTGGTTTTACAGGGCTCACTGTAATAGAGAGTTTATTAAAAACCTGGGTCGTCAGTGCTAATAAACCTGCCATTTCATCCTTTACCAGTGGTCACAAATGACGATAATTTAGTCACAATCTGCTAAATAATTTTAAATTTCAAAGAATACTTTTGCTTTCCAAAAAATGTTTGAGTTCACTATTAAGGGCACTTGTGAGGAACATGAGAAATACATAATTTTTCTTTCCCACGACAATATCACCTAAATGCTGCAATCCAAATGATAAAATTTATTCTCAAGATTTTAAAATTGAAAAAATCAAATAAATTCCACATCTAACTACTAAAGTATTTTTTAAAATAATCCAGAAAAAAAGTTCATTAATTCTGATATTTGAGTTTGCAGGCTATATCTGAAAGTTTGGGGATAAAAATACAGACACAAAATCAAGAAACTAACTTCACTTATATAACATCCTTTCACAAGGCAGAATACCAATTCACTCAGTTAAAGAAAAATAAAAAACAGCAGCATTGAAGCACAATTTCACCTTGATTTAACCTAAAAGGAGGGTGGGATAGGGATGAATATTAGGGAAGCACTTAGTCATCATTTCAATTCTTAATAAGTCAAACCTCCAAATAGTAGTGGCCTAGGAAAATACCACGATCAACTGGATTGCCAAATATAACTGTTCCATGTTGCCAAAATCAGCAGTACACATTAATCTAAAGACGGTTAGATATGCTCTTCAGAAAGACAAAATATCGTTGCTAACAGCACTGGCTAGGTGTCTGCTGGGGATGAAATATTCCAAAGAGGTGATACTGATTTTAAAAAACCTATTTCTGCAAAAGCTTTTTGGTAAGCTTCAATATTTTTTAAACTTCCATATTTCACTATCTCATAACTCAAAAACACACCACCTCAAGATTCCAGGGTATATGAGTAGTTTAACATCACTCACATTTTCAGGCACACAAATATAAAACTTAAAACAGAGAGTGTGTTTTAGAGCATAGCTCTTCTGCGTGGGTGTGCATTTATTAAATAAAGGTAACATCTCCACAGATATAAATGTGTACCAAGTGAAATGTGTAACAAGTGATCACATGGAGTCTTAGAAATTCTGTTTTGACAGTTACTTGTAGAATAGCATTTTCAGCAGTGATTAACTCAGAGCTGGGTAATGATATCATCAAAGCTAAATCAAAAACTATATTCAGATGGTTGAGCAATAATAGAGCCAGAGGAGAGCGCAATCTGTAATATAATACAGGGTACCTTTAGATATGTTACATTACATGCAAAGGGTTACTAGTTCTGACAGCAAAAGTCTCATGTACATAAAAATGACAAAAAATGCTATTCCATTTAAAATGTGGATTTTTATGAAAACAGGTGTTTTCCCAAGATGCCAATCATTTATTAAACTTCTACAGTTCAAAAGGAAAATGACATAATATATTAAAACACCAGCTGAAAAAATATGTAAGACTATCCTATGAAAAACAAAGCATTCTAGATTACGTAACAGGGATAATGGGAGATTAAACCACAAGCTCCTGCCCAGCTAGATTTTTGTTCTTCTGCATGATTCTATAACTTTAAGACACTTAAGTTTGAAGAGTACATAATATTAGGTTCTCAGTTCAACCACATATTTTGGAAACTAATTGTTGTCTTGAAAAAACTAAAAAGATAAAGTTAAAATTTTACGCACATAATTTTTCTTTTCTGAAGAACAGTTACTCAGACACTTAACCTCCTCGTAGACTACTCAGGTAAAGTCACCAGTTGCTTTTCTTGGTCCTATTTACGTTATGGATCTGATTTTTTTTAAAGGAGAAAACTCAATTCTAATTTAGATATTATACAATTGCCTATCTGAGTGACATTGCCAACCACAATTATTATAGAGCTACCTCCACATACTCATAATTTACAGACCACCATGAATCGCATTTATGGTGGAAAATGGCGACCTTCCATGTTTCGGCAAAAACTAAATTTCAAACACCTGCTTTAGAACAATATTTAGAATTACTAGAAGGGTTTAAAAAAAAACAGAGGGTCATCTCTCAAATACACGCATATTTATGAAAATATAATGGACATTTGCATTTTTCTCTAAAAACTCTAGTTTTATGATTCTAAAGTGCTTAGACACACTTGGAAATTGGCGAATTCTATATTTCCATACGTCTGTATAGTACTGCATACAAAGTCTACAAAAATACTCTACTATATAGACAGGGTCTGATTAGTTAAGGAAAAGGCAACTTCAAAATTCTGAAAATAAGACCAACACCGGTATGATTTTAAGAGGCCCGAAAACTGCCCCCTATCAGTATTGTTTTCAGTGGAAATGGTCAATCATCTATTATTTCCCAGAAGACGTAATAAGATCCTCTACACGCATACACAATTACATGCATTGCACGGTGCCAACTATTTCCAACCAAAATAATCATATACACGTCGGGCCGAGCTATTTCTAGCCAGAAGCGGTAGCGTCTGGACAGAGTCTGAGGAAATCCAGTAGGCGATGATTGCAGGGGAAGGGGGTATCAGCGGGGACACCGACCTCCGCACGCACAGGGCGCCCGGCACCCCGCACCTGCACGGGCTCCCCGGCAGGGCATCCGGGTGCGCGCGCGCGCGCGCGCACGTCCCGGACACATCCGCCGGGAGCAAACAAGCCTAGCGGGCCCGGGCGGGAGGGAGCATCCTCGGGTGGGACCCGAAATGCCTTCTCCTACCTGTCACTTTGCCTGGAGCTGCTCCCGGGGATGCAGCCACGGCCGCCGCCTGGAGCCCCCGGAGGTGCGCGCGCGTGAGTGCGCGCGTGTGTGTGTGTGAGAGATCTTGTTGGCGGTGCAGCTCACTTACTGCTCCCGGCGCCACCGCCCCCCTCCCCCCATAAGAGCCTGCCGCCAAGCCCCCTCCCGAGGCGCCCGGCCCCGCCCTCCCCTCTGCCCCCGCCCACCACTCCCCTCTCCCCCCGCCTCCCCGCCTTCCCGGCGCACGGTCCTTACCTCTGTGGAGAGCGGGGGTCTCCGAGGGCTTCTCCGAGAAGCCGAGGGCAGCGGCGGCTCGCTCCGCCTGCCTGCCCGCCCGCCGGGCTTGGCGTGTCCCCGGCTACGGGCCCCGCCGCCCCTCAGTGGCCCGCCGCTCCCCACTCCCCAGTCCCTGAGTCTCCCTCCTCGTTCTCGCCTCCCGGCTTCAGAGCCGGAGCTGTCGCCTCGCAGCCTCAACCTGCCCAGGCTACGGAGCATGCCCAGTGCGGCGCGCCCAAGCTGGGCTGGGGGTGGGCAGGGGCCGGACGGCCGCCTGGCTGCCGCGAGCCGGCGGGGCAGGGAGGGGGCGCCGGGCGGGCGGGGGGCGCAGCCTAGCGGTCCGGGCCGACAACCCGGGCGGGTGGAGGGCAGCGCTGGCAAAAGGTGGGTGGGGCGTCTGGGAATGCCGCCCCGCTGCGCGCTCCTCTGGGGTCTCCCCTGATGACCTCGCGGACCCAGCTCCGCAGCACGTGCCCCAGGCCTGGGGTCGGGTGCGCACAGGGTTAGCCGGGCGCAGAACCTTGGGGGTGGTAGGAGTGGCGACCTCTCCTTTGGAGAGCTGCAGCCCCCCGTCGGTCATGGGGCGGGTGGGAATAAAGAGTAGAGGGATGTCAAGACTGGCGAAAACTGGTGCTTCAAAACAGCTGGCGGGGATGAGGAGGGAATGTTTATTTGTTTATTTTGTTTGACAGACACATAACGCGCTTACTTCGGCACAGTTCTAAACGTTTTTTGTTCACGTAATCCTTAAAACAATCTTCCAAAACGAGTACTACTGTTAATCTTTTTTTTTCTCCTCTCGAGGCTTAAACTGAGCCTCGGAGAGAATAAGTGGTTCCAAAAAGTCTTCCCTCAAGTGCAACCTCAGAGACGCAAAACCCCCAGACTTTGGTCCCTGGGATGCTGCGGCGCTGCTCCAGCCAGTTCCCGGCTTGCCCCTGCCCTACAGCGGCCCCCAGGTGACTGCGAACCACCCTCACGTTCAGATCCTAACGGTGTTCAGCCTAGATAACCCTTTGTTTGGACCCTCCCAGTGTGCCCTGCTGGGACTCCCGGGAGGGATCCCTCCTCCCCGCGGCACTCCGCCTCCTCCTCCGGGCTGGCGGCCACCAAAACCCGGAGACGTGGCACCTGCGCACTGGGGACTGGGGCCATGCTCGCAGCTGAACTGGGCATGCTCAGCCGCCTGAGCCGGTCGGGCTGGCCAGGAGGAAAGACAGAGTCTGCCGGCTCTTGTAGTGTGGTGGAATGGAGGGGGAGTGTGTGCGCAAACAATAGCCCAGGCTCCGAGGGGGCGAAGGCAATGTTAGATGCAGAAGACTCATTCTCATGGCACATCTTGGCCTTTTCCAGGCAAGGCTAAGAAGGGAGTGATCAAAAGTTTACCAACTGGGCATCTTTCAACCGGAGGAGGCTGAGGGCCAGCTGACAACTCCGCAGCTAAACTGCTAAGCTGCAATTTTATCTGAGCCCAAAACAAGCTCCTAAGCGGCTGAGGCTGTCTGCCTGTAAGGAAGCCAAGAAAAATAGCCTAGACCAAGTTCCCCCTGCCATATTGGAAAGGAAAGAAACATCACGGGAAAATGCTGGGTGGCCACTCACACTGTTCTGGGATCCAAGATGTGATGTTGAGCGATGTCAGGGTGTGCCAGCAGCTCTTCTCAAACTATAATGTGCACTCAAATCTTTAGCTTTAAAGTGCAGATTTTGATTCAGCAGATCTGGGATGGTACCTGAGATTCTGCATTTCTAAGCTCCCATGGTGTTGCTGGGCTTCAGATCAGACTTTGAGTAGCAAGAGCTTAGGGTAGTATTTTAGGTCTGTTTACTAATATTCTGTGGTTTAGAAAAGCTAAGCAATTTGCCCCATCTTACTGCCAATAAGTAGTGTAACTAGTGTCAAACCCAGTTCTCCAGGACTGCCTGGGTATGTTCCTGTACCCCTCTACCAACCTGCCCCACCTCGAACTTATAGACAGATGAGCTAGAAGCTGGCATCTCTGTGTATTGACTGTTTTAACCAGTAAAACTTAATTGAGTATATAGTACACCCAAACATATCAGTCATCTTTTGCTGTGTAAAAACCACACCAAAACTTAGTGTCCTAAAATAACAACTATTCATTAGCTCACAATTCTGTGAATCAGCAATTTGGGCTGGAATCAGCAGAGCAGTTCTGCCTTTTTTGTGCTGGGTTCATTTATGCCATTGCAGACATGTGGAGCTTGGAGCCTCATTCAGATGACTAGGACGACAGGATGTTCTCTATACACCCAGATGGCTTTTTTTACATGGTGAGGGCAAAACTCAATTTAAAACAGCATTTCATACCTTTTTTTGCTAAGATTTTATTGACCCAAGTAAGCCACATAACCATGTCCAGATTCAAAGCATGGAAAAATAATAAATTTTGCTTGTTTATTAGAGAAGATGCAAAATAGAAAGGTGGTTCTTGATTTTTCCCCCCATCTACCACATATATCAACTTCCATAAAACTAGGTCACCTGCCCTAGAACTCAAAGTTCTGTAGATTAAACTTATCTTTAATTTTATGTATTGGTAAACCAAATCATAACACTCTTTTGCTGGTATTATTAGGCCTTCAATCTAATATGAGTATTAGGGAATCTCAACTCAATGGGATATAAACATTAAATAGTTAATTTTTTCCCAAAATGCTAAATTCAATTAGATTCTGATAAAGTTCTGTTTCCCTCCCTTTAATGACATCTTAGTCATTTATTCGACAGATATTTTTGAGTGCCTTTTATATGCCAGGCACTATTCTTCATCCAGGACACTGAGGTAAACAAAAGAAGCAAATCATTGCTCTTATGAAGCTTAGATACTATCAGAGGAGACAATGAATAGCATATTAAAAGTATATGACATTGATTAGTGTTAAGAATTGTGGTGAAATGGAAAAGCAAAAGCTTTTCTGAGGTGCAATATTTGAGTGGATTCCTGAATAAAGAGAGAGAAGCAAATATGTGGGAAGCAGTGTTTTCAGCAGAGGAAAGCAAGAGCTGCAACAAGATTGTACTTGATGTGTTCAAGGAACAGAACAGAGGTCAGAGTGGCAGAGCAAGGCACAGACTGGGTGGAATTGGGATCACAGAGGCAGCAGTGTGACAGACCATGTAAGACCACCCAAAAGAATTTTGAGTTTTAGTGTAAGCATAATATGAATCCATTGGAAAATGATAAGCTGAGCAGGATGGGGACATGATCTGACCCATAGTTCTGAGAGCCGGCATTGAGAATGCCTGTAGGATATACAGATGGCCAAAAGACACATGAAAAGATGCTCAACATCACTAATCATCAGAGAAATGCAAATCAAGACCACAATGAGATAGCACCTCACACCGGTTTGAATAGCTATCTTCAATAAATAAACAAACAACATGTGTTGGTGAGGATGTGGAGAAAAGGGAACCCTCATGCACTGTTGGGGGGATTGTAAATTGGTGTAGCCACTATGGAAAATAGTAGGGAAGTTCCTCAAAAAATTAAAAATAGACTTCCATATGACCAAGCAATCCCACTTCTGGATATTTATATGAAGAAATCCAAAACACTAATTCAAAAAGATATATGCACCCCTACGTTCATTTTCAGCATTATTTACAATAGCCAAGATATGGGAGCAACCTAAGTGTCCATCAATAAATGGATAAATAAAGAAGGGGTGGTGCATATATACAATGGAATACTACTCAGCCATAAAAAAAGAATGAAATCTTACCATTTGTCACAACATGGATGGAGCTATAGAATATTATGCTAAGTGAAATAAGTCAGACAGAGAAAGACAAATACCATATGATTTCACTTACATGTGAAATCTAAAATACAAAATAAACTAACAAACAAAGCCAAAAAAAAAAAAAACCTCATAGATCCAGAGAACAAATTGATGGTTACCAGTTGGGAGGGGGATTGAGAAGATGGGTGAAAGGCGAAAGGGATTAAGAAGTAAACTGGCAATTATAAAAATAGTCACAGGTATCTAAAGTACTGCATAGGGAATATAGTCAATACTGTTTTGTATAGTCAATACAATACTGTAATAACTATGTATGGTGCCAGATGGGTACTGGACTTATCAGGGTGAACACTTTGTAAATTATATAAATGTCTAATTACTATTTTGTATACTTGAAACTAATATAATCTTGTATGTCAACTGTAATTGACAAATAAATTTTAAAATAGAATGCCTATAGGAGCAAGACTACAAAAAGGGGGCCTATTAAAAAGACACAACAGTCTTTCTACTTCACCATATTTTATAATTTTCAGTATTAAAACTCAGATTATGTTAAATCTTCAACTTCAAGTTCAATTTAAATTCAATCTTCTCCTCATCCCCATTGCAGACTCCAGCTGGATACCTTTTTTCTGGAAGGGAAAGACTGGTGGCACAGGATCTAGCCCTTAAACACTTTCTCTCCTGTCCCCTGCCCTTCGTGTCCTTGTTCCTCCAGCATGTTGGGCAGAAAGAAGGAAGAAGAAAAAGGACAAATGTCTCTATCCTTAACTTGTGACCATCATTGTCATCTCTCAGTTATTATATCTGCACCTCTGGATGAAAGACTGGTGACACAGCAGCAGGTGTCCCAATGCCTTTGTAGGGTTCTTCTGGACCTCCCCCCCCCCACCCCCAGCTCTGCTCCTTTTATTCCAAGTCCACGGTTCTCTAACGTAGTGGTCCAGCCCAGAGCATCTTACTGCTGGGGGTCACATGACAGGCAGGCCACCGTTTTGTGCGGCACACCCACAAAAAAAGTTAAGCTCAGCAGCATTGCACAGTGTCCCCTAAAAGCAAAGAGAAAATAGAGAAAATTGCCCATCCCAGCCAGGCTAAAGGATTGGCGGGGAAGGAGGTAGGCAAATGGAATTCTTTCTGTCATGAGGAGGATACCAAAACCCAATGATGGAGGCTTTCCTTAGACTGTGGCCCCCTGATCCTGCTGTGACCCCCGTCCCCCAACAACCCTCATGCTCAGCCACAGGCTCTAGTTATCAATTCCAGGGCAACATCTTGTTATTCAAATTAACATTCACCGTTCACCACAGGAAGGGCTGAAGCAAACTGTCAATGCAACCAGTTCCTTATTTGATTTTCATAATGTCTTAATTCTTATTATTACCTTATATGAAAGGAGGATAGCAAAAATGAGGACCTTTAGTTTAATAGTCACAACTGTATTGGCAAAAGATCACATTGTATTCTTTTTAGAGAAAGGGCAGTATATCTCTTGTCCTGATTTAAAGTGATGCATTAATCACAGCTTCCACCTAGCTCTTTACATGCTGTCTTTTTTAAATGAAAAGATCGCCACTGGCTCATTTGTCCAGTTTGCCTTAATTACAAACATATATCTTTGAAAAGGACCAGCCTGACATGGGCTGTCTCGGCCCCAGGGTATCTCCTCCCTAACCTTGTGTCTTATTCCACTGTGTGCTGAGAAACTAAAATAACTTGTTGGAGACACAGAACTGAAGAAAATGATAACAAAGAAGATTGCCCAAGGATTGAGTTTATGTATAATATAATGGTGATAAAAAAATAAATAAATAAAATTAAAAAAAAACACATTAAACTGCTGTTAAATCAATTGTTGGAGTGTAAAATGAGAATAGAAAGAAAAGTAAAACAGAGAAAAGACTTTAATTCTGTTCCAAACAACTTGATCTAGGAATAGAATTTTCTATGTGTGAGCCAAGCTTAGGGTGTGATTAGACTGCAGAGATTCAAACATGCCATATGATAATGATGATTGAGGTGTAACATATATACCTAAAACATGAAAATCTTAAGTGAAGAATTTTCACTTATGTAAACATCTGTGTGACCACCACCCGGATCAAAATATGAAACATTTCCAGCACCCCAAATAATTTCCTTATCTTTCTTCTCAATCAATACCCACCCTTGCTGCACCATATACACCACCACCACCACTATAGGTAATTACTATTCTAACACCACAGAATTGCTTTCCTGTTTTTGAACTTTCTATAAATGGAATCATGCAGTTGATTTTTTTTTTTTTTTTTTTTTTTTTTTGCGTCTGGCTTCTTTTGCTGAACATTATCTCTCCGAGATTCAGCAATGTTGCAGCTTGTATCATTAGTTTATTCCTTTTTATTATTGTGTAGTATATCATTATATGAATATATCAAATTATATTTATCCAATCAATTATAATAGTATAATTTTGCGTAGAATGGGGTGAAATAGTGCACTTGAAGTTCCTTGAAAGCCAGTCCTCTATGCCCATACCACTTCTTGATATATTCCCTATTACCAGATCAATGTAGTATATTAAGTACTCAGGTCAATACTTGTATTAATGGGTTGTTCTGTGAAAAATAAAGGTTCTTCTGTGTTATGGTAAAGTGAATTGCTAAATGTTTTATGTAAAAGCACAACTAAAATTATGACATATTTCTGGATAAAAAATAAATAAAAGCTTTTTCGCCAATAAGTCAAAGAACAATTAAGTTATGTTTTCTGATGCCGAAAGATTTGTAATCAATTCCTTGAAGTGTGAGGAATAAGTGCTGTTAGATTTAAATTAGACAGCCTCAAACCTGGATGTCAGCATGTAACTTACCGGGTATGATTTACAAATGAGTGCACTGTTCCCACTTACTTGATGTTTACAAAAAGAAAACATAAAATGAAATGAAAGCATATGGAAACTATACACGCTACTTAATGAGGCTGCTAAAGTGCTGTCCCGATTGCATGGTTTTATATTTCTCTCCATTCTTTAAATGTGAACAAATCAGTTTTGTAAATACAAAGATTCGTTCCTACCATCTCTGTTATGCTGTAACAAGATTAGAAAAGTACATTAGCTTATAGTATAAATATCAATTGCACATTCGACAAGACTCAATGTTCTTTTCTATCCTTCACTGACTCCATGTGGTTGGAATCACAACGAATGTACAATTCAGTTAAATTTATTGTTCCTCTGTGTCTTAGGAAGCCCGAATTCTTCACCCACACACAAAAATTACTTTCTTTGATCTTCCTTTTTCAGTCATTTTTGCCATTGTGATTCATGCTGGTCAAGATAAAAATAATGGATTTTCGCAATTGTACCCTGAGAAGTGACTTAGAGGACCGATTATGTGATCCAAAAGTTCAACTAATTGATGAACATTTTAAATTTCAGAGAGGCTGTGTGACTTCCTCAGGTTATCTGACCAGCTGATGACATGCTGGGACCCCAACCTCCATTTCAAAAGCTGTAGGCATATTAGTTTAACAAAATCCAGTCACAGAACAAAGAAGACAAACTAAATTTTGACAGAATTCTGTAAGGCCTAGAATTCACCTCTTGATCAAAAACTTTTTTCTCCTTGTATTTTATAGGTATTTCCTCAAACACATTTCCTTTTCTAGACTTTATAAAATGAGCTGACAAATGTGCTAGTACTTAATCAGTGTGAAAACTGAGTTGCTGGCACCCTTGTAAGCTTCAGATACTAGAGGGAGTCCTATCTAGGTCTTAGACAGGGCTACCACCTGTGGTAGGACACACTGTCCAGTGCACAGGGATACCCAGCCAATTCAGCAAGTGGCAGCTGAGATGTGTCCCTTGCTAAGCCTTCTGCCTGGCACTGGACTGTATCTGTCTCAAAGAAAGGGAAACTTCTGATTTGAACAGTCATAGCATATAGGCTTGACTCTGTGGAACAGATGTAGCCACCAGACTTTCCTCACAAATATAACACTCTGTTAATTATTGCAGATTTGCAGACAAATAATTAACAGTAAAAGATCTGTGTGATGTTTATATTTCTCCCTCTTCAAAAAATAATGCCAATACAACTGGAAATGAGTGTGTCCTTCTTGGCTGGTTCACACAAGGCTTTATTCTACCTCTACTTCATGGCGACAGCAGAGGTGCTAGAGAGAGCAAGTGCCAATGCCCAAGTTCATTTCATACCTCTGCCTGTGTAATCTCTGCTGCATCTCATTGCCTCCCGATGTTAGGTTCAGGGCAGATGACCTGCCCATGGTGGGAAGGAGCTGCTAAGGCAGCGGTGAATAATGAGGACATCATTGCCTTCTACTATATGTTATTTGACTTCGCATTCCTTGAGGGCAAGGATCATTTCTTATTTAACTTCTAATCCCCAGGGCTCAACATGGTGCCTGGAATGCAGTGAGGTAGGAATAAATGTTTGCTGAACTAAAAATGAATGGCTCTGCAATCCAATGAGTGGCTGAAACCAGAGCCAGTGAGTCATTTTTTGACTTCTTCCACAGCCTCACATTACACCTCAAGCAGTCGTAAAGTAGTATTGATTGACTCTGTTTTATAAATAACTCAAATCATTCTCCTTTCCATTCAAGACTTAACTTCTCTAAACCCTCCCAGAGGAATTAAGCCTCTTATGTTTCCCCCAAAGCACCTGGTACATTTCTATTTTATAGCACTTGCCTCATTGTTTCAGAATTATCTGTTTATCTGTTTCACCTTAAAGGCATGTGAAACTCTGGAGGGCAAAATCAAGATTCTAACCCATTTTTTCTTTCAAAAGGAATAACAGTATACACACACACACATAATACACACACAAGATACAAAATTCAAAAGGTGAAAAAAGGTATATAGTGAAAAGTAAGGACTTCCTCCCATCCCCAAGCATTAAGTACGAAGAAGAAATCCTTATATTCCTGTGCCTTATTTATCTTTACCATATCAACTTACACACGTATATCATTTCTTCTTCTTAGACACTATTCTGCTTTTTAAATTTAATCTATTTCGGAAAGGGTATCTATAAATCCTGTAGAGCAGCCTCAGTCTTTTTAACAGCTTCATATCATTTTGTTGTACGGACATACCATAATTTATTATATCTGTGAGGTTAATTACTACACCTTAATATAAGCAATAATGAAAATATATTTCTACTTCTTTCTCACTTTTCTTTCTCATCACCATCCAAAAATTTAATTGCCAACATTATTTTTCTTAGTATTTATATTCACAGTTTTAAAAATATCTTCACTTCTATTACTTGCTTCATTTGGTTTATAATATCTTTGACACCTGGCTGTAGGGGTTATCAGTATGCTTATACTTCTTTCCACCTTATCTCCTCCTTCCTTTCTGAATGTTACTTATTCCTATATTTTCAGGGTTTGATTAATGTTTTATTTAGTTTTAGTCTTGCAATTAAATGAATGCACTTGTAGTCCATTTGCTCTATTTTCTCCATTCCTGCGTTGGTTTCCTGACATTTAGCCTCTAACAATTTCTTTTTAAAAGGATTATGGAATCCACATTCCCTAGTGATTTCTTCTCAAGATGTCTGTTCACCATATATTTCAATGATCGTTTGACTTCATACAAAATTCTTTGTTTACCTTTTCTTTCCTTGAGGACTTTGTAAGCCTTGCTTCTAGGATCTAATGTTTCTGTAAAGAAGTCTAAGGCCAGCATGATGTTTCCGCCGTGAAAGAGGATTAATTTTTATACCTGGAGTCCCAAAGGCTTTTTTATCTTTGAAGTAAAATAATTTTACTAGAACATTTTTGCATCAATGATAATATTTAATGGTGAGAGATAGCACGTCTTTTCAAGTTTTGGATTCAAGGTTATTATATCTGGAACATTTTCTTGGATTATATCTTCAAATATTTTGCATTCTATTATTTCAGTTCTCTATTTCAAAGATGAGTTACATATGCATTAGATCACCTTGTTTGGTCTTCTATATGTCATTTTCTTTCTACTTCTTCTTAACTGTTTTTTTTTTTTTTTTTTTACATTTTATTTTGTTCACTTTTTTAAATCCCATCTTCCATGTCTGCTGCTATGTTATTCAACAAGAACTTTTTTCCTTTGTGCTTCTTACTGTGGCCTTCATTTCGAGATTTCATTGCTTTCTTCCATTCTTTCCTTTACCTATTCTAACTTATCTCCTTGTTATGTCTCATGACATCTTCTCTGAGGTCTCTGTGAAATAAGTTTGCATTTCTCTCTTTACAGCCCACAAAAAGGCATCATTAGGGCTACGCCTAAGGCAATGTCTCTCCATTCTGCTGCACTGGGAGACTATTTTCCTACAAATATCCTCTCTATGTGTGAATCTTTATCACCTCTGATTCTCTGGTAATAAATGCGGCCCAGGGAAACTCTCACTATCAGCTGATAATTATTGTTGTTCAAAACAAAATCACATGGAAATTATATCTCAATTAAAGAAATTCACCTCCCTCTAAGGGTGTGCCATCTGCCTAGGAGAACTGTACCCTGTCTTAGATCTACTGCTATAAGTTGTCTTCTCTCAGCATTTTCCTGTATCCCTCTTTGATCTTCAATGAATGCGGCAGCTTTTAGTTACATATTGGTTAAGGCATCACATTTCCTTTTCTCGTTTTCTTTTGTTTTAGGGGGATTTGCAAGTAGAAAGGGACACAGTATTTTCTTTGCTAGGACATTTAAAATAGGAAAAGAATAGCAATACTTTTAACCTTCTAACTCATTTTTTTGTTTCCAAGGTCTAGTATAGTATGCACTTAATAAATATTTACTAAAAGAAAAAGAAGAAAGGGAAGATCATTAGTTTTCTATTGTTACTGTAATAAATTACTTATAAACTCTGGTTTAAAACAACATAAATCTATTATCTCATAGTACTGTAGATAGGAGTCCAAAATGAGTCTCTCTGGGCTAACATCAAGGAATCAGCAGGCCTGCATTCCCCTCTGGAGGCTCTAGGGGAGAATTCGTTCTCTTGCTTACTCCACCTTCTTAGAGTCCAACCACATTCCTTTGTTCATGGCCCCTTTCTCCATCTTCAAAGCCAGCACCAAAGGATCAAGCACTTTTCACAGGACATTACTCTGACTTCCTTTTCTTCCCTTTTCACTTCTAAGAAAACTTGTGATTATATTGAGCCCATTTGGATAATCTAGTATCATCTCTCATACCTCAAAATCCTTAATTTAATCATAACTGCAAAGTCCTTTTGCCACGTAAGGAAACATATTCATAGGTTCTGGGGATTAAGAAGTACATATCTTGGTAGAATAAGGGACATTGTTCTGTCTACCATGGAGAGAGAAAGGAGGGAAGGGAAAAATAAATTCTTATGCAAATTTAAACCAATACTGCAATACTGAGATTATATTTGGCATTGATAAGGGCTTTGAATTTTTACAGTGCTCAGCACTTGGCCCATCTGTGAGATAAATAAAAATCTTGTGCCTCATATAAACAGATAGATATCTTGATTAATCCTTTTTTTAGGAAGAATAAAATATATGATTTAAAACATATAATTTGAAAAGTCTTAAAACATTTTCTAAATGTACCGATTGCCAATGCATTAAATAATATAAAGGTCAAATATAAATATAAAATTAAGTATACATATAAAGTAGTATATATAGTTTAAATATAAATATGAAATATAAAATTTAAATATATTGGATTGAAAGGCAGATAGATATAAACACTAAACCTTGAGAAAAATGGGGAATTATTTCAAATTTATAATGATGAAAAGAAGTGTTTCTACACTTGGCTTTTGAAATCTGAATTTATCATGGGAAATAAAATAAAATATGGGGAACGTTTGATACAGAGAGACTGTATAAAAAATATCAAGTTAACACAGGTGACATTCAGAAATTATGCAAATGAAAACATCTAGAATCTAGTTGTAAAATGTATTTAAAGTGATAAACTACTGCATATAACTTGGATTAACTTTCTGACACCCTAAAGAAATAAATTTGCTATTTTAAAAAAGAGAATGAAGAATAGTTCTGGGAATCGCCATGTAGATTGCTGAAAATGCCAAGGCAAATCATTTCTTTGAAATTGATTACAGTATGTGGAAAGGTTTTTAATTTTTGTTTATTATTCAAAATCTCAATCACTTCTGTGCTGCTTCTTATGATGGCCCTAATTCTCCCAGCCCCAAAATGCAGATCTAGAAGCTTGGGATAGATAGCATCCTTTGCCCACTATTCCTTACATTTTTAATACCACACTGACTTCTTTCCCATGAAGCATGACCCTAGTTTCATCTGCTTAATGGCCTGAATAGCTTTGGGCACATTTTTCTTTCACCTACTTTAATGTCATTTCCATGAAGACAAAACAACACTTTTTTAGCAAGCCAGAACTAACTGATTATGGCTGGGTCGAGTCAGACTTTGGGCTAAGTTTAGAAAAATAGGAATAAATAGAAGCAGAAATGAGTTAAGCAGAATTAAATGTAGGTAGAGATGAGGAACTTGCTAGTATAATAGTGGAGTTTTCTAGGTGTAGTTGTGGTGAGTTTAAGTAATAATAACTGAAGTTTCTCCGCACTATTTTTGGTATCAGGAAAAATGCTGGTTCTTTTTTAGATACTCAGACTGATGTTGAACAATGTAGGGACTGTACAAAGCATGCCTCAATAAGATTTTTATCCTGAAGAGAAAATTTCTTTACATATAACATTGCTTGCCTTATTTCTTCTTCCTGTAATCTACTGCAGAAGATCACAATGTCTCTTTTTCCAGTTATACAAGTTTGTCTCCAGCACGCCACATTGTAAGTTCCATAGGGACCTCAGGCAGCCTCCTAGAATTCTTGGTCAACAGAGTGTTTACCTCAGCCCCATTCTGTTGACTGTCTCTCTCTAAGGACTGCCCTCTCCTCTCCCACCTGCCCTTTCACATTCTTTCTTTTTAGTTTCACGTAGCCAAAGGCTGGGAGGTTCTAGAGATAGGTTCACCTGGGCCTCTTTCTAGCTAGGTGAACTGAACTTCAGTTTGCTCATCTGTAAAAGGGGGATAATGAAATTAATTACCTTACTTATCAGGTTGGTTTAAAAACTAAATGAGATAAAGTACTGTATTAGTCATGGTTTTCCAGAGGAACAGAACCAGCAGGATGAAGATATATATGTATGTATATGTATATCTATGTACACACACACACACACATACATACACACACACACATATAAAAAGAGGTTTATCATATGGAATTGACTAATATGATTATAGAGACTAAGATGTCCCAAGACCGCAGTAGGTAAGCTGGTGAGTCAGAAGAGCCAATGTGCAGTTCCAGTCTGAGTTCAAAGGCCTGAGAACCAAGAGAGCTGATGGTATAAATTCCAGAACAAAATCTAGCATCCTTGAGATTCAAGCTGATATTTCAGTCTGAGCCCAATGTCTCAGCTCATGCAACCAGGCAGGAGTTCTCTCTTACTCTACATTTCAGTTCTATTCAGGTCATTAATTGACTAGCTGAGGCCCACCCATATTAGGGAGGGCGATCTGCTTTACTCAGTCTATTGATTCAAAAGTTAAGCTCATCCAGAAACATCCTCACAGACGTACGCAGCATAATGTTTGAACAAATGTCTGGTCTGGGTATCACATGGACCATCACAAGTACCTACCTAGCTCATTACCTGGCACCTAGACAGACAGGAGAAAAAAAAGTCATTAGCATCTTCAGTTGTTGAATAGTAAGAACTGTGCCTTCTTTCTTCCTACCTGTGAAAGAAAGGAAAGGTATTCTTGTCCCAAATCAAGCCAAGGAAAGGAAGATACTCTGGGAAAACCATTCCTAAAGATTTAGGTTTGCCCAAGAGAGTGAGAGATTGGCATTTTTTTTGGATGTCTGATTGGGCAACAGCTGGGCTACAAAACTTTAGGCTCATTTTGTGCTATTGCAGCTAAATGGGGCTTGGGAGGAAGGTCTTAGGAGAGCTTGAGATGTAGTCTGAGAGTCTGGGAGACTGAATAAACATTACGTGTAATGCCTGCTTCTCACTGTGAGATGGATATCAATAATGAGAACTAGGGTGGAGAGGGGGAAGCCAGTTAAGAAGATGCTGTGATTTAGCACACTAGTAAGAAAATGGAGATAATCCCTACCATATCCTAGTTCTCTAAAACTCTTAGAGTCCACATAGAAGGGCCTCAGCAATACCCATGATTCTGCATGAGGAAGCATAAAGGATAAAAAAGGAAGCAAATCAAATGATCACTTCACGCATTGCAACGTCCAACTGAGTGAAGTGGCTAAGGACAAAGGGAGACTTGGCTTCTGCTCTCCAAGGGGTTCTCAGTGGGACAGAGGCAGAAGGATGCTAAACATCACCCCAAGATACAATGCACCACCATCTTAGTGGAGATCGCCTGAGTATAGGCCGTCAGTAGCGTACCTGCCTGGGGCACATCCCACCACCAATAGACAGCCAGATATATATCCCAGTTCTCCTGTTTCCTCCTCTTCCTTATAAAATGAAGGATTTGTAACCTAGAAAGAGAGGAAGGAAACATTCCCCCCAAGAAATGAATTAGCTTTTTTCTACTTTAGGGTGCTAGTGTGAGAGGAGAAATAAAAGAAGTGACCATGCTGCTTCTCTTCCTTAAGCCTCCCACTGAGAAGTTAAAAAGATACTCTTTAAACCAGGTTTAAATTAAATCCAATTTAAAATGGAGCTTTAAATTAGACTAGTCTGAATTCTTTTCAAATAATGTAGTAAAATAAGATATCACCAGTGACAACTAATATCTAGTTCTCTCCTGGGTGCGCGCGCGCGCGCGCACACACACACACACACACACACACACACACACACACCTGCATTTCTCATCCCTCTAGGAGTTATGTAGAACTGTGCTTTAATTCTGGCCAATTGACTCTGAGCAAAAGTGACAAGTGTCATTTCTGGTCTGAGAAAGCAAAAGTCCTTGAAGATGCCCAGTATTTTCTTCCTTTGCAGCAGCTCCCTGAAAGATACATATTAAACTGTCATAAGATATAAGTGGATCTCTGAGTCCTCTCTTAGAAGAGTGATACGCTGTAGGGCTGCTGGGCCAGCAGCAGATTTTCCTTGAGGAAGAAACAAACTTTTAGTGGAGTAACTGGGATTCCTGGTTAATTTGTAACTATAAGATAATTTAGCCTATTCTGACCAATGTAGAAATTGATACTGGAAGTGGGGTGCTATCATAACAAAAATCTAACATATTTGGTAGAGGCTTACCAGTCAAGTGGTGGACAATAAGGTAACACGTATCAGAGTCTGAAAAGACAATAATGCATGTAGGCAGGAACAAAATGTTTTTTTAAATGGTTGTCAGAAATAGCTTGGGGATGTATTAGATTTCTATTACTGCTGTGACAAATTACTTCAAATTTAGGCTAAAACAACACAAATTTATCATATCAAAATTCTGTCAGTCAAAAGTTCTATGCAAATCTCACCAGGTTATAATCAAGGTGACAGCAGGTGCCATATCTTTCCAGAGGCTCCAGGAGAGAATCCATTTCCTTGCTCAGTTGGGCTGTTGGCAGAATCCAATTCCTTGCAGTTATAGAATTGAAGTTTACACTTTCTTGCTGACTGTGAATGAACAGTTGTTCCTAGTATCTAGAGGTCCCCATATTCCTTGACTCCTGCTCCCCTTCTTCCACTGCCAAAGCCAATAAAGGCAGGTATAGTCCTCATGTCGAATCTCTCTGACCCACTCTTCTGCCTCCCTCTTTCAATTTTAAGAACTCACATGATTAGATTGGGGCACCTAGATAACACAGGATAATTTCTCTTTAAGGTCCAGGATTAACAACCTTATTCTATCTGCAACCTTGATTTCTCTGTGCCATATAAAATAACATATTCACAGGTTTCTGTAATTAGGATATGGATATATTTCAGAGTCATTAGTCTTCCATGTGAACTTAATGAGCTTGAGCTCCAGGGGTAGAGACTGGAAGATAGAACCTTAGGCATTGATTGCTATTGGCTGCATTTGGCAAAGGCACTGCAAGAAAATGAAGAGCTCAGAAAATATTTGCCAACTTGCAAGCAGAAATGAGAGAAAACAGAAGGATCCAAAATTTAGAACTATAATTGTTTGCAAAAGCCCTGTGCTCCCAGAAGTCCTCAAATAAAGAGATGGGATAAAAAACAAAAAAAGAAAGAAAGAAAAAGGAAAAAAAAAGAAAGAAAGAAAAAAGAAAAAAAGAAAAAAGAAAAGAAAAAGGTTTTAGGCAACAAAATACCAGGATAAACTTCCAATTGATTAAATAATCTCAAGGCAAAAAGAAGACTAAGGGCATGGCACCCAATAAAACTTTTCAGTTGGATAAAATGACTCAAAGCAAAGATAAAAGTAAGTGGGTTGCCTTCTTATTGAAACCCTATGCCTTCAATAGAGGTCTTATGAAGTTGAAGAGGAGGTATGACACTGAGTTAGTTAAATGAAATGGGCTTAGGAATCACAACCAAAAAAGACCTTTTTTGTGGTCATTGATCGCACGGAACTGATTGAGGACAAATAGATCATAAGCCTGCCAGGTTTCCAAGAGGAATGTATTGCCAAGAAAACATGTCTTTATTTTAGATATAAAGCAACCTTTGAGCTCCTAAGAAGAGTCTTTTCCCAAACACCAATCTCAAGCATGGTTGAAAGAATAATGGAATAGGAAGAAGCTCCAGAGGACTGAGCCCACAGTCACAGATCTGACGGACAGGTTGCTGACCAAGGAACATTCTCCATCCAAGGCAGGGCTAGGACGAGGGAAAGAAAAGTGGGGAATTTGCTTCAGGCATCAAATTTAGAGGGCTGCCAAAAAATTCAGTAATCAGGATGACTAATGTCTTAATAAAATATTTTTAAAAATAAAAAGGAACATAAAGGAACCCATGGTAAATAAAATATAAAAAATTTAATTAAGACAGAATCTACTCGTGTGAGATGAGTGAAGCACTCACTCTCAGAGTGGTTGAGACGATAGAGCCACATTATGGAAGCGAATAGATTCCTGAGTCACCACTTGGACATCTGCTGTCCTGTAGAGCCACCTGATCCTCAACATAGTGCATGAGCAAAAGATACGCATTAGATCTGCTAAGCTACTAAGATTTTAGTTCATCACCTGAGCCTAACGAAGCCTATCCCATAATCAGAAAGTGGCCAGTAAGTTTTAGAATATTTGCAGGATGCCATTAGTAGTAGGGGGAGCAAATCAGCCCAGAACATTTGAAGTTGCATGTGGGATAAATGGAAATCATTTCATGTTTGCACTCCTCCTATTTGAGACTGTTCGGTTACATGTGCATATTCTTAAGAGACTTGGAGGAAAAGCTTTATAAAAATGAAATGTGTACTTGTTTAGTGTTTTACGAAATATAATGGTGCTGAAAAAATTAAGTAGAATCTAGAAGAGGCCCTTATCTTGTGAACCCACAAATATAGTAAAATTTATTTGTGCATAAATCAGACAAGATATTGCCAAATATCAGCCTTTTAATTATTATAAAATGAATATCTCTCTTAAAAAATATTAGTTTGAGCAAGGTCATGACAAGTGTGGCCCAAAATATATTTTGTGTTAAGCTTATTGAGAAGCAAGCAGAGAACAAATGATTTTCCCAGTTTCTTAATGCTTTTTTATTTTATGGGTAATTATCACTTGGCATTCAATAATTATTAAACTCAGTGTGACATTAACCCTTATTTTCATCACTGAATTTCAATCCATAGGTGTAACTCACTTTATTCAGTGATATATTTCTTAAGTTTTGTAAACGTAAATTTTTTACTGTCAAATTGTATTTATTTATTTTTTAGAGCTCTTTCTTTTTCTCTTATTCATCTTCAAGCGGTAGCATCTTTTAAGCTAATAAATCTCTCTAGCCCCTGGCTAATCTTCTAAGAAGTTAAGAATCTAAATAAAGGTTTAAATATGGTAGGATAGTTCATCTTTAAACATTATATAGCTGAATCACTGAACAGTGTTGATTTATATTATTATTATTTAGTTTTCATTTTTGTATATCCACAAACCTTTTAAGAACCTCTTAGTACTTAGATGACCAGGAACAGAAAAACTGGAGATAGTCCCTAAATATCTGGGCAGCTGCCCATGCAACTATTCGAAGGAGTCCCTTTTTTAAAAAAAGTTATGTCTGAATTCAAAAGGGAAAAAGCTTTATTTAGTAAAGGACTGGTTTCTCAATAAAATATTTTTCCAATATTCTAGGTCTACAACCTAGAAGTTCTCAGGAAAAAAATGTTACAGTCTCAAAAAATGGACAGGAATAGACAATTTATAAAGGAAATAAGGGAAAAATGTTTGGCCTCATTTGAGGTAATAAAGTAAATATAAAAATTTAAAACAAGAAAATATCTTTCACTCATTGAATTGGCATAGATATTCTTACATGACCATAACTAATATGCATAAAACAGACAATCTCTAACTTGGCCGATGGGAGTATAAATGTGCCTGAAACATATTTGTAATATTTATATCTTCTATCACGTAAGTTCACTTATAGTAGACTCCTTACATATATAATTAGCTATGAGGACAATGACTTATATGCTAAAATACTCATTTCAATGAATAATGAGTTTTGAAATATGAAAACTGAGATGAACATAAGTGCCTAACAGTAGAAATGTGGCTTCCATGCATTTAGAGTAGCACAAGTTCTTTGAAAAAGTTGAGTTTTTGATCTCTAATCTGAATTCACTTCCCAGGTGTAAAACTTGGATAAAACACTTATAAATACCAGTGTCTCATGTGAAAAATCAGAATAATAATACCTAAGATTCATGGATATTTTATGACGAAGGCCTTCTTATGAAATTCTCTTCATTTCTGACTTTCTTTTATCAGATGTATACTATATATATATATATATATATATATATATATATACACATATATATATACATATAAAATTTATTTATTTACTTATTTATGTTCTCTCTTTTTTTGAAATTTGTTTTTTATTATAGTCCACATATAACACTATATTAGTTTTAGATGTACACATAGTGATTCAACATTTATATACCTTATGAAGTCATCACCACAATGTCCAATAAACAAGAATGATTATATTGCAAGCACCAAGACATAAATGTGTTTATGAAACTCATTGCATGTCGATGGAGTTTCTTTATTTGTTTTAATCTATAGTAAACATAGTCACCTCTTGGTATTTCCATTTTTCAGTCAACTCTTTAAGAATTTATTGCTAAATTATTCATAATCCAATTAGCTTAAAATATCTCACTAAATTCTTAAATTCTTGGTCATATTGTCCTATTTGAACAATTCTACAAGTTCAGTTCCCCAATTAATATAGAATTTTCATGTTGGCTTAGTGAATAGAACAGATACAATGGGAAAGGTTTTTAAATAATAGGGATATTTAGTGTGTACTATATTTGGAGGCTTTCATCCATGTCATTGACATGGAGTGTATTCTGTTTTTCTTTTTCTATATAGTATATCTCCACCAAATATATAAGATATCCTTAAACATAAAAGAATATCATGATAATTCACTTCTTGATTTTACTTTTCTTATGAGTCTATCAGATTAAAATTATTCTTTTATAAATTTTATAAAGTTTTAAATAATGTTTTGTAAAGTTCTTATAAAGTTTACTTTAAATTTTTCAAAGTAAATAAAAATAACAAAAATATCAATTTAAAAATTAAGGAGTAGAGATTCATCTCTAGAGAATGTTCAAATTAATTTGGTTCAAGTATGTGAAGTGGGGCAATGTGTTTGTATCGGGGGAGCATTTCTTAATTTTATTTATTTTTGGCTGATATCATTATCATTTTTAATTTTTATTTTTCTAGTTCACCCAAATAATTCTCCAGTCATAGGCAGAACACAAGTCTTATAGGTATGTATGAGTAAAATGAGTGAGAAAGGTCTACCTCTCATACTCTTATGAGTTTGAGAGCGATGAGTCAGTCGTTTGAGGCTGATCTACTCCCTGCACCAGCAAAACTGAGTCTCTAAAAATATACACATAGGACCAGCCTCTAAATAGAATGACCAAATAAGACACTGTATTATCCCAGCAGAGCGGTCAGTCTCCCTACAGAAACCCACTCTCTTGAGTTACTTTAGCTACAGCCAACGCAACAGCCAGTTTTGTGATTTATTTATATCCATTATTTTTTATGCTCAGTGTCTTCCATGTGCTGAATGATTTTCCTCATAAGAATACATTCATATTTACCTTCAGTCCTTTTGGTTTCAAAATACTTTATTTTATATTATTCCATCACAGAAATAACCCAGGAAGAGTTAAATCTCGTGCAATACAAATCAAAACAAAAAACTTACTCATCAAAGATTTTAAAAACACCTGGAATTACCCATACTAAATGCCCCAGACAAAACTGTGAACTAAAATCTACCCTCAGTGTCCTTTCCTATCTTCATAGCCATCTTTCTGACCCTCTCACATCTGTATCTGGTGTTCATGCTTTCTCTATTTTTCCTCTAACACCATCAAAGATTGCTTTAAGGGGGGAAAAACTCAATAACCTCATTCACGTTAAGATGTAAATTAGTAATTCCCTGCAAGGCTTTATATTTTAATGTGAACCATACACCCACATTATCAAAATATAACTTTGGGGATCAGAAAGTTAAACAGAGAAGGTCACTCAAGGAGGCCATAGACATTCTTGAGCATACATATGTGTCAGGTCCTGAGCAATGAAGTACAAGAAGGTCTGTGTGGAACGGCCAGAAGCAGAGGACTAGGCAGCACATAATGGATGCTCCTGAGTGATCCATTTCAAAGTGGGAAGTGAAACATGGCATGGGAAAGTTAAATGGCAGGTGGAAGTCAGTGATCCAACTCCTTTAGGGGTCAGTATAGGAGAGGCCCAGCAAGGTAAAGGCAATGGGGGTCCTAGCAGGCAGAAGGGGGATCTGGCAATCGGCAATATGCAGACCCATTGGCAAGAAGACAGCAGCGCTTTGTTCCACTTGCTCAGTATTTCTTTGGTTATTCAGGGTCTTTTTGCAGTTTTATACAAACTTTAGAGTTGTTTGTTCTATTTCTGAGAAAAGTTCCACTGGGATTTTGATAGGCATAACA
>CM053504.1:24329469-24359863 GCA_028627145.1 Eidolon dupreanum | reverse complement strand
ATGAAGGCACAAGATGGAAGGAGGCTAGGTCCCTGAATGACTATGTGGAAGGCTGCCTGCTATCCAAAAAGATCCATCTTGGCTCTTGTGTGAGCAAGAAATAAGTTTATTTGTGTTAAGGCACTGGAATTTGGCAGTTTGTGTATTACAACAGCCAGTGTTTCTTGCCCTAACTAATACAGAGTACTGTGAGGACAACCGGCTTTGTGCTCAGTTTTGTGAATAGGTGAGCAGACAACCGTGGCCTTTAGATCTAGTGTCAATTAGTTACTGGCTCTGATTGGATTCTAACTGATTGTGCTTGAGTCACATAATAATTGCTAATGTCACAGGGATAAATTATCAGATTCAGCTGGGCCTGAGTCATGTACTTTATAACCAAAGGCATGAAATTTCATGATTGGCATTACACCTGGGACCATACAGAATGGGAAATAAACAGATCCCAAAGGGAATAGGAGCACTCTGCAATGATATCTTCTAAAGTGAAATTATAAATGCCAACTGTATGCATATTGACTACAGAAGAAAAGGGTTGTCTTCAAATAGACTATAATTCTTAACTAAAATTTTTGGACAGAAAAATCATGATGACTTTCTCAATATCTAAAAATAATTGCCTTAACAAATTGGTTGGTTGTCCCTCTTTCAATGTATATACCATGTACCTCCTGTTCTAACCATATAAGTTTCGACCTGTCATAATATGGAAGGCCTATTCCTGTAGCTGTAGAGCAATAGTTCTTAGCTTTATGTGCATCAGGCTCACCTGGAGAGCTTTTGAAAACAGATTCCTGGGCACCACACTCAGAGTTTTTGATTTGGTAAGTATGGACTGAGAATTTGCATTTCTAACAGCTTTCAGGTGATGCTGATGCTGCTCATCTGTGGACCAAATTATGAGAACCACAGCTCTAGGGAAAGTGAATGGAAATGTCAGAAGAGCATATTTGTTTTTTGGCAACTGCAAATGGATTTTAGCTAAGTATTAGAAAATCATAATTGGCTGAGGCAAGAAATGTCTGGTTTCAAAGTGATATCAAAGGAAATGGAAAGAATCCCTTTTATAAGATTGGCCCCTCACATAGTAATAGATAAAACTGAAAAGGCTTTGATGGAGAAAGCTCTAGGACGACTTCATAATTGAACAAAGTGATCCAGCTAATGACAAATATCAGATAAATAGCATTACTTTCTTCCCACCAGAGCCTATTGTTTCACATGGCCTCAAAGTAGCTGCCTTTAACTAAAGAGAAAGACATGGAGCTAGGACACAAACTAACAAAAAACAGAGTAGAGATCTATGTTTAGGATTAGAACTATGTAATGACGTGAGCATACTAAATTTTTGAAGGAATTGCATTGCCAAAGGAACTATGAGCCAGGACTGAAAAAGTTTGGATTGTTTGAACTTTAAAACAACCTTCAGTTTGTCCCCTTCACTGGAATGTAAGATAACATGAAAAGAGGAACTTTTTTTGGCCTGTATTTTTAAACCACTGTACCCAGAGCTTTGCACAGGGCTTCACTCAGAGTATAAGCTTAATAAATACATTTTGGGGAAATTTAAGCAAAACAATACAACCCTTGGAAACCTCAAAGTTCCACCAGCTATAATCAGGCTATGAAAGCTGTGTATCCCCAAGGAAGGTATATTCTATGGGCACCTTGGATATGGCCATGGGGGTTTATGGAACAAAAAAACACTCATCAAGGGCAGATCCGGGGACATGGGAAACGTGGACAAGGAGGTTGCTTCTGGAAACCAGAACCAGGGTCTATCAAGGAGCTCCACCCACCCTCAGTGTACTCATGGCAGAAGAGTTTATAATGAATGCCTGCTTAGTAGAATCTCATAATTGCTATGTGTGTGTCTCCAGTATTCCCTTCTTTGAATAGGAGGCTTCTTCAGTCTCTGCAGGATTATTATGTTGTGTGTGTTGTGGGAGTTTACAGATAATTTGTCTTTTTAAATAATAGGTCATTGGACTATGAGGAGCCACATCTGGATGGAGTGGTCCTGGAATTGAGCTGCATGTAGTGATTAGATGGAGCTTTGACTTGTCTCTCTTAGGGAGGAAATATGTCCTTGAGTGGGAAGAAAAACAAAGTAAATATTTGAGAACCCAAGAAAGGACTATGTGTATACATTGTTCATTTCCTCTTTTTTTTTCTGGGCTCACAGATGGCCTACATTTCCTATGTTGCTTTGAAGTTAGGCGTGGCCATGTGACTGAAATGTAACTGTCTTAGCTCAGGCTGCTTTAACAAAGCATCACAAACTGTGTGGCTTATAAACAACAGACATATATTTCTCACAGTTATAGAGGTTGGAAGTTCAAGATCAGGGTCCCAGCATGGTAGGATTCTAATGAGGACTCATTTCCACGTTGCAGACTGCTGACTTCTTTTGTGGCCTCACATGGTGGAAAGAAAGCAAGCTAGCTCTCTGGCTTCTTCTGATAAGTGCACCAATCCCATTTGTGAGGGCCTCACCTTCACGACCCAATTATCTCCCCACCTTGAAATACCATCATATTGGTGATTAGATTTTAACACATGAATTAAGAGGGAGACACAAACATTCAGTTCATATAGTAGACAATGGAATGTTCACAAAGGTTTTCAGGCCTGGCCCATAAAGATTTCCCATGTGGGATACTCCATGCTTTTTCTTTGTGCATTATCTGGAAGTTATGTGCAGGGTGACCCTCAAAGCCACCTGTTGGAAATGGCAGAGCCTCCATTAGCACAAGCTCCTCAATGTCTGTATGAAGCACCCACCACCTACTGACCATGGACACCTGCATGTGAGAGAGAGATAAATTTCTGTAATGTTAAGCCACCTAAACATAAGATTTATTTCTTATAGCATCTAACATTGTTGTATTTACACCCTTATTATTTTCCTTCAAAATGTAAAACTTTTGCCATTATAAAAGCTATCCATCTCTGCCTGGAATAAATGAACATTTAACATTCAAGCTAACAGAATCTACCAGTTACTTCAAGGTGAAGTTCAAATTTTACCTCTTGCCCGAATCTTTTCCTAATAACTAAGAAAACATAGACTTCTTTCTTTTTACTGTCTTTTATTAGTTTCCTGTGGATGATGTAACAAATAACCACAAAGTAGTGGACAAAAATTTATTCTATAACAGTTCTCACAGTTCTGGAGGCCAGAAGTCTTAAATAAATATTGTTGGACTATAATTAAGGTGTTGGCAGGGCCACTGTCCCTCTGGAGTCCCTAGGGGAGAACCCAGTTTCTGCTTCTTCCACCTTCTGGTGGCTGCTGCTATTCCTTGGTTTGTGGCAACATCACTCTAATCTTCAAGGCCAGCATCCTCAAATCTCTCTCAGCTCTGTCTTCTTCTCTGTATTGGGGTAATCTCTCTCTCTGTCTTCCCCTAATAAAGATTCTCGTGATCACATTTAGGACCTGCCTTGATAATCCAGAATAATCTCTCAATCTCAAAATGCTTAACTTTATCATAACTGTAAAGTCTTTTTTACCCATTACACATATTTCTCATAAAATACAAGTTTGAAGCTAACTTCGTTTAATTCAGAATTTCATTATATATCACTTTGTATTGATCCCTAATTGTTTTATATATTCCTATTATACATGATGCTGATCTCATTCAATCATTTATTCATTCAACAATTATTTATTGAACATCTTACCTATGACAAGTACTATGCTAACATAAAGGATTGTAAAGGTAAACAGTTCAGCTTATCACTTTAAGAGAGTCTGTAAATTAGTAAGAGATACACATAACTATATAGACTATGGTAATATGGGGTGGTACCAACAGGGGGTAACAGATATAATATGTAATGGGACACACAAGAAAGACACCTAACAGAGACACCCAACCTGACATCTGAAAAAACCACTCTCGTAAAGGAGGCAGCGAGTGAGGACAGGATGTGGAAAGGATGAATAGAATGGGCAAAGGCTCCTGATCCAACTGAAACACAGGGTGAAGGAGCTGGAAGATCACATGAAATGAGCTGGAGAGGCAACAGAGGTCCTTATCAACCATTACAAGAATTTGGACTTTATCTAAAAAACAAAGTAGGGGGATATGAGTCCCAGGCCTGGCTGGTCCCAGGTCTGGCTGTGATCCAGGCTTGGGGCTAGGAATAGGACCCATATTTAGAATGTTACATTAGTGTGGTAGGGTGCATGTGCCTAAAATATGTAAACATACTTCAGCTTATTGTGTCACGCATGTGTGGCTGAATGCCACTATTATATTCTGTTATGTGTGGAACCATGCGGTCCCCTGGAGAGCAGAAGGGGAGCACAAGAAGGGGAGCAGAAGTGCATGCAGTACCGCACTTCCCCCAAGGGAACTCCACTAGAAGCAACAGAAGTGCACTCCCCACAATAAAGTTGGTGCCTGCCATTTCGTTCTCATTTTGGCCTTTTGTGCATTCTTCCAACTGGGCGCTTCACCATCGAACCTTTCCTTCTCCATCAGCTTGGCACTGACAAGGAAGTATCTGCGGGATTTTTAGGTGAAGATTAAACAATCAGATTGGAGCTTTAGAGACATCACTGTGACGTGGTTTAAAGGATGGATTGAAGTTAAACAATTGTGGTCTCAGCAAGAGCAATGAGTGGCTGCCAGCAATAACCCAGGAAAGAAATAATGGTGGGTGAGCTTGTGTAAAATGGGATTCAATAACTACTTATCCTCCCCTTCCAGCTTTTCCTGTCTAGACACTCCCTGCCATGTTCAGTGTACTGCTAAGCGTAGCATAAGTACTCAACCAATCCTTGTGAAATGGATCATTATAACTTCAAAATTTGCCAAATTCCAGGATTAATTTAAGTCTATTTAACAGGAATTCCATATAGATGCATTAATTCAGTGTATGGATTAACTCAGGATACTATTCAAGGTATACTATTTGCTATAATAAAAAAAATCACAAACCCTCAAATCTTAGTGTTTTAACCCAATAGAAGTTTATTTCTTAAGGAGAGGACCACCATTACCTAGCGTCTTGATGTCCTGGATCCTTTGCACTTGGTTGGCAGATGAGGGAAGCAATATGATATGGACAATATTGACTTGTCGTTTACTACTTTAGCCCAGAAGTGACTCACATCACTATTCACATTCCATTGGTGGGAACTAGTCACATGGCTCCACGTAATTGCAAGGGGACTGAGGAGTGTAGTATGCCAAAGAAGAGTAGAGCATGGATATTGGTGAACCCAAGCTGTCTTGACGCCTGAGATGACACTCATTAATATCTATATTATAGTATGATCTTTCATTAAATATTTAATTTTAAATGTAATATTTAGTTGAATTTTTAATATTTAATTAACTCACATATTTCTTTTATTTTGAATGTTTCATATTGAACTAGTTGCAATAAAGAGCAGGGAGAAATCCTTGTTTTCTGAATATTAATGATTTACATCCCTATAGTTACAGAAGTTACTATAACTACATATAAAAGTAATTCTGAATCAAACATTTCTACTTGCTTGGCATTATCTTCTACTCTCAACCAAGTGATGGATAACATTGAATCATATTGTGTAAATACATTACAAAGAATTGTCAAGAGAAATTAAAAATCTTGTAAAAGATGCTAGATTTTACGATGTCAATAAGTGTGACATTGATGAACTTTTTGAACCACCTACACTCCCCGAATCTAATAAATGAGAAGTTCACAGAATTAACAAGTGAGGAAGAGAAATGAGAAAAGGATTTTGATTAAATATGTGCTTTCAAGGTGAGGAATTTAAATATCAAATGTTTAGAGGAGCTATTGGGAAAACTGATGAAGCCCTCAATTAAAAAAAAATTAGCCTTTTTGACAACCAACCACAGTTGGGAACAGCTGACCACAGTGGAGAATAAGCAACCACAAGTGTGGAACGACCATCCGCAAGTGCTCAAGAAAGGAAGGAGAAGATGATCCCCTGTTAATACATGCGGAGATAGTGTTCCGGTGTGGAAGATAGCCAAACACATGGAGATGCCTCTGCAAGCAGGCATCCTCTGATCCTCTGAAACATCTATCATCTATTCAAGAAAGTGCAAGAAAGTAACAAGATCAACAATATATATCGGTTACCAGCAGCCGATGAAGACAGTGAATCAAAATAAAAGACAAAATCAGCTAGAGCAGAACTAAGAGACCCAGGAGAACTCCACCAATCCAAATAGTGCACTGCATGTAAAGGGGCCCGGAGACCCACAACTACCTGCAGAATTTCTGGTGGAGCCTGTCAAGAATTGGCCAACCATGTAGAGACCAACCAGTTACACTAATGTTACACTAGCAGTGTCCACAGTTGATTAAAATTAAGTCAATGAGATTTGAAGAGGAAAAAGTTAGCTTTTTTATGATCATGCTACAAAAGTCAAATGTGACTTCAAGAATGTTGTGCCACACATAATTCTTTGTAACTACATATACACAAAAGTCAGAATTTGATTTATTCACTGGTCTAACAACTAGTACAAAATTACTATTTTAACCTAAGTTTAAGGAAACATAAAATAAATTTATTTTAATGATATTCCTCCATTCATTTCTCAAGCTTACTTCAATATCAAACCCTTTCTTCCCTGTGAAAATGTAGTCACTGTTTTAAAATGGAATTAAAAATTTCAGTACCAAATCTGTTGTAATTGCAAGATCCTCCTGCTGTAGAAAAGCACTGTGTGTGGACTGAATTATCAAGAGATAAAATATCAGTACTATCCAGTAGAACTTCCTGTGATGATGGAAATACTCTACACGTGGTCTTTCCAACATGGAAGCCACTAGCCCTATGAGACTACTGATGCATGCTGGCCCATTTACTGAGTAGAGGGTGACTCACAGCTAATCTCAAGGTTAAAATATCCAACAAATAGATAGGTATACAAATCAAAACACAAATGTTCTTGAATGGTATTATGTACTGCAATGGAAGCAACAGAATAGGTTCAGTTGCAGCGGAAATGGAGGCTGATTGGGGGAGAGCAAGGGGCCAGGGCTGGAAGCCAGGGTAGGGGTCAAGGCCAACCAGCAAAACAACAGGTCTCTTTATGACTCCTTCAGAGTGTAGAGGTGTTTAATATCCTGCCCATGTATATTAACATCTTTCGTACAGTGGTTGTTAAGATGAAATGTCAAAATATATATACTGTAAAGTGCTACACAAACTTTAGGTGGATTTTAATCATTTGCTATTATTAATTTAGAGTATGATGTTAAAAGATTTTTCCACCTGAATTTCTTTAGACTTTTACTTTTATCATTCAGTTTGAAATATTTTGTAATATCCACTGTGATCCTTCTTTGGCCAATGGGTTATTTATAGGTCTGTTATTTAATTTCCAAATATTTAAAGTTTATCTAGATAGCTTATGTTATTAATCTAATTGCATGATAGCCAGAGAATATATTCTGCAGGATTTCAATCACTTGAAATTTATAGAGTTTTTTTCTTTTTAATGTGCCAGCATTTGGTCTATCTCAATGAACCTTTTGCTTGCATTTGAAAAGAATGTGCATTTTGCAGTTATTGGGTAAGATGGTTATAACTATCAATTAGATCAGTGTAATTGATATAGACTGTTTTGTTTTAGAAAAAATTAAATGTCCAAACATTTGTGGAATAGAATTTAAAATATATGGTAAATTCGTATACAAGACGATTTTATTCCTAAGTACTCATGAACAATTTTACTGTGAGGACATTCTCAAACTTGGAAAGTTCTCTTACCAGCTCAACACTGCTCACTGCATTTTCCCTTCAGACATATTTGCTGAGTAGATGAGAAGGACTGACAGTTATCGATGCTAACTTTATACAACTCCCTAGGAAGTATTTATTATCAGAACTTCTGAAGCATCAGAACACTTTAAGCCTCAGTTTTTCAAGTATTTCCCTAAAGGGCTTTCCAATGCTAGAATTACTCATGAATCTGGAAATGGTTACATTTTGCTCTTCTTTATCGTTGAACACAATCAACTGAATCAGCTAATTCCTACAAAAGAATGAGAAGCTCAGTAGCCTGAGTAGTCCATCTTCAGTTCAGCAATGAGATACAGCTTCCATGTAAACCCAATGTTCAAGATTCAGTATAAACAGAAATACCAGGAAACATTTATTTTAAATCAGTCGAATTTTAATGTGATTGGTTCATTTTATTATGATTTTTAGCTGCAATTGACAGAGAGGAACTCTGGCTGATTTGAGCCATAAAAATATATAGGAGGAAGGATAGAGAATTGGGACTTGAAAATGGACAAGAAACAAGGTGAGTCAGAGTCTGAAAAATGTTCCCTGAAATGGCAGCTGCAGAGGCCTGAGGGAGTGTTAACAGCTGCTGCGTTTCTTTGTGTCTTTGTAGCTCCCCAATGAAAAGTCCTGGGTAGGAGCATCTGATTAACCAAGCCTGGTCACAAATCCAACACTCAGCTACCACATAAGGGAGGGGAAAATATCCATCTGACTTTTTTCAGCTTCTAAAAAGGAGTTATGCCCTACATTTTACTAAGTGTCATACAGTAGGAAATACCTCCCAGATAGGTAAAGGATTCAAACAACAGGAAAAGAGAGTAGTGCCCACTGAATAATCTTTTCTGTCTTTATAATTGAATATATTTACACCATAAGACAAAGAGAGGACTTTTTGTTGTACTTATTTGTTTCATATTTGGATTTGTCAAAAGAAGTAGATAGCATTTCATTTTCATATTTGTTTGTAGATTGGCCTGGGGAATCAGAAGAATTGGGTTTAATAGAATATTTGTTATGAACTAACTATGTGATATTGGTCAAGTCACTATTTCCTGGCTCCTCAGTCTGCTCATATGTAAATAGGAAAAGTGGAGTAAATGGACCCTAAATTATCTACCAAAAGTTAAAATCTCTATCAGCACTATCCAATAGAAATTTCTGTGATGATGGAAAAACTCTATACCTGGTCTGTCCAACCCCATGAGACTATAATGTACTTGAAATGTGGTTGGTGTGATTGAAAAACTGAATCTTCAATTCTACTTAATTTTAACTAATTTAAATTTAAATAGCAACGTATGACTTGTGACTACCTTATTAGACTGTTTAACTCTAAATTATAGACCCATAAAAGGAAGGTTATGTCTGTTTGATGATTTACTTACTCTTACAGCTCAGCACAGTGACTGGCTGAGTGTTTGGCAGATCGCAAGATTTCTTTAAATATTTATTGTGTCAGGTACTAATGTGTCAGGTACTGGGCATCAACACATAAACCCAATGGAAAAGAATCACTGTTTTCATGGTGCTTACATTCTACTAGGAAAATACACAGTGAAAATGTGAATAAAATTTTTAATATGTTGGGTGATGGTAAGAATTAAGGGAAAAAACTAAATTGTGAGGAGGATAGGAAATGTGAGAGCTGGGGCAGAAGGTTTGTTATTTAAATATGGGGATCAGGCAATAAGAAGGTGACATTTGAGTAGAGACTTGCTGGGGCATGGAAGTTAGCCATACAGCTATCTGGGAGAGAATATTCTAAGCAAATGGCTTAAGGTGAGATCATGCCTGGAATGCTCCAGAAACTGCAAGAGGCCAGCTTGGCTTTGTGTTGGAAGGGAACAAGTGGAGAGACATAAATTAGGAGGTTAAAATAGCAATGTGGAGGTGGGGAGGTGTTTCCTGTAAAGCCTGTTTTTTTTTTTTTTTTTTTTTTTTTTAAGAGTGATGGAAATTATTGGGGTGGGGGGATTGAACAGAGGACTATGACATGATCTGATTTGCTTTTTCAAAGGATCATCCTGGCTTCCCAGTTAAGAGTGTTGTGGGCCAAGGGCAGAGGTAGAGGGACCGTGTAGGGAGATAATCCAACAATTTGGGTAAGAAATAGTAGTGACTTGGACCACAATAATAGTGAAGGGTCTGTGAATGAGCAAATTCTGATTTTAGAGGTAATACCAACAGCATTAGTTAATGGATTGACCATGGGTTGTAAGAAGAGACAAGGCAAAAATGAGTGAAATTATTTTGGCTTGGGCACTGGGATAATGGAGGAGTTGTTTAATGAGCTGGGCAAGACTGTGGATAGGGCAGGTTGGAGAGCCAACCAGGAGTTCTATTTGGCATCTGCAAAATCCAAACCTAGAATGAAAAGTGAATTTGCTTTCTCTTCCAGCTCTGGTGATGTAGGAGTCTGTCATTACAACAGAAGGTACTGACTACCCACCTTAGGGGACCCAGAGAAGCATGATGATCTGGAGCATACGCCGATGATCTGTTAACATGTGGAGATCTTCCCCAGCCACATGCCTCCTCCCTGAGCCCTCAGCTGTCCTTGACTGCTCATTTCCCAAAGGGCAAAGCATCCAGTTGTGCTGGCCACTGTTTATTCAGCCTGAAGGAAGCTGTCTAGACAATGCCTTTCACTCCTTGCTAATAGAGTTTTGCTTTTTTTTTTTTAAACTTAATTTTAAGGTGTTGAGTAGATTGAATACATTATGTTTGTTCCCCAAGGTACTTACATTCCCAGACTAGACACCATTACACAATTTTAGCACAAAAGAGACTTGCAAAATGTATATATCCTGAAGACAAAACATTGCCTATTGTTAGGGCACTTGAAAATAAATTTGCCTTTATTTCATATACATTCATTTAAAACTAGAAAGATATGATATAAATAATTAATGCAATTCACTTTGAAATGAATAGACACTTGGGTTGAAAAAATAAATCATAAAGTTTCTTTTTTTCCCTTTAGCTCTAGAGAGAATTTTCTAGCTTTTGACATTTTTCATTTATGAAAATCTGAGAGTCTGGCATTTGCTAGTTTTTGGGGTGGTACCAAGAAAAAAAAATGCTTGTCATCTGATAGGACGGAAGTTTCTCTGATTTTCTAGGACAGCACAAACTTGTAGAATGTGAAGCCAGCAGAGGGTAACCAGATAGGAAACCCCCAAAGTCCTGGCAACCTTTCTCTGGGGAAGCAGTTGCAGAACAGAGACTGCATTGTTAGACCAAGGAGGTACCCAAGATAGCTTCCTATTTCCCTACCATGGAGTTCTTGGCTGGTGTTTCAGATTTGCTTCTGAGTCCTAAATATACCCAGGTTTCTTCTGTCAACAACAAGGACTCAGACTCCCCTTAGCTTCATCCCCTCTCTGGATCTCTGGTTGCTTTTAACTTTAATGTCCCTCTCAAATGCCTTGTAGGAAGAGAGGGTTTACTTATCCAGCCATTGTGGGGGATTCTCCATGGAAGCAATCTGTGGCTACTGGCATATCTGTTCGCTCTCACAGTGAACACTATTGATGCCTGGCTCAGATCCCTCTTAACGTCCTGTACACTCATTCCTGTGGTAACAGGTGCTGGTAACAGCTCATAGCTGCACCCTTTTCTGGAGAATTGACCTCTGCCACTAGAGTCACCTTGCCTTGGAAATACTAGAAAAGTTAACTCCCCTGCCCTCAAGCAATCAATGACTAATCAAGGAGCACAAAAGCTTGGTGCTTTGTCCCAAGGTTAGACAACACTGCAGTGAATTAATTTTATGCTCAAGCACTCTGGCAGATCAGACTAAGGCTACTGTTCTTGAGACTATATCCTTTCTTGGTTCCTTCCCTTTCTCTATTTTACAGGTGTCTTTTGAGAGCACTTCCTTGAAACATCATGTGCACAAGCAGCCCTTGGCTCAGACTCTGCTTCTAGAGAGCCAAAGGCAATGGATGGTCTCCTGATCCCAGAGTGAGGAGTCTATGCCATGCCTTGGGGTGTGGGTGAAGACCTTGCTCTTTTTGTTTTGGCAAGCAAATTCTCCTGACGTATACAAAAGCCACAGAGTGAGCAGCCAGAAGACTGGCAACTGTCATCCCTCAAAGAGAGGTTTGCTGGTGTTTGGCACTCACCTGATTGCTATGGATTTGCTTTGAGGCTGAATCTGTGGACAAATGCCACCTGACTATGACAGCACAAATGTGCAAAATAAACTGCAGAATAAGGCACCAACACACACAATCACGAGGATTCCACAAAAGACAACTTTATGCAAAATTTTTAACCTTTTGAATGCCACTGGCTTTTTTCATAACATCTTATTCTTTAACCAACTCAAAAGTTCGTCTGGGTAAAGGTCTCCTTGGAAAGCACCCTAATGCCTTCCTTCTCAAAGTGTGGTCCACAGAGCAGCAGCAGCGGCATCATGTGGGAGCTTGTTAGAGATGCAGAATCTTGGACCCCACCACATATTCCTGAGTCAGCATCTGCATTTTAAACAAGACTCTCCAGGAGGTTCTTACACACATAAAAGTTTGAGAACAATTGCTCAAAGATATCCTATTGCTGAGTTTTGCAGAGTTGATACTGTGCAAAAACTTGAGGGGGACAGTCTGAATCCACAAAAACTATAGCTCAAGATGGAATAATTACTCACTTATCTAGAGGTCATTTATCCTCTAACTTGAACCACTGAGAAAAGAACCTAGAACTGGGGGTATACAAAGATCTCTGGGAAGCCAAAATAGATGTCACAGAGTTCCTAAACCCAAATTCACTTGCCTTACAGGAAATCTCAGATCCTTTCTTAGTTGACAATTCATTTTAGCTGTGTGTTCTAGTTTGATATGATTAGTTATTTGGGTTTCAAGTCCTCCAGAAATTTGAAAGAGCAGTTAAAAGGGGGAAAGTGATTTCCTGGAGCAGTTGTTCTCAAACTGTAATCCTGGGATCAGTTGCATCAGCATGCCGTAGGAACTTGTTAGAAATGCAAAGCTCCTGTCCAGCCTTGACCTACTGGAATTGAAATTCCAGGGGTGGAATCTAGCCTTTTATAGTTCAACAAGCCCTCCAGGTGTTTCTGATGCACACTGGAAACTTGGTTTCACTGTCCTGGTGGAAGCAAAGAGTGAAAATGATGCTAAAAAAAAAAAAAAAAAAAAAGACAGGAGAAAACAAACAAACATAGGTACTGAATAGGCAGAGAGAGGTCTTGGAATTATTTAGGTTTGATTAAAAGAATGAGGAGGGATAGATTTCAGTAAGGGAGACCAGCATTAGTGAAGACACAGTCATGAAACACTTAATTATATTACTGGGGCATAGATTTGAAAGTATGGTGAGAAGGGCTAGAAAGATAGTGAAGGGATCATTACAGGCTATATAGGAAGTTTGTCTTTTTTACTTTAAAATAATGTGGAGCCACTGAATCTCTAGGTGGTAGAGTAAAATGGTTAACAAAGAAAAAAGCTTTGTAGTTTAAATGGAGAGAATTCTATTATCTAAAGATTTAATTTATCCAATGATGCTGAATAAATGAGGCACTATTATATTCAGTTAAATCAAGAGTAATGCTCTGTGGATAACCCTGAAGTCCTAGACACAAATTTCACTGTAATAGGATCTATTAGGACTGGTTATGGGGTATTTGGGACTTTCTATTGTAGACAGAAATCTTTGCAGAAAATGAAAATGGTCATATTAACATTTCAGGGTACTTCTCAGTCTTACATAAAGGTATCTCTCTTCAAAAAAAAAACCTCTTCACTTTTGTTCTAACAATATTTTCAGAATGTGCAATTTGGTTTCCCACTTTCCCTTCACACCTTTTTACTTTTACTATTACTATTATTATTATTTTGCTTTTAATATTGTTGTTCATAATAATAAATACTAATAAAATGAAACCGCAATGTTAATATTTATACACACTGCACTAGAATTCAGCCTATGTGATACACTTACAGGTGTTGATTTTCTTTCACTTTCTTAAATTTTTCTCATTTATTTTTAATGAGTTGTGTGGACTGACACAAAATTAGACACCATGTTGCTCTTTGTAATAAGGAGCTTGGCAGAAATACAAAAACCAGATGTCCAAATGTCCTTTAGAATGGAGAAATACAATGTATCCATTAACATATGTAATTCTATGAGCATAGTCAGTAGCTACACTGCTTGGTACTTTATGTTTATATTATCAAGCTGTTAAAAAAAAACTAGGTGATGTCTTAGTGGCTTTAAGAAGTTAAGGTGTCCCCTTTAAAGCACAGTGTCAAAGGGAATAACATTATTTTAAGATAGTCTCGTTAATTCGAGGTAGACCGCCGCCAGGTTAAACGAACACCTACACTGCCATGGGTGGGAGAGGCTGTACTTACATACCTATTGGGGTTTTTGTCTAGTATCTTGATGTTGCTGACCTAATACAGAGAGAGATTCCAGCTCTAATGACTAGTACGGTGTCAAATGTGTTTTAGTTCTCACTGGTACAGGTCTTTTTGCAACAGCAAAGAAAGGCATAGGTTGCATTTGATGGCCTTTGTTAAAATTTCAAAAAGTATTCTTTAAAAATTCACAAAACGTTCTCTTCAGTATTACTAGAAATGTGGTCTTTTGCTTATTGCAAAGTAGGACACTCACTTATATAACTGAAACAAATGAGAGACATATTACTTTTGGTTTAGTGGTCATACATAACCATTCAGGAATAAGCAAAATTGTATCTTTTAAATGAGGTTACATAATGGATGTTTCTTTCATAATATAAAAAATAAAATTTTATGAGTTACATTGGGGCAGAATATCTTTGTTGGGACACACACACACACACACACACACACACACACGATTTTCACCTTATAGGTTGACATGATGTTAAAATGGTGTTAAAAGTCCCATAGATCACTCACATGTGTTTATGCTTGTGAATAATTAACTCTCAGGCATAAACACATACACACATGCCCAGATCTATTTCATATCTTAAAATGCTATATTTTAAAAACACGGAGGAAAAAAAGGAATAGTCATTTTATAATCTTTATTATTTCTGTACCCCTCCAAAATGAGAAGATAATAGTTGTTAACTATATTGAATTCAATTTAAAGTAATAGGCATGTAAACTCAAAATGTTTTTAAAATTTTAACTATTTTTTTCATACTGGAAGAGATGTGCCTGATTCTCTTTTTCTGGACTCTTTTATTCCTCCCAAACCTGTCACCCCTCAACTTCTCTTCTATGAGTTAAAGTCTTGTCTTTCCAGGATCTCTGATTGGAGGTCACTTTCTTCAAGAAGTCTTCCCTGATTTCCTTCCACAAGAAAGTCTAAATGAGGAGCCTCTCCTCTGTACTATCGTAATGTCTCCCATTCTAGTCCTCTGGTTTTAATCCTCAGTTTATCTGTCTATTATCCCTGAAAGACTGAGCCCCTTTAAGAGTTGGAAGGAAGTCTTATTTGCTATGGTGTCCTCAAGACCAGGCACAGTTGTTAAAGAAGGATTTTATTGTCAAATGAGTGAATTCTTCCTATATTACTAGGCAGTCTATTTGGATTTTTATATTCTAGTCATTATTTTCAAACATTAAAAAATAATCTACTGAATAATGTCCTGAATGCAGCAGTTTATAATATTTGACTCATTTGTTTCACAGATTTACAATTAAAGTTTTTCTAAGATACCTATAGTGGTTAAGAGAAAAGTTCTGTAACCAGAATGCTGGGTTCAAACCACAACTCTGTGAGAGCTTGGAAAACTTACTTAAACACTTTGTGTCTCATTGCCTCATCAGTAGGAGGTTGGTCTATGGATTTAATTAATTTATATGTGTGCAGTAATTAGAAGAGTCCTTGGCACATATTAAATGATGTGTTAAGTGGATGTTGTTATTTTTGCTATTATTTGTAAAATAGCTCAGTGAATAATAAGACAATTGAATATATTTTGACAAACCAGTTCTCTAAATATATACATTTATTATCTTTACCCTTTTTATTCTGTATCAGTTGGGATATAAAGATATAGACTCTGAAATAAAATTTATGATTGTATTTACAGTTCCTAACTTCCAAAGACATTTAAAAGAATTTCTTTTCTGCAACTGTAAAATCTAAGTCCTCCCTTGCAATTAAATCCCCTTTGGGCTAAAAAGAATCTCACACTTTGACACAATTTGCAGTTCAAACTTGACACAGCTTCCGCTGTCATTTTCTTTAGCTGGAGAACTGTGGGCTCTGAAGAAAGAGAACATTTCACGTGTCAGATTCTTAAATGAATATATGTCTCTTCTGAGTCCAGTATTGTGAGAATGAGGCCTGTAATTATTACACTGGATAAAGTATGAACAGAATATTTTGAACATAAGTTGTGTCTACTCAGTGCATGCTGTCTCTGTGTAAGATATTTTCCTGCACTCTCTTTGGCTTGACGTTCATATAAGGAGATCTGAGATGATTCAAACGTCAAAAATATCCATTTAAAAAATTTCACTATGTATTCCTATCCTTAAAAATCTGGAGACCACAATGGCTTCTCTTTAAATTTTTATTCACTTTTCATATATTACCCATTGACAAGCACACAAAAAAATGTCTCTTTGTACAGGAGACCATAACAACCACTCTTTTGTATCCTGTCATAGATGAAATATGAAATATGTCCATGTGTACAGTCCATGAAATGACTACAGGAATAGCTACCTTCTAAAGCATTCATTCTGGGTATCAACATTTATCCACTTGCTTTGGAGAAGACATTGTTTTGATTTGATACACTAAGAAATAAGAAAGAGGCAGCAAAATGTTTTTTTTTTCCCTTCAAAGTCACAGAAAGAATTATGTGGAGAGAAGGGGAGGGGAAAGGAGTCCCCAGGGCTTCCCTTTGTTAAGCCACTTCCTTTGTTCATCTACTTCGTCAGTTTTTAATAGGAGTATTGTTTCTGTCTGTACAAGTGGAACACAACATCAGCCAAAAAAATAAAAAACAAACCTTGAACACTGAAAAAATCACTTAAAAATTAATTCCACTTAGAGATATGAAGCTATAACCTTATGAATCTGTGTACAGCTCCAGGGTCAAAACATTGAATGAACGGTCAAGGATTGTATCATTAACATTGCTGTGCTTCTCCCTGCTGTCATGAATATATAAGAAAATTTATGAACAGCACAAAACAGAGGGCTACTTAAAGTCTTAAGTATCACTTGAGTAGACAAGGCTTTATAATCTACTCCTACAGGACGGAATTCTAAAAATTAATGTTCTATGGCTCTGATTTCACTAACTTAAATGAAAGAATTTTACAATGGGCATCCATTTTGTTCCAGAAAAAAATGAACATTTTAATGTAATCCTCAAGATTTTACAAAGTACAGGAAGAAAATTCACAGCCAGGAGAATGTGACACAATGAGAAAGCTGGCTTGGGCAGCAACAATAATATCTAATAAAAAGCATAATAAAAACATGCCATGGAATATCAATTATCACCTTAGGGAAATTCAAGCATCTGCAAGCCATTTTATTAAGCATGTATTTTATTTGTGGACTCTTTCCTTCATGTCAATCTCCCTGAATTAGTGCAATGCCTCCTTCATGAACACAGCTCATGGTTCAGAAGTTCAGGGCCATTCAGCCCAGTAGTGAGCATTTGCTTGGTTATAGATTCCCAGTATAATAATAGCTAACATTTATTATAAACTGCTTTCCAAGTAGTGGACTAAGTTTATGGGAATTATTCAATTATATGCTTATTATTAAAATTTCTTTCAGAATTCCAGTTTTTAGAAGAAGAGTGAGTATTACAGAGGACAAGAAGCTTGTCAAAAGTTCCTCACTTAGGAAATAACAGAATAAGTTTTGAAACCAAGTGGACTGTCTCCAAAACCCATAGCCTTTAACCACTTGGCTACGTTATTTCACATTCATTACTCTAAATCAATTAACATAGTTATTAAGTTAATCTAGTTTATTTACAACAATTGGGGATCAGTCCTAAAGGTAGCTAATCCTAATATCATTTGCCTCATTCAGTACCTAATAAATGCTATGTTCTGAGATGGTGGTATGTGGTTTAAGGCTTATACTTTAAAATTGCCATTCACTGACCTCCTAGTAGGTCAGTGACTGACTTGATTGTCTATATCAAACTAACTCAGCTTTAGTGTCATAAAACAACAACTATTTATTATCATTATGTCTCTTGGTTCTGGGGGTTGACTGGGCTCACAGGGAGGTTCTTGTTTGCAGCTTCTTGTGCAGATGCAGATGCAACCTGAAGTGACTGGGCAATCAGGCTGAGGATATGGCTTGGAGTCATCTTCATAACTTCCTCCTTCACATTCCTGGTGCCTGGGCTAGAAAGAATTGAACTGCTGTGGACTGTATTTGGAGAGTCTCTATCTCTCTCTATCTCAGTGTGGTCCCTCCAGCATGGCAGCTTGAAGTAGCCAGACCTGTTAGATGCCACTCAAGGCTTCAAAGGTATGTGATCTAAAAGAGACTTAAAGTCATGTGGGATCACTTCTATCATGCTCTATTCATTAAAAAGCAGTCACTGAGGTCAGCTCTTCTTTGATAGAGGGAAATTAGTCTCCATCTCATGACAGGAAGAGTGACGAAGAATTTGCAGACATGTTTTAAAACCTCCACAGTCATAATCGTAAACATTTTGCATTATTACCTTATTAAATGATCAAATTATCAATGCAAAGTGGATATTGTCTTCATAGTACAGTGGAATTATCAGATACTCAGGTAGGAAGTGACAGAACACAGATTCAAACTCTCACTCACCTGAATCCACAACACAATATTATTCTCTCAACCACTGCATTCTAGTACCTTAGTTCAAAAGGCATGAGGTTTCTAGCAGAATTAAAGCAGAAAATGTAGGGACAAAAGGCATGATCATTTCAGGAGAACAGAGTAATTCAATAGTGCCAATTATTCATTTACTCAACAAATATGTATTAAATGCCTACTATGTGCCAGATACTAGGGATATAAGAATATATGAGTAAGATCCAAGCAGAATAAGGATATAAACTTCTGGTTACATATATCACTATTAGGTATTTCCCCACAGTCTCTACTCATGGATGTTGGTGTCTAGAGAAACTGGCATTTAGCAAACAACCAAGACATAATAATAGTTTACAAGTTGTGATAAGTACTCAGAAGGAATGAAAGGATATGATGAAATTTATTATGGATGTTTCCCTTTCCAGATGTTTCTCTGGAATTAACAATCATGTTACCTTCACATGGAAGTAATATAGCTCAGGCTAGGCCAAAAAAGTTCTCTATTGTACTAGGAGTAGTAAAAGTTCCAAGAATTGTGCCCATTAGAATGCTTCCTGGAATTCACAGATACACAGAGGAAAAAGAAGTTTACTTTCTGCTAGGGTTACCATACTAGGAGAATATGTATATGGGGCAGTAGGTGGTCATATTGAGAAAGCATATCTGAACAAAGATAAAGTGATCCTGACACATGGAAAGAGAGAGAAACCTTGTGGCATGGGGGAGAAGAGAGCAGAAGCCAGGAGAGGGAAATAAAGAGGGAAATGATAACACCCACTGAGCTTAGTTTGAGTTATGAGGTGCCATTGCATTCTCCCGAACACTCTGTAATTATCCTCATGGGCTTGTGCTCTCACCACCTGTTAGCCTTTCTGCAAAACCCTCTCAAGCATGCATGAGATTGAGACCATTTATCTATTTCCCCTGATATAGCATCTGGGATAAACTTGGTGCTCAATGAGTACTTATCCAATGAATAAATGAATGAAGAAAGAAAAAAAGAAAAATGCCCATGGAGGAAATTTGCCTTTTTCTATCTAACTACAAGGAAAGAATGTCTAGTTAAGCTAAGGAGTCAAAATATTTTAATGTCTTTATATATTTTAAAAAATTAATATGAAAGTTCCTCAAAAAATTCAAAATAGAACTGTCACATTGACCCATCAATCTTAATTTTAGTCCACAGTTGAAGGAAATGAAAAAAGGATATCAAAGAGCTATTTGAACCCCCAAGTTCATTGCAGCATTATTTATAATAGCTAAGACATAGAAACAATCTAAGTGTCCATCAATACATAAATGTATAAAGATGTGGTATGCATAACCATGGAATATTATTCAACAATGAGAAAGAAGGAAATCCTGCCATTTGTGACAACATGGATAAACCTTAAGGACATGATGCTAAGTGAAATAAGCCAGACAAAGACAAATACTACATAGTATTATTTATTTGTGAAATCCAAAAAATCCCCCCCAAAATCAAACTTATAGAAACAGACAGTAGAAGAGTGGTTGCAAGGTTTGATGTATAAGGAGAGGTTGATAAAAGGATACAAACTTTCATCTGTAAAATAAATAAGTTCTGAGGATCTAATGTAAAACATGGTGACAATAGTTGATAACACTGCATTGTGTAATTGAAATTTGGATAACAAATGAATTAACAAAATAAATCAAAAGCAAACTCATAGATACAGACAATAGAATGGTGATTACCAGAGGGGAAGAGGGTGAGGGGAGGGCAAAATGGATAAAAGGGGTCATATATAAGGTAATAGATAGAAACTAAACTTTTGGTAGTGAGCACATAATAGAGTATATGGATGTTGAATTATAATGTTGCACACTAGAAATTTATATGATGTTATTAACCAATGTTATTTTAATAAAAATAAATTAATTAATTTTTTAAAAAATTACTAAGATGATAGAACTTAAATATTCTCACTTCACTGCCCCCAAAAAGTAAATATGTGAGGTAATGAGTAGGTTAATTAACTAGATGGGGGACTCCTTTTACAATGTACATGTATATCAAATCACCAAATATTTAAATATTTTACAATTTGTCAGTTATACTTCAATAAAACTGAAAAGAAACATCAATTTAAAAACCATTAGTACTGATTCAAATACTACATTATCAACAGTCATCAATTAATAGAATAAAACATATAGTCATATAAGAAGCTGTAATTTCTCTTCTGCATGGACATGAATACAACTTAGATAATAAAACCAAACATCCCAAGCCCTTAAAATACATGAGTTTCAGAATCAACTTAATTTAAGGTAACTCGATACTGACAGGTAGAGTAAAAAAGTCATGAGCAAATTAAGAGGTAGTTAAAATATTCATAATTCCTAGCTTTCGACCATTATGGGCTTCAAGCCTGTAAAAATAATAAAACTTCCTTCAGAATCAAATAACAACTGGAGTTAGTATAATCAGAGAAGAATCAGGAAGCTAGGGCCTCAGGACCAAAACATAACCAGATTGGATGTGTCTTCATGAAACCTCAGAGGTATAATTTAAAAATTACTGGGTTAATTTGCTTTTCTATAGCAAATGGTCCCTGAAAATGATGGTGCAATTTATCACCCAGGTATGAGGATGAAAAGTTCCTGGTGAGTAGCCAGGCCTTGTCTGGTCTCATAAATTCTGGCATTGTGAGATTTCCTTCTTCTCTGACAAGTTTACAGACACAGTAGATTTCCATGTTATCACCTTTCATTTCCAGTTCTGGCAATCCAAGCTTTTTTATTAAAAGGAAATCAAAACAAACATAAAAGCCAATAAACATTCTGTAATAAAAACTCACAAAGAATCCAGAGATAGAAGTTAGCTTCTGTCGTAGAATACATATATATATATATATTGCTACCCAATATATTCTAAAGTCTTTCTTCTTTTCCACCCAAATTAGAAGATTACCACCCTCCTGATCCTACCCATCCAAACTCCTCCTAAAAAAGCCTTCGTTCATCCACACTAAAGAACAAAGGATACTGAATAACTAAAGGCATTTCTCTTCAAAAGGACATTGCTTAGAGCAAAGCTTCAAGATAGGGCAATGAGTTCTGATGGTGAAATCTCCAGCAACAGTGAGATAGATGGTGCATTTTGGTCCCCAGTGGGTTTTTCCAGATACCACTCTGGCCTCGAGGAAGAATAGGTTTTGCAAATAGGTCCAGATAAGAGTCTCACTAGATATTTATAAAATATTTATCTCTCCTCATTGATTCACTCATCTTTCATATAATTATTTTTTATTTATTCAGTTAACACCGAGGATTCATTCTTGATTCAATCTTTTTCTAGTCAAATAAATTTGTAATTACTTAACCACTGTATGCCTCAGTTTTCTCTTCTGTAAAGTGGGGATAATAATTGTATTTACCTCGCAGGGTTATAGTGAGGGTGAATTAAATTCATACACATAAAGCTCTCAGACTTGTGCCTGATATCTGGTACGAATGCATACTAATTATTAACTACAGGCATAGCTCGTTTTTTTGTGCTTCATTTTATTGAGCTTCACAAATGTTGAGTTTTTTATAAATTGACAGCAAGACACTCCACCAGCAGAAAGATTCCGACTCGCTTTATTGTGGTGGTCTGGAACTGAACTAGTGATCTCTCCGAGGGATGCCTGTACTATGTGGCAATGACTCTGCTAAGCACTAGGTATACAGCAAAAGAAAAAATGTTACTGTTCTCAAATGTATTCTAGTCTAGTCAGTAAAGAGTTACACTGACAATTACAAAAAGTGCTTTAATATGTTAAGGTTAAGATTGGAAGCAAGGAAACTACCAAGGCATTGATTGTAAGAGTCAAAGATAAAGGCTGCAGGTCTGAATTAAGGCAATGGATAAGAAAGTAAGGGCTTAGTGAAGTAGAGAAGAGGGTGAATGCATAAGCCTTTTAGGAAGTAGGATAATGGAACTAGGAAATCAATTGGATGTAGGAAGTGAAAGAGAAAAAGGCCTGGAGGGTGGCTTTATGCTACTGCCTTGGGCAACTGAGTAGATGGTGATTGTTCCCCAAGGATGCAAATAAAGGAGGAAGACAAGAGAGAGGTTCAATTATGGACACTTTGTGTCTGAGGTAGAGATGTTACTAAGGAATTGAATATATGGGTCTGGATAGGTTAAGGTTAAAGAACTGAGATTTGGGAATTGACTGATAGGCAGGAAAGGAATCCACTGAACCAGGTGAAGTGATCTAAGGACATATACCTCCTTTACTAGGCAGACTACTGTGTCATTTTGATTAATAGTCATAACAACCCTGTAAGTAAAGGTATTAGTTAAAACATGGGTTCAGCCATGTGTAACTGAGACCTAAAAAAAAAAAAAACTGGCTTAAAGGAAACACACATTTATTTTTCTCTCATGTAAGATTCTGAGCTGGAGTAGAGTCTCTGCTGTAGGTATGGTGCTCTGTAATATAAGGAACCCAGGCTCTTCCTCTTTTATTGTTCTTACATCCCCAGACTCACTGCCATTTCTAAATCTGGCCAGCAGAAAGGGGAGAAAGAAGACAGAAGAACACATCCATTCCCTTAAAACAATGACCTGAAGTTGAAAATATCACTTCCACTTACTGCACATTGTTAAGAATTTAATCTTTGTCATGGAAGGCTAGTTTTTATTCTGAGTGGTCTTTGTAGTGCTATCTGTAAAAGGAACATCGCAAGCAACATGCCTTTTCATCAGTAGGAAACATTATGCAGGATGTACTATACAGCTATAAAAAGAATAAGGAATAGTTCTATAAACTCCTGTGGCAGAATCTTTGGGATGAATAGGAAAAAGCACAGTAGATAAATGATAGCATACACAGTAGAGTATGCTACCATTTATCTAAGAAGGGAAAGGCATATACATTTGCTGTTATGAAAATATTAAAAAATGACTGTGCAGTTTTAAAAATTAGTATCCTGTAGGGAGAGGAAAGGAATACGATAGAAGAGACCAGGATAGAAGCTGATTTGTCTGAATACATTGTGTGCCAATTTCAAATGTTGGAAATATTTTACATAATTACAAAAAAATTACAATTAAAAAAACCAAGTCCTAAAAATCAAAAGCAAAATGAAACAAATACACAAATAAATCTGATGATACATTCATCCCTAATGGGTTGTACTTTATGGGAAAAAAATTATAATAAAAAATGATTTTCTGTAATCATATATTGATGGTGGTACTGATATTGTTATGCTGAGCCTGTTTGAAAACAGTGGAATAAAGCAATGAATAATTTTGCTGGATATCTTTGAGAAACAGAATTTTCAGATAGAAAGAAAGGGCATATAGATGTAAACATCAATTAAGACCAAAAATTCTGTAGTCCTGAATTTGAATTAGAAGTTTCATTATGAATTTATGATGTATTTTCTCTTAAAAAATAGATGCACACACACACACATGCACACAAATGTGTTTTGGATCTCTCCACTGAAAAGGTCTAGATACAATAACAAGCTCAGTAACATAAGCAATCACCCCTTATGCCAGAGCGTTATCTCTAAATGCCATCTTCCCAGCAAAGGCAACCAGGAATATGGCTGGTTCTGGGTCAAGGGCAGGGAATGTCTATTATGTGCCCAGAACAAGGAAGCTATCAAAGCTGCTTAGGGAATGCAAAAGGTCATAGGAGCGAACTTTGAGTCATTGATCAAAAATTAATACAGCTAGTGACTATAATGGATTGAAACTCATCAGTTATTTCAAACTCCAAAACCAAATAACAGAATAAAACACCTCTTTGGTTACCTTTAAAAGTTAGGAAATAAATTATTGTTTTGAAAACAAATTAATATAAACTATATTTCAGGTCACTGAACAGTTGATTAAAGGAAGTTTCTCTTTTCAGATGTGTTCTTGCTAACATTTTCTAGTTAATAAAGAAGAAATAATAGGATATTGCCCTTTTGCAATTCCAAAAAATTATATACATATTCATCTAGGCAATGAGCATCAATACCTGCTAAACATAAAAAAAAAAACTTCCTAATTGAAGTACACATCACCACTGTGAATGACTCTTTTCAAATACTCTAATCTATTTTTATTCAGCCTTTAGATCTAACTCCAATTCAAAACAAAGGAAAATGTTAAACAACATCTAGGCGATACAGATCATCAAAATCAAGACTATCGGAAACTAGACAGGACAGAATACCTCGTTTATTCAATACATATTTCAGGGACAAAAAATTTTAATGAGTGGATTATGTCAGCCAAATACAATATATAAATCTTGTATGGATCTTGATTTAAACAAAGAAAGTTAGGAAGCACTGAGAGAAAGTAAAAAACTGGTGGAATTTTGGAAGATGTGAACTCTTATTTCTTTTTAAGTGTGATGCATTAGAGAAAGTCTTTTTCTTTTAGGCATACCTAATGACATATCTATGAATAAAATCACATAATGGATGATGTTTATAGGATTGGCTTCAAAAGAATATGGTGGAATCAGGATGAGGAATTCAGATGAAACCAGATTTGTCATGAGTTGATAATTGCTAAAACTATGATAGGTACATAGGGGTCACTATACTAACTCCTATTTTTCAGTGTATGTTTTAATTTTTTCAATATTAAAAAAATGTAATCAATTTCTGTGGAGGATAGAATAGATGTTGACAAGAAACAAGCAATTTCTACCACAGTATATATAATAATATATATCAATTGTGTAGATGAAGAAAATGTGTGGCTTAGAAAAGAGGAATAGGTGGCATCCTAAGTTGGCAGTCTTAGGAAAAGAGGATAAAAGGTGTCAGAGAAGGAGATGAGGGGCCAGTAGGAGGTCAGGAGAGCATGGTACCATAGACGTTGTTAGAAGGAGTTTGGAAAGGAAGAATCTCTGTGCTCATAAAAATTCACTGATTTTTAAAAAAGAAAATCCATTAATCAAGCATTTATTAAGAACCTGTTGTTAAAGCTCACTGACTAAAACCTCTCAGGAACACACTTCAGTCAAACAAGGTGAGATTTATTTAGCTTGCTGTACCAAAGAGAATATACCTGAGGAGCTGTGGGGCGTCTCAGTGAGAGGGACATGAAAGGGGATTCTTATGGAATTCAAGTTCATGTTGCGTGATTCTAAGGCGGACGTAAAGAAACAAGAGCCAGTTCTGGGTGGATGTTGTCCAAGTTGGGGTATTGGAATCATATTTCTCTAGGAGGAGGGCAGGTTAAAGAAGAGCTAATCAGAAGGGGTCCATGGTTAAACATTTGTTGTGGGTGCCAAGTGGCCTTCCCTCTGTCCTGTTTATATGCTGTGAGCATGGTTTATGTTCAGTGAGGAACATCGTGGCCTAGTTGTCAGGAGGGCAATTTTTCACTTAGTACTTCTATGTCGAGCTTTTTACTGGGATTACAAACCTGGGTAGCAAGGCTCTAGCCCCTGCGGGTGTCAAAGTCTGCTTGTAGATTCAAGGCTAATCAGATGGGATGTAGGGGAAATGTCTTAGCATCTCACACGTTAAGCAAACTTTATTTTTAATTTTGCTTTTTAAAGAAGAGCACACATATTCATGTAAAATAATAAGAGAGAAATAACAGAGACAAAAAAGTTTCCCAAATGGTGTGAATAAGCATAAATCTCACAGCTGTAAAGTGGATTGAAAATAACATAATCAATTACCTAGAAAAGTCCCATTTAGAGAGAATAGACAACCCATTAAATAAAAAATTAAAAGGAGTCTCATTAACGGTTATAGCAATCTTCTAGATTGTTTTTAGAAACTATTAAAAGAAATCCAAGGTGCATTTCTTTAAATCTCCTCACACCATTAACTTTACATAAGGAGCAGCAACATCAAGAAATAAATGAAACAACTGGCACTGAGTGCAGGATTATTCAAGAAAATCTCCACTTAAATGCAAAAACCTTAGATGCTTTTGCATTTCTGGTTCACTATTGGCCATATCAAACAATTTTGGCTGAAAGAATGAAGAATAAAGTAATTAACTTCCCTTGATATTGTAGGTAAGTAGGTACAGCTGTTGGATGGTTTTATCTTTAATAAGTAGAAACGTTTTTCAAATCACTTTTCTCCTACTTCTTGGTATTTGGAACACTGACTTTGTAATGAAATTTTTATGCACGGATATGAAACTGATTCTAGAAGCCCCAAGTCCAGAAAAGAGAGCCCTTCTTTTCCATTTGTTGCTTCGGTGTGAAAACCCTGCAGGAGACTCTGCTGCAAGTGGAGGTGGGGCAGCAGGTGGAAGAAGCAAGGTCCTTTCTGAAGAGAAAGATATTGCTCAGGAGTCCCTGACATGTGAGCCCTGGAGGCAGAGGCAGGAGAGAAAAATAGAGAAACGGGAGGAGAAAGAAAAAGAAGAGATACTGAATGTAAAGGGGCAGGAGTGAAATGGACAGAAGAGCAAAAAGCCAGAGAGACAGATAGGAAAAATGAACTAACATTGATGGAGTACCTTTTATGTGCGGGCCACTGCTAAGCACCTTTGACCTGCTAACCCTTTCATTCTCTCAAAACTCCTAAGTCAGATGTTACTGCTAATAATTTAGAAGAAATAGAAACATAGACTAATTAACTTGCTCACCTAGTACATGGCTAAGGCTTTTGGAGTCAGTCTAGAGCCTGTATTGTCTAAGGGGTGGGAGTCATGTTTAATTATTTCTCATTAACTACCCAGAATTGCAAACTCATATTCCTAAAAGGAAACAATAGGTAACATGAAGGTGTGATTTGGGTTTGAAGTTTGGAACTATGGCCAGATGGAGAATATTTGCCCCAAGTAAAGGCATTCCATTAAAAAAAAAATTAAATATGGTGTCAGCTTTGCAAAAGCTTCCTGAGTACCTGCTAGCAGAACTTTGGTTTACCAAATACCTGTGGCTAATGCTGCTAATCCTCTGTCTACTTCCTGTCATTCATACTGTGCAATTCTCTCCCTTCTGACTGATCTTCCCAGCCCTATTTTCCTCTTCATCCACCTCTCCTTCTTCTTATCTCCAAAGGTTCATTCTCAATTAGGAAAATTCCTTTATTTCTTTTAATCCATCAGAATGCCTGGGTCAGATAAAATTTTGCCTTCTTTTTTTAGCTTTCCCAACACAAACAGTAGTTTTAAACTTATTGCCAAGAAAGATCAATTTATCTAGCATCTGAGTGATGAAAGAAATCTTAGGAATGTTCAAATCTACTACTGTGATTTTACCTTGAAAAAGAATTAAGAGCCAGAGGTAACATGGCTTCCCAAGTTTATATGTTTCCCAAGGTCACTTGGCTTTTTACTGTCATAGCCAAATGTTAAAGCTAAGTGTCCTTATTCTTTCCTGCAGAACAGTTTCTTCTATCCTTTAGTCAGGTAATTAAAACAAAGTCCCTGCTTATTTATTCATAACAATTAGGAAATGGAATTCAGGTAGCAAATATGTAGGGGAAAGGGACAATTGTCATGTTTATATAAAGCTTCACAGTTTAAAAGCATCTCATTTGACTCATCATGACAAGCTTAAGAGATGGGAAGAAAAGATATTATTTCTACTTTATAGGTGAATGAACTGAGACTGAGAAGAGTGTAAGTTATTTTCCTAAAATTACATCCTAGAAAGTTAGGAAATCCAGTCTCTAATCCTTAATTTAATGCTCTTTCCACCATACCACTCTGTTTCTCTTTTCATAAAGAAATCAGTACTTATGAAAGTTAATGATATTTCATTTATTTTTTTTACTTCTAATTTGCTATTTTCTAATTTGTTTTAAGAGCATAAAATCTACTCAGTTTATTTAGTGCAGTGTTCACTGTCTCTGTCATGGATCCCTGACACCAGGTTAGCTTGCTAGAGGAAGAGAAACAACATGGAAAAGAGCCTGTTTGTATCAGCTGAGGCCATCCTAGACCAGACTTCAGCCAGCAACCCCCAAATATGTGAGAGAGCCCAGCCATGATCATCAGAGCTGCCTCTTTGACATATGACTGCCTACAGAAGCATGAGTGAGCCCAGCCAAGGCTACAGGTATGTATACACAGCTGACCTGAAGACATGTGAGTAATAATAAGTGTTTATCACTTTAAGATACTGAATTTTGGGATGAGTTGTTATACAACAGTAGCTAACCGATACATCCCTTATTTTAGGGACTGGAGCTACAAGTTTGACATAGGCAAACCACCATAGTTTCCACCAACTTCTGAATTGGTTATAGAAGTTAATAAACTTGGAATCTGGCTTCCAAACAAAACTCTAAACTGTTTCATTTTTTTTTTAAGTTTCAGGACTACTTGTTTGCCTGACTAACAGATGGTATACCTCTATATAAAGTGATAATATGGAGAAATGTTGGCTGCTAGGACAAGGTGTGTCCATTGACTAAATATTATGAAACATAAAACTTGCCTGGCCCTTAATATTTTAATGAATAGCAACAGGTGTTTTTTTTTAAACTGATAATTTCACAAAAACAACTCTTAATTTCTTCCTGGATCATGTGTTCAAATCTCTTTATAAGAAATTCAAAAGTTCTGAAGGAATGGGCCAAGAACATAGAGCGGCAAATGTGTTGTTTTTCTAAAACATGCATTCGCTATGGGCCCAATATTGCCCTTAAAGGGGGGAAAATTGGTTCTTGGGGTATGTGAAAAAAATCTTAGATGTCACAATGGCTTGTGGCCCTCCAAAGAGCTGGGGTAAATAAACAGATATACAGTATTTCTGTGGTATTAGAATTTCATGGGAAGAAGGGAGGCGAGATTAGTGTAAAAAGTCTAAAAATTCTCCTTAGAATAGGCAATAATGAAAAAAAAGATTGATAAATTACTGTTCTAAGCAGAGGTCAGTAGCAGATTGTCATGGCCAATAATTTTTTTTTATCATATCCTCTCACATTGTTTATTTTTCTCTTAATTTATACCTTTTAATGTTCTTAGTTTTTATTTTCCACTTCACTCAAAATAAAATTCATCTCTTCTCATTTCTGGAGTATCTTCCAGAGTAGAATCATTACTCATATTTTCACCATTATCAATTATTTACTTTTTTTAAGGTGCCACTAGCAAACTCTCTGGAAAAATATATTCCATCTACCACATCCTGTTACCATGGAGTCCCCAAAGATACAAGTCTCTTACACCTGCCTAGTTTAGCAGCAGGTGTTAGAGAAAACAGCTGATTGGTGTACCTAGACAAGGACATAAGAGAGCATTTTCATACTGTGTTCGACTGGAGAGGCAAGGACTCCTACTAGAGTAAAACTCTGGCCTCTCTCCATCATCCTCTTACCCATTCCTCCTCTGGAGCAAAGTAACGACTCAACTAAAAGGTGAGTTCAGAAGAAGCTGAGTATGCTTGGCTCAAGTGCAGCCCTGTGGGATCTGCCTGCCACCAAAGAACATTCATTCTCATCTCTTCCATATGTAAGTTTTTCAGGATAGTGCCTGTATGGAGAAAGCTCATATGTAAGTTCAAGTCAAAGGAGCCATATTGGATAGCAGATAGAATATACTTTCTTGAACTAACTTTTTCCAGTCATAATAATTATATTTTGATATCAATCTGACTGATGCCTGCATCTGTCAGTGAGTTCCAAATTTGGGTAGGTAAAGAGATGAGAGTTAGACATTTTAAATTCCTACATGAATTTTCCTTAGAAGTTTTCCTAAAGTTGAGATAACTTGCTCAGGTCTAACCTCTATGCACAGTCCTTCAGTTCAAACATAGAATGGCTGAATTCCATGATTTATACCACCTCTATGGCTGACCTACATCCCGTAAAAACATTAAATACATGAATCCATGGACTCTATCAGGATTGCCACAAATGAGT
>CM053504.1:24301969-24326969 GCA_028627145.1 Eidolon dupreanum | reverse complement strand
GCAACAGATGAGTAAGCTCTAATGTGTAAACACTTTCCAGGTCAAATTTGCTACCTGTCTCAAGGTCATTTCAAGAGAATGCCATTCTCCCCTTAATGGGAGACATGGCAAAGGCACGCTGCAAAGGGTATGGATACCCGGAGGGGCATAATTTGTGACCATTTTTGGCAATCAGTTCACCACAGCCTCACTTAAAATCCGCTGGGGATGATGTCGCGCACCACCCTAATTACATTTGAGTTTCTAGCATGGAACTTGGCATCATTTATTTTTTATTTATTTTTAATTTTTACCCTTTACCAATGGTCCAAGGCCCTATCTCCAGCTCTGAGACGCCAGGTTATAAAAAGAGAGACTCCCTGAGAAACTTACTTTAAAGTTCGTAAACTTTTTAATAATTCAGGACTTTTTGATATGCAACCACTATTTTGGTCCAGGTTACTTAGCAGGTCAGGTCAGTTAAAATAGTTGAAATTGATTGGTTTTTGTAGATCAGGTTTCTTCAAACTTTAGTGTGCATCAGAATCACCTGGAGGGCTTGCTAAAACTCATTGCTGAACTCCATTCCAAGAGAACTGGAATGAATGGTTTGGGGTGGGGCCGAAGAATGATGCTGCAGCTTCTGACCTGCAATGACATTTTGAGAAACTACACATGTAGACACTGCCTCGATTAAATATATTGTATAACCGGCTTAGTTTCATTGCTCTGTAGAAGGGTTGTGGTTATCACTGTGAGTTGAAGTGACTTTTGCAGTAAGTCTCAAAATATTTTACTCTAGGGCATTTAGACACAGCCAGAAAGCAAGAAGTGTTCTCTACTAGGAAAAGAGACTGTTCCAATTCCCTGAGATTTTTAAAGTACCAGTAACAGGACACCCACTTGGCTAACAATCCAGTTCTCTGTCTTCCCTCTCACTTTCTTTGTGATCAGAAAAGATAAGGATTTGGAGTAGCTGCAGAAAAGAAGCCTGAAATCTTTAGTACCCAACAATGAAAGTCTGAGAGTTTATAGTGAATTCATTCATCCTGTTAACAATTATCAATCCAAACCCACAAATGGTCTCAGAGAAGTCCCAGGGGAGTCTATGAACTTGACCCTCTATCAACAGGGAACTAGTAATAATGGAGAAATACCACTTAACTTTCCTAGATAAGAGCGAATGCTTTTTAAGTACAGTATTTGCAGTTCATGCCTTGATCATAAGACACAAAACACTCTGGTTTATCCTGATAATTCAATGGAAAATGAAGGCACTCTTATCGGCGGTTGCCAGAATATTATTTCTATTCTTTAATATAACCACATACCTATTTATAAAATACACATGCCAACTAAGTATTCCCACCTAATTCTAGGTACTAGGAATTCAACAGTTTGTTAGATACACAGCCTGCTCTATATGGAAATCTTCCAAGAAGGGAAGAATGGTTTTATGTAACATGTGAGCCATTGCTTGAAATTCTGTTTTTCTGCTTCTAGGATATTAACTAGCTTTGCCTGAGCTCGACACCTCAATTCTAATCCCAGTCTAACCAACACTTAACCTGGACCACTAAGGTGGTATGGAACTACTCTTTCTGCCCCTCCACCCTCCAATCATATTTTCTCCTTGGGGTTCCTGCTTTTCCTTTTTCCACATGCTTCTGAATCTCCTGTGTTTGTTTCTCTCTGTGGTCAGTTGGGATACATTTTCTCTTTAACTTCTTCTGTGTGACTAAGGCGCTGTAACAGAGATGTCTGGGAATCAAATTAGTATGGTTATTTCAGTTTAACCTTCTAGCTCTTTTCTTGCATGTGCATATAGGAATGCTCCAGGGACACCAGTTAAATTACACACTCTTGCAATATCGATAGTTATTATTATTAGGGAACACAATGAATTCTTACTAGTCACCATGCTTGTGTTGAATTAATGAGTGTGAGTTAGTGATTATTATTCTCATTTTACAGATGAGGAAACTGAAGCACAGAGAGACTTGGAGTTTTTCCAAATTTCCAGTTTACATAACCACTAACTCTAGGCCCACTCCTTTCTCTATTCAGGACCTGTTGAGTATAGGCTATGATCTCATACTCTTCCTCAATAAGTAACTCTTTCCTCTCAAGATTCACTGTGGGTGTCATGATGGAGTAGTAGTGTGGTTTTTAGAAAGTTGCCAACAACTCAGAGGACGAAATAGTTCTTTAGAGCCAAAATAAATGGAAACCCAAGGAGATGGTGACACAAGACGGGAGAACTCCACAGCATATTCCTAACATAAGATGTAGACTTCTGAAATCTCAGAGTCTACACAAGTCTAATAATCAGCTACTGCCCTGATCTCAGGGAGGGTTCCACTGGGATCACAAGTCTACTTTGCTCTTCCACTGGGCATTTTTATATGTTTCTACATTTCTCCTTTGGCCACCTCACTTACCTTTTCTGGAAACTCTTTACAGCTGTAGTAACTGGGACAAAATAACTTCAGCTTATTCCCAAGTATGTAAGGTTAGAGCAAAAGAATGAAAGATCAAGCTCCCAGGCACAGTATCCCTCAGCAAGGCCAGGCTTAGCCTAATTTATTTTATTTTTCCATTTCTGCAGTCCTGTCCCCCTGTTCCGCCATTCATTTTTGCTTACCGACTCCCTTTTCCCCCCTTGGTAAGACTCTCAGGTTGTATTTATATATTTCTTAGCTGTGAAGTTTCAAGTTAGACAGAATCTAAATTATTTTCTTCATGATCACACTGGTTCACATATATATTAGGAGTGTGGTTAGATGTCAGAATGATAATGAGGGTAGAATGGAGGGTGAGGGAAATTAGATTGCTTACTCCTACTTCTTGTCATATATAATTCCTAGGTCTGAAAACAACAGAAATCCAACTGTGAAATTTTCTTTAAAAAATGTCCATCCAATAAAATGTGGGTAACTCAGGAATTAAGCCAAACAATTAATAATATTAATATTATTTACTCCACACACCGGGTAAGTGGCTTTGTGTGGAATGGCCACTTGTAGAAGGAATAAATAAGCAAATTCACTGTGCGTGAATAAGTGAACATATATGAGCCACATTAATATGTTATCTCAAGCTGGACAAATTGGAGATACTTTGAATTTCATAGAAGCTGCCTGCATAGAATAAAACACTGAGACTGACACAATTGTTTTAAATGGGATTTCTAGTTCAAAATTTTGTCAATTTGTCAAAAAAGAAAGAAATAGGTTCAATAATTTACAAGATCTGACTTTACCACCTTTGTCTTTCTAGGATTTCAAATTCTGTATTTCTTCTAGTTGTCCAAAGCAAACTCAGATGTGATCAGTTTAAATATTTCATTTTAAAATTTGGTAAATTTTAAAATACATTTGTCTAATAATATTTGTTTATACCTGGAGATTTAGCTCATTTACAGTTATTGCCATTATTTACATATTTGAACTCATTTATTACATTTCACTTTGGCCTTTTTAACTGACTGCTTTTAAAACTTTTCCTTTCATTCTCCTTATTTTGTTTTGAAGTAATTTTCACTTAATTCTAACTTTTTTTAAAATTTTCTCTTTACTAAAAATTAATATTTTTTATGATTTTAAGATACTTTAAATCTAATCACCCAAGTTATGTGTTTTGTTGTCTAAGATTTAGGGAGGGTCTATCTTGAATTTTGTATTTTTTTATTGTCTACACAGAATATTTGTTTGGCTTTTGCATATTTTATTCTATTTCTTTGCTCACAATTTCTTCTTACATCTCAAATCTATTCTCTAGAATCATGTTTTCTTCCTAAAACACATTCTTTAGAAGATCTTTAGAGGAGACTTGTTATGAGTAAACTTGCTTGCTTTTGTATATGTCTCTGTCTCATGAAATATTGCATGAGTGTATATAATTAATATATACAGTTTAAAGTATAATCCTAAAAGTAACCACCATCTAGTTTAAGCTTTCACAATTTCTGTTTGTCTGAAAATGTCTATATTTTACCCTTGTTCTTTAAAGATATTTTTACTGAGTATGGAATTATAAGTTGACCAGTATCTTTTCTCTGATGGTATCATCATACCTGTTTATCTCTTCTATTATTTTTTGGAAGAAATTGAGTGTCATTCCACATTTTAATCCGTTGTAGGTAATATGTCTATTCTTTCTGGTTCCTTTTAAGATCTTTTCTTTTGTACCTACTAAAATATGTCTAGGTGCTAGAACTTTATTACATTTCATGAAATTCAATCAATTTTAGAAAACGATAGCCATTATTTCTCAAATATTGCCTCTCCCACATTCATTTGTTTTTTTCCTTCTGAAACTAAGTAGATGTGTGCTGAAACTTATTCTACCATTTACATTTCCTAACCTCTCTTACATAATTTCCATATTTTGCTCTGTGAATTGCATTTTAGATAATTATTTCTTTATATCTATCTGATTCTTCAGCTGTGTCTAATTTTCTTTTTAATCCATCTACTTGATTTCTGATTATTTTTCAAATCTGCCTGATAAACATTAATAGTCTCTTGTTCTTTGTCATTATCTCAGTATCCTTTTGGAGTTTTAAAACAAAGTTAAATAAAATTATTTCCCATTCCATATCTGTTACTGTAAGCATGTGGTATTTTGTAGGTCTTATTCTGGTAATCTCTCATCCTGCTTTGCCTTTTGTCCATCCATTTAAACTGAAGATCTAGAATTCTGTTCCCACCTGCTAAGTTAAAGACCTCTTCACCCACAATGGAAACCTACTTGGTTAACCTTACTAGTTGTAGGGCAAGAAACCAGAACAGAGAGAGAATGTGGAAGGTCTCCTCAGATAGTCCCTGCCTAATGTCCCTGACATGTAAAGACAGAAAGCATGGTGCCTGTCATGAGTAAGCTTAAGTAAGCTTAAGTAAACAGCAGACAAGAGCACCAGCTGTGCCTGAGTTTAACCAGGTGTTTAAAGAGAGAAAATATAGATGAAGTTTCTGGAACACAGTCACTTGACCCACTAATCAAATGAGCCCAATGAAGGCCACTATATGCTCAACTAGATTAATCAATATTGCTTCTTTGAGGAGAAGTATATGAGGAGTGAGAGGGTGGGGAAAGAGAAGTATTGACAGAAGTCGCCTTCTGGATGTGGCCTGTAGAGGACACTTTTTGGTTTTCCACATTATAATCTCTTGGCTCACTTCTGATTTCAGCTGCAGAGGTTGTGGATAGTTTTGTGTAAGCTTCGCCACCTTGCTGACAACATTGCATGTGAAGCAAGTTGTGTATTCAGCTTTCTGCCTTGGAGTCTTGGCTGAAGCTTCAGGAAGCTGTTCCACTTTCCAGCAAGATGGGAACAGCCAACCCACAGGGAGGTACAACTGGCTATGGGAGGTACAGCTGGCTGTGAATCTGGCTGTTTCTTTGGGAAACTCCCTGTGACTGTGTCTTTCAGTCTTTTCTCCTAGGCTGATGATATTCCCTAAAGACTGTCTTCTACTTTCCTTCCATTTGGTAGTTAAAGTGTGGAGAAGGCAAAATTCTCTATATTGAATATGAGTTTATATAATTTCCTCTTTTTGTTTGGGGAATCAGCCACAATGATGACAAAAATCTTCCATGTCCTCAACGATATTCTCAAAATCCATCCATCCATGGCTAGAACAAGAAGTTACTAAGCATTTCCTGGTGGCAGTTAGTGTTAGACTTTGTGTTTCTGTGTATAATACCAAGACACAGCCCCCAGTTTTGGATGGCTTAGCTTATCCACTGGAAAAATACAACACATTTATTATGATCATGGCTGAGGGAAGAATAGTTAAAATTAAACCTAGATATATTTGAAAACATCTTAGTAACATTTCTCCAACATCAAAAGCAATTATCAACTATGCTAATGTTTTAAAAACTTTTATTTTGAAAAAAGTCACATATTCAGGGAATAGTTTAATGAACTTGCATATACCCTTCACTTAAGTTCACCGATTAACATTTTGTGACATTTGCTTCCCCTCTCTGCCTCTCTGTCTCTCGTTTCTCTATATCCTTCTGTCTTTTGTCTGTCTATATCACATATATATACATATATATATATATATATATATATATATATATATACACACACATGTATATACCTGTGTGTACATATTTACATATGCATATACACATACATTTCATAAACATACCCACCTTTTTTCCTAAATACTTCTGCACTAATTTACCCAGAGAAGTGTATTCTCTTATATAACCACAGTACAATGATCAAATCAGGAAATTTAACACTGATACAATATTATTATCCAATATAGAATACATATTCAAAATTTTCCAGTTGTCTCTTCTAAATGTCTTTAACAGCAATATTTCCCCCTATCCAAGATCTATTATAGAATCAGGCATTTTATTTAATTGTTATATCTTTTTAGTCTCCTTTCATCTAGAAAGATGAACATTTTTCATCTCTCATGATACTGATATTTTTGAAGAAGAGAGGGCAATTTTTTATACAATCTGCTGATATTTAAAGAAAAGTTTTAAAAATAGCTGATCTGAGAATGGGTAGTACTTCAAATTTCTGGACATTGTCAGAGTTTAGATTGTCAGTTTGTGATTTGAATTTTGCAAAACTCCCTCATCCCTTTCCCTTCAAAGTACTCTCCACTATATGTGTATCTATACAGTTCAATTAGGAGAAAATAAATTAACTTTGGGCTTTGAGGTACTCCCTGATATAATTGGGGTCAATCCTGTGATGCCGCAAAGATGTGGTTAGGATTCGATGGTCTAATGTGAAGCACAGACTACATGGATTTTAACATTTTTGGCAGATGGATTATCTCAATAACCTATCCTAAGAAGCCACACATTGGAAATAAAACTTAAGGTAATATATAAAATTAAAATTGTATCAAGAAAGTGATTATTTGAATACTAAAATCAAAAAAATATTTGCTTACAGACTTAGAGAATTGGTGATTCTATACAGTTCGCATGAACAATGATATATGGTAACCTACTTTTTATATGATTTCCCTTTAGAACTAAAATCCCAGTTATGATGAAGAAAAAGGATATTACTTATTAAAAACTTCCAATATCCAAAGCACAGAAGGTAAGCTACATTTATATACAGCAGTCCAGCTCCCTGAGCTTTGCCATTGGGTATGTTCCAGTTGAACCAAAGCTCCATTGTAATGTCATTGAAGAACAATCTACAGAAGGATTTTTCCCTTAAGGATTTCGATTCTCAGAACAAAATGAAAGACAAACATGAAACCAAAATGGATAGGGGAAACGAAGAGCTGCCAGTGGTGCTTAATCTCTGGACTCCTACAGGTTAATAAACTGGGAAGCAGGAATTGCTGCAGCTGGGGAGAACAGGTAAGTTATATTTATTCTATGAGTTTTCAAGTGTGGAATTTTCTTATTTGTTCTGTGTTTTTCGAAGTCTAGTATAATGTGATCAGAAAGAATCAGCATCCTTTCCTGTCTTTGAGTAATAATAAGCTCCAAAGTAGTTTTTTAGGCAGAGGTGATATTTGAACATTTTAAATATTTCTACCCTACTTCTGAGCCTATTGTACTTTCTTAATTATAATAATTGCATTATGATTGTGTCTAATTTCAGGACATTTCTGCTTTATTTTAAAACTATATCGATTACTCAAAGCTCTGCACTGAGTGCCACGGAACTTGTTTCAATTGCTGGTACTGTCAGCAACTGAATTATCAAAGTGTCCGCCAGATTTAGAGAAATAGAAACTCTCTCAAAAATATGCACAGTATTTCAGATCAAAGGGAAGGAGACTACTGCTCATATCCCTTTCTCTGGGAACATTATTATTGATTTTGAACTGAAGCTATAGGAAGATGTCATATGGATGTTTGTAGAATGTATAATTTAACATGAGCTAGTACCAAAAAAATGAAATTACAAAATTTTATTTAGCTTTGGATATTCTCATTCAAATTTGTTACCCTTTTTTTTTTTTTGCTATCGACTTGGTTGTCTCATAGGAAGATAACATTGATGTTTTTGTAGTTTTGATTTAAATAAAAATAGTGAAATCATTCATGACAAGTTAATATTTTTTATGTGTGACACTTACATGTGGAGACAGTACACTCAAGTAAGTGGTCACATAAAAGAATAATTCATTTGATTATTTCATTCATGTCCTTCCCTTTATAATTGTAAAGTAATTATAGAAATTGAAAAATGACTTTTTATCTAGAGGATTTAGCACCTTCGAGTGAACTAGAAATACAAGTTATCTATAAAATATTTTTGGTTTGTTTGAATGGAAAGATAAAGACAAGGGAGAAATTGAAATTGCCTTTTTTTCTTGAGAGGTTGGGAGATGAAACTCTGAAACATTGAAGAGTGTCAGATACATTGCAAAGACAACATCAATAACAGAAGCTCCACAGCCTCCCTTTATTTCACATTACATGTTCTTCTTATTTTATTTTTGGAGCCACTTTTCTTCCTGTTTTAGCAGCAGCATATAACTCAGAATAAGCTTTGCCATGAAGTTTGAAACTGAAGCTTTAGGAAAAAGTTCATGCGCTAAAACCCCAAAGACTGCTATCCTGGAAAGGATGTGTGATCCCTGAATTAAGAGTAGGAAAAAGAGTTGGGGGATGGAGAAACATTTAAAAGATGTTTGCAAACCTTTTTAGTTTGGAACCCACTTTGTTAGTTAAAATGCTTTCTTTCTTATTAATTCTCTTTCTCTTTTCTCAGTAACTACTCTCTTCCCCATGGGCTATATGATACTATACTGAAATCAATTAGTGAGACTATACACACATTCCCCGGTAAAAGACATAGGTCTCTTGGGTACTGCCTGGAGACTGTTGTGGCTGGAACCCAGTGTAGAATGCTAATGAAAAATGCAGTTAATGATTCCACCTCAAGACCCTTTATCCCATAGGCCTGGAACTGCAGTCCACTGGCCAAATCATGACTTTGTCTTTTCTTCTAAGTAAAGGTTTATTGGAACACAGCCACATTCATTTGCTTACGTATTGTCTGTGACTGCTTTCAGGGAATAAGGGCAGAGCTGAGTAGTGATGACAGAGGCCATACGGCCTACAAAGCCTAAAATATTTATTATCTGGCCCACTATGGAAAACATTTGTTGACCTCTGCTAAAAGCCCAAATATTATTTCTCAATGGGTGGTCCCAGACAAGCAGATTCAGCATCACCTAGAACTCATCAGACTGCAAATTTTCTAGCACCATCTCAGATTTAAGGAATAAAAGTATCTGGGAGTGGGGTCCACAATCTGTGATTTAGCAAATGCTTTTGGTAATTCTAATGTATACTCAGGTATGAGTTCCCTTGGGTCAGAGTATCTCAACTGGAATTTGCTAATGGGTTGCAGTTGTACCAGAAATATAGTTCTATAGGTCATGGCTGGCATTCTATAGGATCGTAATCTGGGACAAGACATAATTTGAATTGTATTTTAGAAGTCCATTTGGTCAGACCTGTGATGATTTTCATACAGAATGAATTTTCTGTCAATCTCAGAGACAATTTTATAATAACAAAAATGAACATTTTGATAGCACTATTTATAGCTTACAAAATAGTTCAGGGTGGTCTCAAAAGTCATCTCCAGCTTAAAAGTGTTACTTTAGGATATGCAATACCTGGATAGAGAACATGTGTTTATGTATGTGTGTTTGTGTGTATTTAGTGTTTTTTCTTCAAAAAAGGTGAATATCTGTAAGGTGGATTCATTAGAAGAATATATAAATTTATTTTTTTAAATATCCATAATTCAACATGTTTGTATCATGATTTAAGCAAACATGTATGAAAATATATAGATAAATTATCCCAGGGGCCCAAGATACTCAACAAGTCACTTAACTTGAAATAGAAACCTCCCCGCTTACAACTAAATAAGTTTCCACCTACAACAATCCATTGCAAAATCATGTTTTCAGAACATTTCTAATGCTTTCAGCAAGGCATGCCTGAAGGCTGGCCTGTTTATAACTGGCAAGGGCATGCTTGGATATAAACTACTAAGTAATAAAAAGTAGCCCACGGTCCATCATAAAGATAGTGAATGTTGACTCCTTAGTAGCATGTAGAATAGGGCCAAAACAGAACATTGGCCTTGGGAATTGGGCCCATAGCCTACTGATGCTGGATCTTCAGATTCCTTTCTTAAAATCTCTGCCCTTGAACTAACTTAGGCCTGTTCCAGGATCTCCAGAACTATCTCAGGAGAAGTCAGATCAGTGGGGTTCAGGTCCCTGTGGACAAATGGCTGTCCAAGGATTTGTGCGGCACTCAAAGTCTTGGCCAATGGATTGCTGTTGGTTCAATTTGGCCTGGGACAATATTTGGGCTGGCATGCTGTGCTAACCCTGTCCTCATCCACCAAATATACACATCCACATCAATGTTGAAGCACTTAGGCATTTGGACTCCCAAAGCCTGTGGGGATGTGAGATGCTTTTGTAGGCCCACCACAGAATAAAATGATCAGGCCAACTTCAAACAATTGCATGGTTGGGCCATGATAACAAATGGAGTTTAAACCCCACCCTCAGAGCTCTTTCTACTCCTGTGAGGGGCTCTGTGTGCATGCACCTCCTCCCCAGTTGGCATGCCACCTGGACATAAGGATACACTACCAAAGAGTTCTGCTCTAAGGAGGACAGATACAGGAAAAGGCCCACACAGGCCCTGTACAGATATTTGTGTGCTTCTGGGCACACAGGGTGTGATCTATAAGAGAAGATGTGGGCTCTGGGTGGGTCTGGCCTCTTGGCTTAAACTTCTTGTTCTATGGGAAGCAGAACAATTGGAAGAGGCCTAGAGTAGGATCTCTGAAACATAGATCCCAGGACAGAGGCCTAAGTTGACCAAGTCTAATAGTGGCTTTAGGCAGGATTTCTAAACCTTCTTACATTGCCATTTAGGGCCAGATAATCCTGTGCAGTGTAGGATGTGTGGCAATATACCCGACCTCTATCTACCAGACAGATACCAGTAGCACCCCAGTTGTAACAACCAACAATGTCTGGCAGGCTTGGCTAAATGTCCCATTGAATGCAGAATCACCCCTCAATGAGAAACGTTCTACACTGAATTAGTCACAGCCTGTGTGGGTCTCCATTGATTAATTCAGAACTGGATCCTCCACCGGGCTTTGGAAACAGGAATGAAATGCAAACTGATACAATTCCTTTATATTATAAACTGTATCATCGTTGTGTGAAATGGTAGTTCTAGCCTTGTAAGAGTTTGTTTGCAATCACAATGAAAGGTAGAGTCAGAAATCTGTGTTCTCAGATTTTATCAGCCTGATATTAGGGCCAAATTCAACATGTAGGTGGCCACTCTTTCAGAACTAAATATCCAAGAAAAATTGTCATCTTTGGACTGATTTTATCAGATGTATGCAATGAAATCAGACTTTAATTCTATTTACTCAGAAGAAAAATCTATTTTTATAAATCCAAAGTTGCAAACAGAATGCATATGTTTAGGATAGAACTATTCCCCACCAAAATATATCAAGAATAATGGACATTATGTTCAATTCCAATTTCAACATGTGGCTAACTTAAAGGACTAGAGTCCACTTGAAATTATGTTTCTATCATTCCCCCAAATAAAATAATGTAAAAATAATTGACAAGGAACTTGCTTATTCCAAACCAATCAAGTTTACATTATTAAATTTTGCTGTCTTGTTTTTATTTTTCTTATGTGAACATGTACATTAAAGAAGAAATTTTGTTTCAATTAGGAAAATATAGGAAATTACATTGGAGAGTAGTTAACAAATTACAGCCTGTGGGCCAAATCTAGTCAGCTCCCTGCTTTGTAAATAAAGTTTTATTGGAACACAGTATGCTTATCTATTTAGATAGTTTCTCTGGCTGCTTTCATAGTACAGTAGCTGACTTGAGTAGCTATAAACAATGGAGACTCTATAGCTTACAAAGCTGAAAGATATTTATCTACATTTTACATGAAATACATTTTGACTCCTAATACAGGAGACACAGGGAAGTGGGGCATCACTTTAGAGAGCTTTCAAATATTTAAATGCATGCTTCCATTACTTCAAGTCTCGTTTTTTTTTTTTTAATTTTTATTTTTTATTTTTCTGACTGTACACTGCAGCCTTCATTTCATGATGATGAGGGTTTTGTAGTTATTTTTGAATAATTTTCTGGACATGTCATAATGTGATTGATCTGATTTTTGTTTCAGCTACTTAGGCACCAATCCATTTGTTGAGTTGGAGGATGTATTTCTCAATGGATAAACCCTAGATGGTTGTCACAGGGGTATCTTGGTTAAGTTTATCATTGCATTCTGATAAAATTATGTCAAATCCAATGATATCTCCTTAAATGATTTATCAAGAATTTATCAAGCATTGAAATAGACTTTTTTTAAAAAAGCACTCTTGATATTTGTACCTTGCTCATATTTTCTATTTAGCACCAAGAAATACTTTTAAATGAGTCTTTGGTGTGCTCATGAGGAAGGAGGGCATGCAGCTATTTTGAAGCCTACCATTTGTCACTAGATGATTGTCCTGTTACTTTATGGCATTTTTATATTCTGATTTTTCCCTTGTGGTTCAGAGAAAGTCAATGATAGACTTCCACTATGATGCCTCTGTGAGCTTGTGTTAGTCTCAAGTCATCTATAATACTTGGTGAATATTGTGTTTGAGAGGATTGAAGAAATGCAGAAAATACTTAAGAATTTAAAAAAATCTTAAGGTTCCAATCTGCTTGATAACATATATTATCTAACACATATCATAGTAATGTGGCTTTAGTGTACTTAATATCATATGTCACACAATTAGTATTATAATATATAGCATAAATTAATATATATGTGTGTGTAGGGGCGAATAAACTCTGTGTCTTTGTGGGTCTGTGAAGCTGTCATTATGTCAGATAGCCTGTGGAAAGCAATAATCTGTAAACAAAACTGATGGCAAGCCTTAAAGCAGGAAACCGCTTGTGAAGATCAGATGGTTGTTGATGTAACTGAACTTGTTTATACTGACTTTACTATCTTTTTGCAGCTTAGAAAATGCTGATTGTGTACAATGATGTCATTTTTATTGCCTTTCAGAAGAAAGAAGCTCCCTCAGACATAATTTCTTCACCTTGTGTGCATATCTCCTCCCCACCCCCAGACTATGAGCTGCCTGTATAGAAGAATTATGTCTTGATTATCTTTTTATTTCCTAGAGGCGTGTCAGTGACAAAGGGATATTTATTGAATGAAAGAAATAAGAGAAATTTTACTTTTAGGCAGTTTATAAGAAAGAATGCATAGGAAACAATGTATACTGTTCCATGCCAATTTAACTGACCCAGTTTCTGATACTAAAATGTAGCAGAGGTCATGGAATTTTGTAGCTAGAGAAGAAACTTAGGCCATACAGTCCAGTCATCTCAGTTGATTGTTGAGAAACATGAGGCTCAGAGAGGAAAGGAAAAATAAACAGTTATGTGGCACCAACTGTATACTAGATCAGTGCTTTGTAAATATCTAATCTTCACAGTAACTGCTTGTGCAGTCATTATTCACTATGAAAAATAAAAGCATAGTATGAGAAATCATGGCAGACAGACTTCAAGAGAAGATCAAGTCCACAGAGCCTGAGCAGAACTGCTTCTACTGAGCTTCAAAGCCATACTAACATCCTTGCACCCTACCCGTCATTACTAGAATTACTACAAATAATTACCATGATCACTTAATTACTAGAAACTTGCATTGCCTTATATTAACTTAAAACCACATAATATTTAACTAACCATTTACAAGAAATATAAAGATAAATGTTACAAGATACCACAAGGAAACCATCTACCTTATCTATAATTGGGGAAATCCTATAGGACAAATGACCGTTTCTTCAACAAATAAATGGCATTAAATTTTTTTTTTTTAAATCGGCAGGGGACTATTACATGATAAGGAACTTAAGAGAGATAATAACCAAATGCAACCTATGGGACTTTGCTTGGATTCTGCTTTTTGAACCAATTATAAAAAGAAAAAAAAATTGAGAATATGGGGGGAATTGAACATGAACTGGTATTAGATGATAATTAAGATTATTGTGAATTGTTTTTGATATGAGACTATTGTTTTGGTTATGTGTAAAATACCCTTATGTGTTAGAGATCTATGTTTAAGTAATTATGGGTGAAAAGATATGATGTCTGAAATTTACTTTAAAAGGCTCCAAATGCATTCACATACTATTTGTGCAATTAAAAGGTATATTTTTAATGAAAGCTGTAATACTCAGAGCCATTAACTTGATCTGTCCCTAAGGCCAGATATCAGTTCCATTCAGAAGTCTGAGGCAAGATTAAAATTCCTCTCATATGTTAGCTATAACTGTGTGTTAAAACAAAACCAAATGTTCCTAAAGTCAAAAATGTGTGCGGACTGAAAAGCTCAGATGTAACTGAAACATTTCGTCCCCTGGATGGCCCACGCTCCCTGCAAATCTTCCAAGGTCATCTGACCTGTTCCACTCGGCGGCATCTCTTCAACTCAGTACAAGATCGTCTCTATCCTACAGTTCTCAGGGTTAGGAGCGCTGAAGTGAGCAAAACCCAAGGGCAAAATGACAGCTATGTTTTAGGATTTTTAAAAGGCCTTCCTGGGTGAGTCAGGGTTCAGCCGCTTGAGAGCTCCTGAAAACCCTGGGGTAGCCTCCTCCTGTCTCAAGGTGGATTAACAAGAAGTTTGTGGCCTACACTATCAACTGCTTCCTACACAACCAGCTGTGGCACAGTGGGCTCTCGTCCAATGCCCAGGACCTAAGGCCTCCACAATTTGAGGGGACTAGAATCTTCTCTGTCAGGATGAAGAAAGGGAATCCTCAATTTCTACACAACATTTTGATGCTATAAAGACGTGCTTCTGTATCTTCAGTGTGCACACAAAACACCTTAGAGGTTTTGTTAAAGTGCAGATTCTAATTTAGCAGGTCTGGGGTGGGCCTGAGATTCTGCATTTCTAACAAGCACCCAGAAGATGCACTACTGCTGGTCCATGCACCACACTTTGAGTAGTGGCCGCACGGTCACTTTTAGAAGTGGGACACAATTTTCTCAAATTTGTCTCTTTCTAAGATCAACTCTTTATTATAAGACATTTGTGTAAACTAGTCTAGCCCTAAGAGTGCTGAGAGTGAGTCTAATAAAGATTTAATGTTAAATATGTGGTGATTGTTCAAACCAAGTAAATTACGAACCTTCAGAAAGAATTCAAGGAAGAGGTGACTAGAGGTCGAAGATGAACACCTACTGTGCTCTGGGCTTTTTCCCATATATTTTTCTCATTTGAGCCTTACAAAAGCCATCTGAGGAGAGCATTATTGTCCCCATTTTATGATAATAAAGAACTGAACTGCAAGCTTACAACCATCCAAAGTGAAATGTTGGAAGTCCTACAGGAAAAATGACCTAGTTTCTTAAAAAAATAAATTGCATGTAAAAAAGGAGGAAGGGTAGGAACTGTCATAGATGAAAAGAAACTTGAAAGACATGTCAAATAAATGCAATACCAGTATCTTGTTTGGGACCTGATTTCACACACACAAAAAAACCCCAAAGCATAAATACACATTTTTCAGACATTTGGTAAAATAGATCATGGATAGGTGTTAATTATTAAGGAATTGTTACTAATTTTTTAGGTGTGGTAATGTTATTGCGATTATGACAGACTGCGAAATATGGTGAAATTATAACGTGTCAGGAATTGTTTTAAAATACCCCACTAAAAACAAATTAAGTGGGGGTAGGGGAGAAATAAAAGAAATGATAATTTATCAACGGTGATAAATATCATTTTTTAAAACTTTATTATGAAACAATTTTGATTGATGGAAAAGTTATGCTATTTTTAGCACAGAGGTCCTAAATATGTATTGCCTACCTTCTCCTAATGAAAACATCTGAATCTATGGTATTATGATCAAACCTAGAAAATTAACACTGATATATAACACTATTAACTGACCTAAATATTTTATTCTAACTTGTCCTCTTCCTGCCCACCCCCCTAAATGTCCTTTTTCTATTGCAGAATCCAACCCAGAGTTCCACATTATATTTGATTGTCATGGCATCTTAATCTCTGTTAATCTATGACAATCCCTCATTCTTTCCTGTCTTTCATGCCTTTGACACTTTTAAAGAGCACTGGTTAGTTATTTTGTAGATTGTAGTTTGAGTTTAACTGATGATTTCTCATGATTAGAGTGAGATTATGTTGATAATCATTGAACCCGGGTGATACACACATAGTTTTTCATTGTATTATTCTATTTGCTTTTGGGTTTGATGTAAAATTTCTGTAGTAGAAGTAAAATTAAAAAAAAAAAACACAAATAAAACAAAACAAAACAAATTCATAGAAACAGAGACCAAAGGGATGGTTACCAGAGGGGAGGAATGAGGGAATGAGTAAAAAGGTGAAGGGAAATGTAGTCAATTATACTGTGATAAGTTTGCACGGTGACAGATGATTACTAGAATTAGTGGGCTGATCACATCGTAGAGTATAAAAATGTCAAATCACTATATTATATACCTGAAACTAACATAAGTAATATAATATTGTATACCTACTATACTTAAATTTAAAATACAGTAAGGCATGGTGAGGTTATATAACTTCTTTAAACTAATTCAGTTATTAAATGAGTAGATCTTGGATTAGAACTTATATTAGTTTGAGTAAAAAAAAATCTGTGACTTTTACATTATAAAAAGTATGACACAAAATAAATGATATTTAATTGTTAAGATTGTACTCATGGGTGAGCCCTGCAGAGAGATTTTTTACTGCTGTGAACATAATTAATCAAGCCTCAATTTATGGATATAGTAGGTCAAGGTTGAATTGTCTTGCAGGATGACTTAGTATGCATAAGAAACTAAGACCCACACAAGTTAGTTAAAATAAATATTGAATACATGATGGGAGGTGAGTCATGGAATTCAAAGTCAGTAAAATAGCAGGCTTCTCATGGGGAAAAAATTGGGAAAAATAAAATTATAGACATTCACTTCTCTCTATATATGTTAGTTTCTCTCTGAAAACACATGAAACAGATAATTTTCTGTTTCGTTCTTTGTGTCTTCTTCATTGTCCTGAATGTCTGATTAATCATTCTTCATTGCATATGGCCATAAAGTAGTAAATGGCTGCCTCATCTTGAGTCTACTCAACCTTAGAGGGATTATTACCAAGTGGTTCTTAACTTCTAGGCTTCTTTATTCAAAACCCTGTCATATAATTTCCCTCATCTTGTGGGCTAGACCATGTCAGTCCAATGAACTGTGGCCACTGAGGGATGGGAACATATGGCACCCATAGTAACAGAAGCTTCCTTCGTCTACGGCTATAGGCTATTAGGTGGAGTATGGTGAGGGCAGGATTAGGCTAAGCTAAGTAGAAGTAGACGGAGTTATACCTCAGTTCCATAGCATTGACCATTGATAAGTTTTGTCTATTTTTTTCTTATTCTGAACTCCCAGGAGAGGTTACAATTGCTGGTTTTTACTGTTGCAGAGGGAAAAAATAACCCACTAACACTAGATTATGTGAGTTACTTGAAAGACCCACAATAGGCTTGGTACTAAGTTCTTAGGGTGGGTGAGCACTGTCCTTGCCCTTTAGAAGATCGGAGGCTAGTAGAAGAGACATGTGTATAAATTAAAAATGACAATAACGTGATTAATACTGCTATGAAAGTGTATACAAGGTTCATAGGTATAACATAGAGGAAATGATTAGCTATGTCTGGAGAGGGTAAGATAAGAAAATCTTCAGAAAGAAGGGAACTTCTGAGCTGGAATTTGAAGGCCAGGTTTGAGACGAAACACTTTTCTAAGATGACTCTCCTTGAAGGACTGGCCCTCAGTTCACCATCTTGAATCTGTAAGGAGAGCCCAAAGATAACTTCCCTCGACTGGAGTAGAGGGATCAATTATTCAGGGCTCCCCTGTTTCCTGCTGTTTTAGCTGTTAAGGATTAAGTTGTCGGCATTTATATGTATTCTGCCTTCTTCATTGCTGAGGTATTTGAAATTCCCACCCACTATTACCAGATTAGCCTTTTTCCTGGACTTCTTAAAAGTACAAAATCTGTTCAGCTACAAGGCACTCTTGGAAGGCATTGTGCAATTTAAGGTCATTGTGAACAGGTTTTCTGAGCAAGCCCCCCATTTTCAGTGGAGAGACAGATCACGTGAGTTGAAGAAGACCCACTGATGATTCGATCTCTTTCTTGTTTACATTGTGAAGTTTAAACATGTAGAGTGGAAAGAGCTCTTTCATAATTAGGTAGTTTTATCAGCTATCCTGGTCATAGAAAAGCATACACAAAAAGAAAAGATCTGGGTATGGAAAAGGGAAATAAGTGTTGAATTCTAAGAACCAGCGGAGTGGGTGGTGTGAACCTGTCATTGTGTCTCAAAGCAACCATTTTAACCAACAAGTTGTTGAATTTCAGGGTGGAGAATAAACATAGTTACTTACCAGGAATGTTGGATGTACACACACATCTACTGTCCTTATTGTCAATTTGTGTGTAACCAGAAGTCACAATGTTTAGAGTAACAATATAGGTAAACCACAACTGGATTATAGAACAATGTAATAGCCTCACCTTTTTCACTCTACAGTATGTACAAGTAATGCCAGAAAATTGCTAAGCAAATTAAGTCAGAATTTAAAATGGGCATGTCTGTTTACTGTCCTAGGTTCCATTGGCCATCTGGAACATACAATAAAAGGAAATCCATTAGAAGGAAATTTCTAAAACATTCAAACATTGTAACTTGGCTTTGGAAAGCTTCAAAGAAGAGGATAGCAGAACCAGTTCCTACTTGGACTGGAATTTGTTTATTCTGCTTATTTGATATCAGAGCCAAAGGCCCCAGTGGTTTTAACTGGCTCTAAGTATTTCTTTGTTTCTGTACATTTGGGCTGGGCCAGTATCTGCAAACAAGCTTTTGCAGATAGCGTAAGATTTTCCTTTCCAGTTTTAAGGACCTTCAAAATTTCTGGGAAATCATTTCTGAGATCATGTTGTCTCCAAAAATCTGTCTCTGTGTCATGGGAAGAAAAAGCATTATTTAATTTATAACCATTTACAGAGAACCTGCTGTGTGAAGGTACTATGATTGTTGTGTTGTGGAGTGGGACAGAGGAGCGAGGTGTAAGCATGGGGAGAAATAAATAGGAAATAAGTAACCCTTACTCTCGAAAATGCCTGTGCTTCACTGGGGAGACAAATATATGCCCAAGTCATGCAGAGGACTTCCCCAACGGGAAGGGAGAGAGAAGAGCAAGGTGGGAAACCCAGCAGTTTAACACAATTACAAATAGGAACATTAGCATCAGGAACGGTGCATTTTTACACTTCATCTCAGGGTCATGGTTGAGCACAGAGAGTCTTCCCCAGTCTGAGTGTGCCTCATGCCAGGTGGAGGGCCCAGTCATATATTTTAACCCTTCAGTATGATCAGCAATGGGAGAGCTTTATAACTTTGGATACTGGACCGCCCCTTGCTTGTGATGATGGAAGAATGGCCAAGGCATCTCTGCTAGGAAATGGTAGAGCTGGGATTAAAAATCGAGATCTGTTTGACTTCAAGTCTCATAGCTTGGGTCCTCACACAGACACGAGGAAGTTACCCTTTGACCCAGATTCTTCATTGGCAAAATAAGAGACTTGGAATCTTTAAACATTTTTTTAAGCAATGGAATACATCTTTCAAATAAAATAATACTCCAGCCCAAGAAAGGAAATATCAAAGTAAAACTGCTCTCGTTGACGGCTGGGTGGGAGCCTAAGCCCTGACCCATCTTACTCTGGAAGAGTCCATTTGTGTTCTATTGCATTATTGTTTAGCAAATACTCCCTCTCTGCTACTTGTTCCATGGAGAGTATACTTTACCACCCCATGGATATTGGAGTTGCCTATGTGACTTGCTTTTGCCAATGGTTCAGAAGTAGACATGACATTCTTCACATTCAAAATGAGCTTCCATAATCAAGATGGCTTGGCATTTTGCACCCCTGGCCTCTGTTGTGAAAAAGTATGCTCCAGGTAGTCAGCGTTTCTTTAGCCTGGAAGGAAAGACAGATGGAGCATGCGTATTTTATTTTCAGTCTGGGTGTGAACCTTCACAGCAAAACCGCAGACCCATGAATGAGAAATAAAGGTTTGTTTTTGAAGGCCACTGAGATTTTTGGGGGTGCTTGTTACACAGCCTAATCATAGCAAAAGCTGACTACTGTAAGGTCCCAAAACATATTCTCAGAACTTGTGTGTCTCAAAACATAGGCCTAATAGGTGGAGAAAAGTAAGACTCTAAAACACTAAACAATAAGCAATAATCACAACATCCCACATTTATTCTATTGATAGTGCCATTCCAGGTAATTGAGGGTAATTGAGTAGGTTTTTCTGCTTAGATGCCTAGTGTTGCTCTGTTTCCCAGCCTAGTTCTCCAAAGTTTAGTGCAATTTCTAAGCTTTCTTATACCACAGAAAATGAATTATTCTTTTAATGAGTCATAAAGTCACACTTGTTCCTTTTAACCAAAGATCCCTAACTGACACATATGTAACCACTGTTTTGGTCACTGCTATATCTGTGTCTCTCTCTATATCAGTATTATACACAAAGAAGAATAAGTTGAGAGACGAGAAAGGGTGGTCATATTAACTCATCTAATGGTCAGTTTCACTTCTGCAAAGCTTGAGAAACTACTACTGGATATGATTGGTGCTCTGCATATATCTCTATTACCAGAACTTGCACCCTTTCCCAGCTGCTGTGACAGTTCATTGGCAATGGATCACAGCTGTCTCTTCTCTAGAAATTTGCTCGGGGCCTGATAGGAACAGCTTCACCCCTCCCACTCTACCCACTACCTCCAGCAGCCTTTAACAGTGACTGACAGGGATATAGGAAGCCAGTCCCTTGCCTCTGTGATACTGTTCGTGCTCCTGAGCTCCTGTGGAATCAGGCTGAAACTGAACTCCAGCTGATTCCATATGCTTGCTCAGCTCTCTCCTCTCCTCTGTATCATGACCCCCATCACCCCTTCTCTCGAGAACACCTCCTCAGTAAATCATAGCTTCCTGGATCTATGTTTGAGGCCCTGATTATGGGGAAACAAAACCAAAACACTTTCCTTTCCAAACCTCAACCCCTCCTTTTTTTCCATTAGTTCTGCTGCTTCTCTGGCCACAGTAATCTTTATAATGAGTATTCATTTTATAGTGAAATTTTCAGGGCAAAATGGGGAGGGGGACCATATAAATCATGCAAATTAATGGATGCCCCCTTCATCATACTGGTTTTTTTAAATTTATTTTTCAGTTACAGTTGACATACTATATCATATTAGTCTTGGGTGTACACCATAGTAATTATCCCCTTCATCATTCTGATGGCAGCATTTAAGTGACTGTCACCAAGGAAAAGTGGCTTTTAGAAGAGTACGTATAGAGTTGAGAAAGGGTGGCCATGTTTGCTCATTTAATGGGCAGTTTCACTTCAGCAAAGCTTGAAATGGTTCAACCCTCAGCGGCTTTCACACTTTGAGGCTGAGGGGCTTGATCCAAGGGGCTCTAATTATTGTGCCCCCGCTGGCTTTAATTTTCTCCAGTATAGTCTACAAATCAGTCCCTCACTGGCATCTAGCAGACCAGAAAGGCATCCCTTACATCTTCTCTGCCATTTCTCAGAAACATTTATTAAGCACCTACAAGGTGTATCGCTGTGCTCAGTACTGAGTGTAGCCATGAATCCAACCCAGCCTTGCTCTGTGAAAATTATGGTCTATCGGGGCAAAGATATTTTAGTTTAAAAGTTGCAGAATTATTTTTTAAATTACAATGAAATAATGGCTTCTGATGAGAAGGACCAGATACTGTATCATGGGGGCTTTGTACTTCTATATTGATCACAATTTACCTGGGTCCACAGCACCCTCATCTCACCTGGAAGTCTTACTGCGATAGTCCATACAAACCTTCCAAACTATGGACCCAAAGAAATGAGTACATATAAGTATAGCCTTTTCTAGTTAACATTTTAAAATTGAATGCTGTACTTAAAATTTTTATCAATGCATATTGTTTCAAGTGGCAATGTCTTTGGACCTGCTTTCTGCTTCTGGGTATTTCTTTCCTATTTTTTTCATCCTGTGAGCTCTTACTCTATCCTTGAAGACACAATTTGAATAGTACCGACTCTGAGAACCACCCTCAACTTGGCTAGCTGGACACACCATGCTTTGTAATGTGTAGCGTGGAGATTTTCTTCTTTTTGTGTCTCTCACCTTGCAAATATACTATGAGCTTCTTCAGGGCAAAGATCAACCTAGAGTGTAGAATCTCAAATAATAATGAGAATGGATGTTTATTGAGCCCTTTCTACAGATCACATATTATTCCAAGAATGATACACTATTGCATTTAACCTTCTTATTATCCTTATTTTGCAAATGAGGAATGAAACACAGGGAGGTTAAGTACTTTGCCTGAGGTCACAGAGGTGGGAGATGGCTAATGCAGGTTTCAAACCAGGCAGAGTGCCTAGTGTGGCTTCCAGGTTCAGCTGTGAATCTTACCAGGGCTCCCTCACCTAGCATCCACAGACCCCCAAGTCCATCGATTGAATTCAGAGGGATCCTTATACAGGGATGGAAAAAACATTCCATGTTTTCGTAATTTTTAACTGAATTGTAGCACTTCCTTCAATGTGTATTTAGGCAGCAAACCATAGTAGCATTTGCAGAATCTGTGGCTTTGTCTTTAAGTAGATATGACAGATATTTTCTTATTACATGAAAGTTGTGGCTGCTTTTCAAAATGTCATTTACATTCTTGATTATTTAGTAATTATAATAGTTATTACACCCACTACTATATGTTGTTGTTTAAAGCATTAAGAAAATACAAATCATGATAGTTTAAAAAATATTTTAACTGTGTCTCAATAAATTGTTTTCTTTTGTAATCTTATGTTTTTTATGCATTTAAAATGTCATTCTGAATGAAGTATCGATTCATTCATTAAATGAAAATATAGTCACAGAGGACCATGTATTGTATGATTTTGTTTATAGGAAACAACCAGAATAAGCAAATCCATAGAGACAGAAAGCAAATTAGTGGTTGCCAGGGTCTGGGAGAGGAGAGAATGAGAGCAACCGCTAATGGATACGGGGTTTCTTTTGGGGTGATAAAAATGTTCTAAAATTAGATTCTGGTGATGATTGCATGACTCTAAATATACTAAGTGCTATTGAATTGTCTATTTAAAGTGCATGAACTTTATGATATGGAAATTACAACTCAATAAAACTATTAAAACAACAACATTATTCTGAGAAGGGGTTCACAGGCTTCCCCAGACTGCTAGTGGGGTCCAAAGGCACAAACACACAATGTAGAATTCCTACCTCTAGCTGTGCTTGATAAATATGTGGAAAGGTTCTGATTTAAATTAGAAAAAGAAAAAGAAACTGTTAACTATTGAGAAACTGAATTTATATCATGGAATAAACCAATATGACAGAACTGACAGGTTAGAATGTGAATATCAGAGAAAATTCCCTGGGTCACTTTAAGAGCCTAGAGTAACAAACAAAACAAAACAAGGGACTTGGAGTCCACTTGACCCATTGCTCCTTATTCTGGGGTCTCAAATTTCCTTCTTCATTTTTAATTAAGTTTGCTGCTCTTCAGGAAACTGCAGTGATAGGAAACAGCAACTTCCTTTCTTTCTCAGCCTACCCTCACCCCACAAAGATGCCTCTGTGTTGAGTGCAGAGAAATTCTTCTTCTGCCTCTTCATGGAATTATCACCTTTGCAGGCAAAGAGTCTGCTTTTGTGGCTTCTCACTTAGGATGGTCAGTGGTGAGCCCTGTACGGAAAATAGTTTTCTTGGTGACTTTGCTTCAGGCAGCTCCCTCTGGAAAGTCCTCCCTGCTGTCCTCCTCACCCCTTAAAGCCCAGAAGGAGCCTCACCTCCTTCAGGAAGTCCTCTAAGAAGACTTCTCTGGTGACCAAGTCCAGCCTGCCTTTCTTCTCCCAACTCCTCTCTCAGAGCTCATCGGTGCTCCGTGGTTCTGCACGTAGCAGATGCTGTTGGTGCCCCGTTTGAGGTTTGCTGCAGCTTTGGGGGATACCTCCTATATGTGAGGATCACCTCCAATCTCAAGCACCTGCCACACTGCCAGCGTGAATGGTTTTCTTGCCTGGAGAAGGGTGCTCAGCATGGCTGTGCTCAGCTTGGATGAGACAGGGATTTATCGAGCCCAGGAGCAGTCTGCAACAAATGAAGGGCAGGAGCTAGCGGATAAATATCCTGTTATCCTCTTGCTTCAGGGCAATTATTTTGCGGTGTGTTCCCAGAAGGATTGAGCCCTAGGTGTCCAAGGGGTAACCTGCTCATTAATCCATTCTTTATTACCTTTCCTCATTCCCTGTCTCACTTTACCACCCCTCAAACTTGTGTTTGTTGAAATCATCTCCCAAATAAACTACTTGCACCCAGGCTCTTATCTCAGGGTTTGGTTAAGGGGGATCCCGGCTTAGGTGAGCATGCATGAGATATGGTTATAAAGAAACACAGTAGACTTTTAAGTATGATAGATAGCAGAGGGATCTGCTGAGTAACAAACCCCAGGGACAAGCAGATTAACTGGGATGCAGGCTCCTTATTACACTTATTTCTCTAACTCTGCCATTGCTCAAACATTGTTGGAGCTCCTCTTTTTGAACTGCCTTCATTGCCCACAGAATAATGGATTCGGATCTCCAGAAATTTTCACATCTTCCCATTAAGCAAATTGTTTTAAACTAACAAAAGTTAATTCAGTCCAAGTCTAAAAAAGCAAGGTTGATTCAGGTAGGTGACAGAACTCTCCTCCTATAGATTAAAAATAGCTCTGAGGGAGGAATTTCAGTTGC
>CM053504.1:24265712-24301469 GCA_028627145.1 Eidolon dupreanum | reverse complement strand
GATACTATATGAAATAGGCTCATACGATACTATTGGCTGAGAAGTCCAAAATTTGCAGTTGGCAAGCTGTAGGCCTAGGAAAGCTGATAGTATAATTCCTCTCTGAAGTCTTAGGGCCTAAGAACCAGGAAAGTCAATGGTTTCAATGTGATTCCAAGTCTGAAGGCAGTATATGATTTTCCCAGCCTGAAGACAGTAAGGCTAAGAGTGAAATAAATCAGACAGAGTAAGACTAATCTCACTTATACATGGAATCTAAAAGACAAACAAAAAAGGAAACAAACAAAACAGAAATAGACTCATAGATATAGAGAACAAACTGATGGTTGTTAAATGGGAGGCGGTGTTGGGGCTAGGTGAAAAAAGTGAAGAGATTAAGGGGAGAGAATTCTTTCACTCAGTCTTTTATTCTTTTCAGGCCCACCTACCTTGGCCTTTGCTCAGTCTACCAATTCAAATGTTAATCTTATCCAGAAACACCCTTAGAGACACATACAAAACCAAATATCTGGGCATATGTGTCCCAGTCAAATTGACACATAAAATTAACCATCAGAGATCTATTCCAACCCGCTAAGGTTCTAATACCCCAGATCAGCTCCCAATCAGCTCTATTTTCTATGGGTATGAAAATATACTTCTTGGGGCCACAGTTTGTTCATTTGTGAAATGAAAAGTTTGGACAAGATAATCTATGGGATTCTGACTATGTGATTTAATATTCTTTCATAAAATTCATGAAAATGCACTCATAATCATATTTGATCTTTCTTTGAAATACAAGAATTTGATCTTTCTTTATATCTAGAATTGTGTATATTTATAAGAAAAAGGGCTTGGAACTGTGATGGCATAGATAGTAAAATAACAAATTTTAATCCAAGCAAAGACTGTATTCCTAAACCTCTCTTAAAAACTAAGGGTGGCTAAAAAATATAAGTGTAAACTGTTGGGTGGGACTTCTGGGAAAATTATTTTAGAGGGATACAAACAGCTAGAACAGACCCGGCTTTTCTTTTCTCCCTTCCTCCTGCCCCTTGCCTGGAACAGAGATGTAATATTTGGAGCTCCAGCAGTCATTTTGAACCATGAAGACTTGAGACTGGAAACCATACACCAAGAATGGCAGAGTAGAAAAATAGAAAGAATCCAGGTTTCAGCTGACAGAATGGCACCTTCGTACTTGCCTTGAACATTTACCTCTAGACTTCTTTTATATGTTGGAGAAATGAACTTCTACCTTGTTTAAGTCACTGTTATTTTGAAAGTCTTTAATAGGAGTTGAATTCAATTCTGAACTGATACCAGAGAGAGTCTAGCTTCTGATTTTCTCAAAACAGTATTTCTCAAGCCTTAGCAGGCATCAGAGGGTTTGTTACAACACAGATTACTGGGTTTCTAATTAAGTAAGCTGTGGGTAAGGTCAGATAATTTGTACTTCTAACTTTCCAGTGATGCTGATGCTGCTGGTCCGGGGATCACACTTTGAGAACCACTGTCTCAGGACATCTCCAATTCTTTTGGCCAGAGGGAAAGAAACCTTTGCCTCTTGACAAAGTGGTGTCACAACCTAGATTATAGGGGTCAGCAAAATGCTGCCTTATCAAATACCTTTAGATTTTACTTCCAAATTCGAGATGAATGGCATCCTGAGATGTTTCATTTAAATGCACAGGAAATGATGAATCCTGAGTTCTTTCTCTAAGTGCTCAGAAGCTAGAGGTGACAAGCTACTCAGCTCTAAGAACGTGGGCAAAGAAACGGTTCTCTAGAAGGCTGTGTGCTTTGCCGTTTTCAATGTGGGGTGTTGCTATTTCTGTCATCTCCCCCAAAATCTCCATCAGTGTTTAGAACATTCACAGATGCTTTCTTTACTGATATCAAGATCCAGAGGACATGTTTTTTTCCTGAAAGGAGCTGAAGAAGACAGACAACCAAGTCAATTTAACCCAGTGTTTTGGAAAGTCACCTCAGGATGTGTCCAGTCTGAGGAAATATCACTTTCCCAAGTCCCCTCAGGGCAGCCCTTTGTTTTCTGAAAAGAACAGTGTCTAAGAGGGTTTTCTTCACCAGTGACAGCTGGGAAACTCAGTAACCTGTGTACAGGAGCTGCAGACATCTGTCAGAATGACCAGTGGGCTGTGGCTGCTGTGGCTCAGAGCAGCCCGTTTCCCTGGGAGTCGCCACAGCACTTTTCAGGGGAATTGTGGAAGCAAAGTTCTGGGCTTCAAAATTGTGGTTTTGTGTTCAGGATTTTAAGGAGAGAGGGAAGTGTCAGCACAGGCAAATTCAAGTCTCAGAGAATCCTCAGTTCCTCCAGGCCACGTGCCCTTTGTCACCTCTATAGACCTGTTCCAAGAGCACAGCTTCCTCAGCTCCTGGCAGAACTCATCAGCGCAGGTCTGAGCTCTGTGCACTTACCTATTTGCTTTCACTTTTTTTTTCCCTCTCTATCTGGCCACTTGGCACAGACTAGGTACTCGATAAAAGTTTGTGGACCAAATGGGTGGCAAATGTGCAATGATTCAAAATATGAATCAGCTAAGACAGCCTGGGGTAAGCAACTGGTGGCACTTTTATTTATTTCTTGTCTTTTTCCATTCCACCTTTTTCCTCCTTCCTTCATGGAATACCATGGGAGCTTCAAGTCAGTACTTTATTGAGACATAATTTACATAGAGCAAAATGGAGAAATCTTAACTGTACTCTTTGATAGTGGTCTAAACATTTCCAAGATCAAGAGAAGAACATTTCTGTCACCCCACAACATCCCTTCATGCCTCTTATAGTCACTTGTCCCCCACTCATAGCCCCGGAAGGAAAATCATTGTTCTGATCTTTATCGCCATAGATTAGATTTCCCTGCTTTTGAACTTCATATAAATGTCTGGCTTCTTTCACTCAGCACTGTGTTTTTCAGATTCAGGTGGCACCTTACTTAATTTTCTTAAAAATCAAATTACTTGACCTTGAGCCCCTGTGACATTGGGCTGCCAAACATTTACTGGAATCAGTGTTAGGGTCCTCATGCCCAGCCTCAACTATAAGGTCATGGCAAATCTGGAATAGGGGAGGAGGGGAGGTCTCAGGCACAGAAACACTTGGCGAGGTCCCTCCTTTTCTCATGCTACTCCGATTGGCCCACTGAGCTTGCATAACACTTGGAAACTGAGATCACTGGGCTCCCTGCAATTCCTAGATGAGGAACCTCTCTCTAATGAGGCCCAGAGCCACAGTGCATAGAGAATGCCTCCTAGGTGTCCTTCCAGCACCTCTGGGGTCCTGTCCCTCCTCAAGGCTTCACCTTGGATCCTCAGTACCGGAGGTCTTAGATCACCATCAGCTGGCCATTCTGAAGGAATCTCCATCATCTTTCCCTCCTTCCCATTCCCCCAACCCAAGGAATTTGCCTCTGTGTCCCTTCTCCTTCCTTTGACAAAAGTCAAGAATGAGACTGCTTCCTTCCAGCAACTTCTTTGTAGTCTGGTCTGGGCCTGAGACAAAGGAACACAAAGTCCATCTCTGAAGGGGACTCCTGGAAATAGTATTCCAGGACTCCACCTCCCCTGCCCTTTGACTGTTCGGCAACATCTATTATGCAATAAATCATTCACTTTGGCGAATAATTAAAGTCACTCCTTTGCAAGATATTTTAATTCCTGTTTCTTCGATTTCCAAAATAACTCCTTTGTACCTTCTTCTCTCTGCTCAATCTTCCTACCCAATTCCCTCTCTGCACCCAAACACACATACATCTTTATCCCTTCAGTTGATAACTTACTCCAGATTCCTGTGAGAAAAGAGGAGCAATCGAACTACAACTTCAGCAACTTACCATCCCCAAATCTGCAAGGCACTGAAGCCTAATCTCTCAGCCTCCCCTCGTGCTACTGAGGAGATCTAACATCCTCTGAATCCTGTGTCCTCTTCCCTTTCTTAAGGATTTAACTCTTGAAGTTACCCTCTCTCATATCACCGATTTCTCCCTCTTTATTGGATGATTCCCTTTGGTACACAAAGATTCTCTAGTTTATTTTATCTCAACAAACAAGTGTCCTGGAACCACTATATTAGTTTCCTAGACCTGCTGTAACAAAGTACCACAACTGGGTAGCTTAAAACAACAGAAATTTATTCTTCCACACTTGCGGAGCTTAGAAGTCTGAAATCAAAGTGTTGGCAAGGTCATGCTCCCTCCAAGGACTCTAGAAGAGGATCCTTTTTGCCTCTTCCAACTTCTGGTAGCCCCAGGTGTTCGTTAACTTGTGGCAGCATATCTCCAAACTCTGTCTCTGTTTTCACACGGCCTTCTCCCCTTGTGTGTCTGTCTCTGTCTTATCCCCTCTTCTGATGAGGATACCATCATGCTGGATTAGAGGCTTATTAAATGTACAAAAGCATATATCTAAAAAGCAGTGTACATACTTTAATTAAAAAATACTTCATTGCTAAAAAATGCTTACCATCATCTGAGCCTGTTGGAAAAATGGTGCCAATAGACTTGCTTGATGCAGGGCTGTTTGTATGGAAAAGCCATTAGAAGCAGCTTGGGTAGGCCAGTAAGTTCAGTGGGGCAGGGTTTCAGGGACTCACCAGAGCAGGGCAAAGGGTGTTAGGGTGATGGAGAATCAAATATGGTGCCCGCCTGCATCTGCACCTTGGGAAGGGGTAGGGTTCAACAAAGGAACAACGGCTTCTGTCAGCATTTCCGTCTGGGAGAAAACTCCCCCTCCAGCCCTCACCCTGAAGCCAGACAATTCAGTTACTCCCTGGCACCTTTCCAGCTGCTGCCTGAATTCTGGAGCTCAGAGCAAGTAAGTCTGATGAAATCGCATTTGTTTATTTTTGTTTTTGTTGCTTTTGCTTTTGGCATCAAATTCGAAAAGGTTTAGGTTGATCACCCTAGGATTAGTACTGGAAATTTAAATAAAGTTGCCCTGTCACTGAAGTCACATCTTAGCAACACCTTGGTTTTCTTTCATGGAAAGTTGTCCAGAAACACATTATCTACCACTTGACCCTGGAGAATTAGTTCTTCATTTAGCATTTTTAACAGTTATTTTCAGTAGCTTTCCAGATTCATCCTAAGTAATCAATATTCATCATTATCTTAGGGTCATAATGAACTCAGGCAGAGTAAAACCATTTAGAAAAATGTTCCTCTCTGAAGTTGAACTCTATACTTAATACAGTTTCTCTCTGCTTTTTGAAGGTTCATGTTAGGTCCCTTTGATTTTATAAAAGACCTACATTAGTACCTGTTTTCTCTAACCAAAAAAAAAAAAAAATCTGAAGAAGATTTTTTGCGAAAATACGTTCAGTATTTGTTTGTCAGCGAGCTGCTTATAGAGGCAGCATGTGACATGAACAGTGAGAGTGGCCCTTGCCAAGCTCCTTCCACAGGAACCACACCCAGCATGTCAGCATCAAGCTGCCATAGTTTTGAACTGTGTCTGTGAGCATCTGTGCTCCATCTCCATTTATTCTGTGAATCATTAGCAAGATGTGCCCTGAGGTAATTGCTTCTTAGCTTGATGCCATTTTGGCTTATGAAAGGTTTTGTGGGAATGCTAACTTGTAGATAGTGAGGGAAACCTCTACTATAAAAATCAGGTGGTCAATCTAGCTGGTATGTTTATTGATGATATTACCTTTTCTTGCCTTTTACTTATTTACACTTTCTTGTGATAAGGGTTAATTGTGATTAAAAGAAATTAGAATGTTCAAATAAATTAAGAAAATATTTTAAAAGAAGGATGTTATGATATAATTTAATTATTAAAACTGTATAAAAAACAAATATATAGTCATATTCATTTAAACATCAATTTTTTGTACTATTATTATGGTTAGAATTTTCTTTCCTTTGAAGTTTTAAAAGAGTTATATTAATAGAAGATTTCAAAAACATTTATTATAAATGAGAAGACCATCCCTTCACATCATTTATGATGTCTACAGAAATGAGTTAGAGACCACTTCTCCAGGAACGAGAAGTCTCTTGTTCCAAACAAGGACTGGTCATCTTCAAGACTTTCTCAATGTGTAAAAGATGTTTTAAACAGATGGGGTAGTCAGGGAGGCCGACATGCGCCATCTTGTTTGATTGGTGCTACTTATAGCAATAGTTATGTCTGCCTTGGTGATTCATTTGGGATTGGGGTTGGGTGCCTCCTCAGGGTGAAGCAAATTGATCTATGTCCAGGGCTTAAAGAATAATTTTTCCCAAGAGCCACAGTAAGATGCAGGTAGATTTTCAGGTAGAAGCTGGGAAGAAGTTGCCTTAGGAGATGCATCAGGAGGCTTGGTGTTTTCCAGACAGAATGAATCTCCACTTTCTTCCTCTAATAGGGCAAAAAACAATCAGCTTGTAGAGAATCAATACTAAAAGTAGATGAATGGGAGCATCTAAACACCCAGACATAGCCCTAGCTCAACTGGTAAACTACAGTGAAAGAAAACATCAACAAATGAAAAGGCAACCTATAGAATGGGAGAAAATATTTGCAAATCATATATCTGATAAGGGGTTAATATCTAAAATATATTAACAAACTCATACAACTCAATAGCAAAAATATAATCTAATTAAGAAATGAGCTGAGGATCTAAATAAACATTTTTATAAAGAAGACATACAAATGGCCAATAGATAAATGAAAAGATGCTCAACATCACTAATTATCAGGAAATATAAATTAAAACCACAACGAGAGATCACTTTATATCTGTTAGAATGACTATTATCAAAAAGAGGAGAGATAACAAGTGCTGGCAAGGATGCAGAGAAAAAGGAACCCTCATGCACTGTTGGTGGGAATGTAAATTGGTACAGTCACCATGGGAAACAGTATAGATATTCCTAAAGTAATTAAAAATAGAACTACCAAAGGATCCAGCAATTTTACTTCTGTACATTTATCTGAAGAAAACAAAAACACTAATTCAAAAGGATATATGCATCCCCATGTTCATTGCAGCATTGTTTACAAAAGCCAAGATATAGAGACAACCTAAGACCTAAATGACCATTGACAGATGAATGGACAAAGAAAATGTGGTGTGTGTGTGTGTGTGTGTGTGTGTGTGTGTGTGTAATAATAATAATGGAATAATGGAATATTATTCAGCTATAAAAAAGAATGAAATCTCACCATTTGTGTCAACATGGATGGACCTTAAAGGCATTATGCTAAGTGAGATAAGTCAGATAAAAACAAATACCATATAATCTCACTTGTGTGTAGAATCTTAAAACAACAACAACAGAACAACTAAGCTCATAGATACAGAAAATACATCGGTGGTTGCCAGAGGTGGGGGACCAGGGGAGGTGTCAAAAAGTGCAAACTTCCAGTTACAAAATAAATAAATCACAGGGATGTGATGTACAGCATGGCAATTATAGTTAATACTGTATTGTATATTTGAAAATTGCTAAGAAAGCAAATCTTAAAAGTTCTCACTATAACAACAGAAAATTCTTTAACTATGTATGGTGATGAATGTCAACTGGATTTACTGTGGTGATTATTTTGTAATGTATACAAATATGAAATCATTACATTGTATACCTGAAACTAATATAATGTAATATGTCAATTATACCTCAATAATTTTTTTAATTACTGGTTTTTTGCTTCATGATTCACTTCTGAAAAGAGCCATACACAAGGCAGAAAATATTGTTAGACTTTATCCCAGTAGAAACTTCATCTTTATTTCATCTCTCTGAAGTCATAAGTCATTACCAGCAACAATTCATGTGACTGAATCTTCAATAGAAAACTTGGTCTGATAGCTATGCTATTCTATGAAACATTTTTTTCAAGTGACATAAAGTAATAAAAAGTTATCACAGAAAATCAGTCTGCCCAGTTAATCTTACCTCTTCTAAACTCAGAACAATCTTTATGACAACTTGTTTCTAAACCATGTCAGTAGCCATTAGAAGCAGAGTCTCAGATTTGAAGTTAGCAAAATAATTTTTTGCAAATGACCTGATGGTAAATATTTTTGGTTTTCTAGACCATCTGGTTTCTGTCTCAACTATTCACATCTACCTTTGAAGGCTCAAAACAGCTGTGGATAATATGTAAAGGAGTAGGTAATGTTTTTCTCCAATACAACATTATTTATAAAAACTGGAGTGGCCTGTAGGCCTTAAGCTATAGTTGCAAATCCTTCTTTTAGAATTCTCAAAGCAAATGACCACTCTTGGTGGGCTCTTTGCAAAGAGGGAGAATATCAAATCTGGAAAAGATAAAGGTAAAAAAAAAATTTGGGGGGGGGGCGGGGAATGAAGCTCCAGAATCAAAACAAATAAACAACAAAACGAACAAAGAATGCCACCAAAAGTTATGTTGGTTTTACTAGAAAAAGAGTGAGTTTGCAATCTTATTTTTTAAGCCAAAGAAATATACTTTTTTCTCAAATGAACATTTATAGAAAATATCAGTGTATAAAAGAGATTAAATAGAAGTTGCTGTGTTTGAAAAAGGGAATGTGACTGTTTATTTTCTCTTTTGTCCTCTCAGCAACCTCCTTATGTATTTCTAGAAAGTTTCCAGATCTCTTGAATAGAATTTAAAATACATTGCTGTAGTATAATAGAAAACTCACCTTCCCCCAAATTGGGCTTCAAGATTTAGCAAATAAAAGTACAGGATGTCCATACAGAAACTTGAATTTCAGATCCACAACACACACCTTTTCACTACAAGCATGTCATATGCAGTATTTGGAACATACATACACTAAAAAGTTACTAGTTGATCTGAATTTCAAATGTAACTGGGGATCTTGTATTTAACTGGCAACCCAACCTCTGCTTCTTTATTTAACTTCTCTGTACTTCAATATTCTTATCTGTAAAATGGGAGAAACGACAGTACCTACAGAATAGGATTTTTTTTTTTTTTTAGAACTTAATATTTGTAAAATACATAGATAAGACACCAGGGAGATTTGCAAAAAGCCATGTGAGACACAACAAGGAGGTGGCAATCTACAGACCAAGGAAAGAGGCCTCAAAAGAAATCACACCTGCTGACACCTTGATCTTGGACACTCAGCTTCCAGAACTGTGAAAAAATACATTTCTATTGTTTAAGCCACCAAATCTATGGGACTTTGTTATGGCAACCCTAGCAAACTAATAGAGTCATCAAGCAAATGACTTTAAAAATATATTTCCATTGGCCACTTCAGAAATTGAGATGTTTTAAAAATATGAGTTAAAATGATGATATTTTAATAAATTGATCTGATGATTCCTTTTATTAAAAACATTCTGAAATATTTCTTATTTTTATACTCTTTAAAGTCTGATTTTCTTTGACATTTGTAACTCATTTGAAGTTTATTTTTTGTAATTGTCCTGTATTATAAATTGTTCTAATAGATAAAAGTGAAGTGTCTTGAGAAAATGAAGTTTTGGCCAAAAGCAATACAATTCTTATCCACAAATAAATAACATGAGTTTGCATCTTAAAATCCTGTTACTTCAAATTTTCTTTTCTTCTTCTTTTTCCTCTTTTTTTCTCCTAGATTTAATAAACTAGATAAAGAGTAGGTGTTTACTTTTAGTTTTTTTGTGGTATTCATTCTTTCATCTAAGCCAGGCAGTTAAATATAAAACTCATCAATATGCAGTGTAAAGTGCCCATGACAGTATTTTGGAACTGACTCTCAATCTTGTTGAATATGTTCTTGTGCTTTATTTCCCATCAAGTTAACTTACTAGTAAATCCTTTTTATTGGTGTGCAAACTCTTTGAGGTCTAAATAATCTCCTATGTCCTGCAAAAATATAGATTCACTTTCTTCTCTTAAAAGACACTCATAATATCCAGGATTTGCTTCAAAGTAATGAGAGACTGAGGGGGAATGAAATAAGATTAGTGGTGAGATGACTGTTGTAGCTGCATGATAGGCACATTGTGGATTATTGTGACACTGTTTGCTTTGGTATGTTTAACATTTTCCATATTGCAGTAGATTCTGGATTCTTCACTCCATTTAAATAATAGATTTACACACACATGCCCTTTGCTCTTGGTGCAGTGCCTCCCACTCTGCTAGGCATAGTATACATCCCCTTCCCTCCCCTCACATGTTGGACTCAGCCAAGGACATTCTTTGGCCAATAGAATGTGAGTAGAGTAGACATGGGATGTCCAAGCAGGGCCATTAAATGTGTTTGCATGGTTCGCCTTGTCCTCTTAAATTCACACCCTCTGCTATGAGAAGAGTGAGCCCTGTGTAGCTGTTGTTCCTGCAATCATGACTCCTGGAAAGATGTAGAGCAGACCAGAACTTGGCTCACAGCTTGGGGTCCTGCCCAGCCCCACTCAGCTCAGCCAAAAATGGTCAAGCCACGGCCAACCAGCAGACCTATGATAGTAAAATAAACTTTTGTTGTTTTAAGTCAATGAAGTTTTAGAATTGTTTGTTATACAGCATTATTATCGGAGACCTAACTAATATACATAAATATTTTTATAAAGAAAAAGACTGTTAAAAATCTTCTCTATGTTAAGAATTGTATGCTATATTAGTTGGTATAATTAAATTTGATCTGTTATTTAGCTGGTTTCCTATGTAGAGTTTATCAATATCACTATGTAACATAGGAGCTCCAGGCCAGGAACCTGCACCTGGGCCTTGGATATTCCGGGAAAAAAAAATACCAGTAGGGCCAGCAGAGTGAGACATGCTCATTTGTTACTCACAATACAAGGAGGTCTCAGCATTTGGTCGGTTGGAGCTGCAGGAAAAGGCAGCAGGCCAAGAGCAGGCATTGTTTTGTATGCAAGCAGAGGGGAGGCGGATTGCCTCATTCTGGGGAATGAGGGTCTTCCCCCTCAGATGAGAGGCAGACGTGCTGCCTAGCTAGTGCTGGGGAGGACTGAATTGCCGTGTCCTCAAGTGGAGCAGGGAGATAATATCCATGGGAACGGCCAAAGGGGCAGTTAGTGCCCATGGGAGCAATGAGAAGTGTCCACAGCCCTGGGAACGCTTTGTTCATTGTCCTCCTTGGGCCTGCTGACTCAGCAGTCCTCTTTGCCTCTCATGTGGTCGAGGGGCTATGTTTGAATTAACCCCACATTACATAACAAATTTTAAAGCTAGTTACTGATTCTACCATTGACCCGTTGGGTCCTGCCCTATCCATAGTAATTGAAAAGGGTAACTTAGGACTTTTTTCTATTGTTGCTTTAAAGGCCAGAGATACAACCAAGCTCTGTGTAAGGGCAGACAGAATTCAGAGATCTCACCAGAATCCTAGGGCAGGAACCACGGCCTAGCTGATCCTTAGGAAAACAAGAATTGAAATTGGAACCAAGCTTCCGAGGCTCTCAGAGAAAGCTCTCAAACAGAGAAAAAGAAATAGGTGCTTTAGGTCGGGGAGCTGATGGAATAATCAGAAACTGTTCCCACCACAGCTGCAGATGACTCAGTGGTGGGCAGAGGGGCCAAGTGGTTGGGTACACAGCAGCTGTGATATTATTTGATTAGATCCAGAATGGATGTAACTAAGGAAAACACTCTTGTACCCAGCATTTCAAATGAATTAACATTTAGGCTTTGTATTCTACCACCTGTAAAGTATATCTAAATTGTCCAGGGAAAGGGAAAAAGAACTGAAAAGTCAAAAACCAAAATAACAGCATCCTATCTCTCTTGCCCTCCTCTCCCTCCTAGGCATCCCTCTGCCTGGAAGAAGCAAAGAACCAAAAAGCACATCTCTGCAGGGGGAAGCATGGCGGGGTGCCTCTTCCACACCTAGCCTGCCTCTTCTTCAGTAGTGGGAACAACTTCATACTACTTTACAATTAGGTATCTGGATTTTTTTTATATCATTTCCCCTCAATTTCAAGGAGGGAGAATATCATTTGTGAAGCTCACCTAACTTTTTCTTGAAACAAAGAGCGCTCTGGATATGTTACTATTCCCCAAAGCAACAAATCCTTCCAACTGAAAAATACAGTGTAGCCAGAAAAACAAAGTAAAGGGCACAGAGCCGTCTAGATTATTTTGTGAAAGCATGGCAAAAAGATAGTTTTGATTGCATTTCTTCTGCTTGTCATATACTCAGGAAGGATGGAATAAAAGTATCACAAGATGTTTAGTCAATGAAATGGATTCCACTGGGCACCCATCATGATGTCCCTGAGTCTATCTATCTATTGTGGAACATGGGCTTGAGTTCTCTCACCGCTCACTGCCTTAGTCTCACAGGTTACAAATCCAAATTCCCAAGAATTGCATCTCATTGGTCCACACCATGTCATTAGATGGGGCCACATGGGCTCATGCCAATCGATGGGTTACTTTGGATCAGGATGAGTGCCATAAGCTATTGTCTGCAGGGATAGGGCACTGAGGGAGCTCTTCGAAACTATCAGCAGGGACGTTTCCTGGGAAGTTGCACACCACAAGACTTACTAGTCTCCCCAGTAAGACCGCAAACCCGAATGCCTGCTGCCAACTGGTTGCAAGGAAAGCTGCATTTGAAGTGCTTCTGTCAGAGTGCACAGATATTGCCCCAGTGAGGTGTTCTTAAGATCCACTCATTATTTTGGGGTCTAGGTTCTGTTTTTAATTTAAGAATAATTTACTAAATTATGCAGAATGTGCCCTAGATGAAAGTGTGAACTTTTTTTGAGGCGCTTGGATAGATTCCACTTCCAAATCCCACCTCTGAGGCCCCTCACTGCTCAACCTGTCCTGTTGGGAAAGAAATTACTCTGCAAAAATTGCTTGCCCTCCACGTGTGACTTTTTCTTGGATACCCAAGTCAAATTTCTAAAAGATATTTCCCTTGAAGTAAAGATGGCATGGCCTCAATTTCCTAATCTGCACAGTGGTTACCAAGAAAAATCCTACCTAGCTCAAAAAATAGTTTTGAGAATTAAGTTAAAGAATGAGAAAACAAACAGAAAAGTCCACAGTGCTGTAAAAATATGAGCTCTTATGGGATTTTTCTCCCTAGAGGAGTCCTTTTGGGAAGGCAAGATTTTTCCCCCAAAGTAATAGTGGAAAGAGTGTGGCCCCAACAATTCTTCAGATTGTGCCATAAACCTGAATTTGCCTGTTTTGCATGTGGCTGAGTCTCTTCTCCTCATGGCTTAAAAGCCCACTGGGATGCTGGTTATCTTAAGTGGAGGCAAGTCAGCAGCTACACAACCATGCTTTGGCCTGCTCTACAACAAAACATGCATATTGACTTCGTTAGAGTCTGGCGAATATTTTTTAAACACACATTCTATGCCAGACTTGAATCAGAGCTATCTGCGCTTGAAAGTCAGGAATGGCTCTCAATGATCATTTTTTTTTTTTCTGGTTCAATGTAGGCTCCTACCAAGTCTGTTGGAATAAAAATGAGTCAGATAATGTCTCATCAGACTGTAGGCGAGAGAAAAGATGAAGCAGAACGCAAGCATGGGCCGAAGTGTAGAGGGTGTCCCTCTTCTCTGACACCAGCTGACATCCCCAGCTCCCGACCCCTTAGTGCTGCTCATAGCATGTACAGAGGTGCTCACCCAGCTCTTCATAGGCTCTCTTCTTACATAAGTTTGGGGGCAAATTTAGGTTAGTGCCTCTGACAACTAGAGAAATAAGAATTCCTTTTTTTTCCGAGGTTTTGTTAAACCTTTTATAGCCATTGCTTGAACATCCCACAAAAGTTCATCCTCTTAGTAGATGCCCTATTTACAGTGACAGTTATAGCTGAAATGAAAGAAACTTTTTCTTCATCCTCTTACTTTCAATATTGAAGCCTAAGCCACCATGAATTAGAACTAACCTGCCCCAACAAATCTGATTAGTGAGAATATATCAGATGTGCTGTTTGTTATGTGTAGCTATCCTTGGCAAGGATGACCTATGGTGGTAGGGAGCCAGGAAAGCCTAAGCCAATTCAGTCTAAGCTGATTCCTGCCTCTCCTTTGCATCATCAGTTTGAATTCTTTCCCCAATGGACCTCTCACAGCAGAGGCTAATAAGTAGTCATATTGGACAGATCTTTCTTTTCACTGTCTTTCATTGTCTCTGCCTGTTCTCTTGTCCCATGCAAAACAGGGCATGCAGAGGAGAGAAGCTGCAGCAAGGGACTTATATAATTTAGAGACTTCGAGAAGAGCTGATGGAGTTATGTGACTCTATCCTAATTATTTCCCCGCCGGGCTCCAATTACACATTAGGAACTTTCAGGCTCTCTACAAATTTATCATCTTCAAATTCCCATGGATTATAAAAACCAAAGGGCCTGATCCCGAAGCTTAACATTGTTTCCAGTGCCAGCAGAAGGCTTAAAGGATTAGATCACGAGGAGCCCAGAGAGAATCGTTTCTGTCTTAAGTGGGTAAATAATGGCCTCAAATTTGGCTGGGGATCTTGCTGGAAAATCTCCCCTTTCTCATTATTATCAAAGAAACCACAGCCTTATTATTTCTTACAGTGACACTGTGACCCTTTGGACACAAGGCAAAGGCTGTGAGTGATCAAAGTTATTGCTTCATACATGTATAGCCACTTTACATTAGCCTTTTGCAGGGTCCTAAATTTCTTACCCTCTTTTGATGTATTCACAGAGAATTTGGGAAAAGATGGGTTATCTCCCCTCAATATGTTTTTAATTTGGGGGTCATAGGCATTTTTCAGTTGGATGATGTTAGCTTCTGTTTGTTAAGTGCTTATCCAGGGCCAGGCATTGTGTTAGTGCACTCTGGTCAGGGACCCAGTGTAAGGCACATGGTACATGCAAAAAGTGTGGACGAAGGGTGTTCAGTGAAGGGACTATTTTGGGAAACCAACAAGGAAGTTGCCTGGCCAGCAGCAGCCTTACCACTGGTTGGCCTGAAGGAAGTGGGGTTTTAGGGCTAGTTAAGAATTCTAGGGGAGGGCCACCAGACAGGAGAACTTGTCGACTGCTTTGGCCTTTCATTCTTCTAGATGTGCTTCCTGTTGGTCAAATCCAATCAGAAGCCAGGGGGGAAGAGCGTTGGTGGTATAGTCATTAGAGATCAGCTTCCTGAGGCACAAAGATGAGCTAGGCTGGATCTCATATTCACTTTATTGTTATCATCACTTTTTACAGAGAAAACAGAAAGGTTAAATAACCAACCTAAGGTTACCCAGGCAGGGAGTGATTGAACTTGGGTTTGAACCCAGAGACTCTCTTTCTAGAAACTGATCTCTTAGTTACCACACTATCCTGCCATTGGGGTCTTTTGAGCATAAAACAGTTAAAGAATCCCAGAGTCCCTCTAGATTAGTGCTGTTCTGCTTTCATTCTTAGAGGTTATACATTTATCTGCAAGACTAACAGTCCTTCCGACTTATGTCTATTTTATTCAGTACTGAATTTCCTAACACAGAGCACATAGTACTCAGTCAGCATTTTTGCAAATGAATGAACGATTGAATTTATGGAGAATGCCCCATGGGCCGGGTTCTGGGCCAGATGCTTCCTTTCTTTAGGATGACTTTCAGTAGCTCGGTTCTATAGATTTGCCTCCAGCAATCATCTTTTCTTCGAGTAGAAGGTCCTCTTCACTACTCCTCCAGCCTGAATTGTAGGAGTTTGGAATTTCAGGCCATGCCTGTGAGGTGGTAGAATAAGGGGATTCAAGGGGCACTGAGATTTCTCCTACGGGTTTCTGTTCATCTTTTCTGCTAACCTTAGGCTACTTCTGCCTCTCAGGGATGGGCTGAGCAGCAATCCTTCCTGCTCCCTCTAGAGAAGAAAACATATGTGCCTTAGATTTTTATGTTCAGTTTGCTGATATCTTTGTTTTTTGCCTTGTCCTTTCTACATTTCCCTTTCTCGCCCTTAAACTGCAGCTGAAAATAGATATTCTCTGGCTTAGGATAGGCCATACCTGGTCTTTATTTCTCCCACTTTTCCAAACTGGAAAAACCCAGCTTATTGAGCACCTGGCCTTCATTAACCGAGACTCACAGATGTTGGTTGTATGGTGGAAGGAAGCCAGCCAGGGGAGCGTGGGGAGTTTCCAGGCTGACTTACCTGCTATAAAAGAGAACACCTGAAAACATGAACACTAAATCATTCATTTCCATTGGCATCCTGTATGGGAAAAAGAAGAAATCAATAATGAGGTTCTTCCCTTCACCTTGAAATATAAGGAAATATGGCAATTTTTGACACATCTGGATTGTTGATGATTTTCTAAGTAGTCTCAGGAAGGCGAATAACTTGCCCTTTGTTTTGGAGAAGCACTTCAATTTCCAATGTGTATAGTAGAACTGAAAAGTGAGAGAGAGAAAGAGAGAGAGAGAAAGGGAGAGTGAGAGGGTGAGTGTGAGAAAGCATGTGGTGTGTGTGTGTGTGTGTGTGTGTGTGTGTGTGTGTGTTGAGGGGTAAAGTCTTAAATTATCATTTGGTCCATATCCCTGTCTCTAGGGCACTCCACATCATCCAAGTTTTTTTTTTTTTTTTTTAAGAATAAAGTGATTTAAAACTTTCTTTGCAACTTGCATGATGAACTGGTTTTTTAGAGCCTCTGTCTAAGTAACTTAATTTTTAAAAAATATAATCATTTTAACTCTAAAAATAATTTTAATACAACTTTTACTTATGGAATTTTCTCATATACACAAAGTTGAATAAATAGTACAATGAACTCCTATATGGTTATTACTCAGATCCAACAATTACCAAGATTTGCCAAACTTGCTGTATTTATTTCTTTTGACCTCTTGGGTTTTTAAAAAAAAGTTTGACTGTAGAATTATTCTGAAGCAAATCTCAGATATGCAATTTCATGCCTACATACTACATTTCATGCAGTACAGAGCTATAAAACTATGACCATTGGCTTCCAAAACAATAATGCCAGTTAATAATAATTAAAAAATAATAACAGCCATCGTATTGTTGAATAATAATTATACACCAGTAACTTTACATATTGTTTCAGGTAGGCCATGCTTGTAATAAAACTCCAAAGTCCATTAAGACTAGTTTCAAAAGTGGGATTTGTGAATAAATATCTCCCTGAACCAAGGGCAAAAAGATAGTCAGGAAAGTTGTTAACATTAGGGGCTTCCACAAGCTGCCATGGGTTTCTTTGACAAATTTTTAGCAAGAGAAAATCTGTCTCCTTCACTGCTGTTTTATCATGAATTCCTGCACATAGCCTACCCCTCCACAGCTGTTAGAGGGGCTCAGACATCTGAGGGTATGCAGTCAGGAGTTATTATGTCAATATGGATCTGAAGTTCAATTTTCAAAAAGATGTTGCTACAACATCATCCCCAAGACTTGTCGGACTTGACTGATGCTCAAGTTTCAAAGTTCTGGTTTTATGGGATTGGAGTCTCCCAACTTTCTGTATAGTTGTTTCTTTCCTAGTCTCATCCTTTTAATGCTGGAGAATTCCAGATAAAGGGTCTGCAGCAAATGTTTATCATAAATGGTGAAATACAATGGATTCTTTATCTCCCCCGTTTCTGTAGCTTTATCCAAAAGGGGGTGAGGGATGCTGCTTGGAGATGCAGGTGGGATGGCTCCATCGGCAGGACTTATGACCTTAGACCTGTACCCATGAGCAGAAAACCAGTTGTAATGCAGAATGCAGAACAGGTTCATAAGGGTTCCATTCCAATAGGAAGGAACTATTTTTATTTTCTCTACATAAATATCTTGCTATGTGCTCATTCTACTCAGTCTGCAAATCAATTTCTTCTACTCTTTCTAGTGGTCCAAACAGATGGTTCTAATCCAAGTGCCCTAAATAGACTAGAATTTCTATGTTCTGTTTCAAAAATTTCATGGGAAAGGATCCAGTTGGCCCAGAACAGACTTTGTATCAGATGTCCATGCTTTGTCCAATCGATTGTGGCCAAAGAAGAAGAGATGGAATGGGCTGCACAGGTTAACCCTAGAGTTGGGGAATCAGTTCCCAGAGAAAGGAGTTTTAAATGGGCAAGCACACCCAAAAGGTGTCTATCATATCTAATTTAATCACTGCAGCATCCTACAGGGAAGATACTTTTATTCTCATTTCACAGAAATGTTAGTTGAAGCTTAGAGAATTATTTTGCCTAAGATGTCATGTCTATTGGATGACTCCAATGCTATTTCTAAACCTTAGTATATATTATTTTAATTGTAACATTCATTTATTTCTTCAAAAATTGTTTCCTCAATTCTGGACACCTGAGCTGTTTCTTTTTTTATAAGCTTTATTTTATTAGAAAATAGAGAGTGACTATTTCTATGCTTCAATGTAGGGGCCACAAAAATTACTTTATTAGATTTCAACTAAAAGCTTAGGAATATGCCCCCATGGAAGGGTCCCTAAGGATGAGAGAAGCCAGATTGTCTATATTAGGGGGTCAGAAAACTTTTTCTGGAAAGGAGTACATAGTTAAGATTTCAGACATTGTGGGCAGTATGGGCTTTCTTATAACTATTCAGCTCTGTCGTTTTAGCAAGAAATCCCCAAAGCAGGAAAGCTACATATTACATAGTCAATATGTCAGTGAGTGAGCATGGATGTGCTCCAATAAAGCTTTTATATGGACGTTGAAACTTGTTTAAAAATATAAAAACCATTCTTAGCTCATAAACCATACAAAAACAGATTGCAGGCCACATTTGGTCAGTGGGCTGTAGTATACCGACTGCTGATTTACATTATTCTCAACCCGATACTAATTTGCTCTTTCGATAAACACTGAGAAGACACTAGCTATATATTAGCCATTGTGGAGGGCATTGTGTGTATGTTAAAAACATATTCAGACCTTGCTTTCATGGAACTGACCATTAGTGGGAAGACAATAATCAAATAATCACACCAAAATTTTAAAAATTACAATAGTGATAAAGGCCATTAAAGAAAAGATAAAGAAACATTGAGCATGTATTACTAGTTTTAGAAGAGGGGTTAGTGAAAGCCCCTACATATTGAGATAGCACTTTCTGGTCTCTCACATGAGCTCCACAGCTGAAATTTATACTGCTGATTGCCACCCATTGCATGGTGTCCTTTGCCCTAGAGTGAGTGTCTAGTGTAGTTGTATCTAGCTAGCCTTACCCACCTTTGCAGCTATGTGGATTTTCATTGGGCTGAGCCATCTTATATTTGTTCCCGCTGTATTTTATCTCAGTTCTAACAAACTGTCTTTTTAATTTGTCCAAGATCATAGTGAATTCTAGTCTGGTCCCTTGAGCCCTTAGCAACTCCATCTAGTTTCATTTTGCATCCCATTTTAATCCTTATTAATCTTTTGTTCCTTCAGCCAGGCAATTGATAAGATATTCTACATTCAGAATAAAATTTCCTTCCCTCGTGGGTGCATGGTTCTGCTACAGTTTTAAGAACCTAAAGATTGTTTATCCTATTTCCTTTGCTCAGAAGAGCAGCAAATACTTCATTCAGTTGGCACCAGTACAATGCCAGCTTAAACAAATGGATCAGAATATCCCAGGATACAATGCTAAGATGTAAGATATATTCATCTTCAAAACATCCAGGTACTTGGTGCAGAACATGTCTCAGAAATGAAACTCATTTAACCTTGGAACTCTCAGAGTCATAGCTGTAAATATTGGATTTGGTAGTCAGAAAACGTAAGTTCAACTTTTAGCCCTGCAACTTAACAGTTAGGTGACAGTGGGCCCTTCTGGGTTTCAGTTTCTTCAAATGGACACAGGTAAATAACAATGCTTCTGCTACATAATTGTAAGCTCAAGGTCTACAGAAATCTCTTTTCATTATATGGGAGCATCTTATCGCTTCTTCAATAATAAACCCAGTGAAGGAATTTGACTAGTTGATTTGCATTTCCATGACTACGTACCACATTCTGGGGGAAGATCCCAGAGAACATCAGTAAAAGGAGGGTAATCGATTAAATTTTCTTTGGTTATTTCACTGGTCACACATGAGGCAGTTTTAAAAAATGGTTGAAAATTCTTTGATATTCCTCCAGACTAGAAGTGTGATCTAATCCCCTCCTTTTGAATTTCGGTGTGCTTGCGCCTCTCTTGTAACCAATGGAACACAGCAGAAGCAATGCTGCCTGAGTTTTGAGCCAACATCAGTTCCTCTGGACTCTCAGGAGACTCACTGTGGGAAAGCCAGAAGTTAGGCACTATGTAAGAAAAGCAGTTACCCTGAGAATACCACACTGGGGAAGTAGTTGTCAGAGCTCTAGTCATCAGCTTCAGCTGAGCCCATCTGACAGCCTGCACCACCTGCTAGCTGTACTGAATGAACCATCTTGGATGTCCAGCCCAGTTGAGCCTTCAGATGACTATAGCCCAGCCAACTTCTAATTGCAACTGCATGAGAGACCCGAAAAGATAATTGCCCAGCTGGGCCATTCCCAAATTCCTAACAGACAAAACCAACATCAAAAAAACTGAAACTTTGATGTTTAGAGGGTAATTCATGTAGCGATATTGCCGGCAATAATAAGCAGAACCTATAGCAACGATAGCAAGTGACTGTTACTGTAATCATACCAGAGTGGTTGGTAGGGTTGCTAGTGATGCTTGTGAAACAACATGGATTTAGAATGTTAGATTTACACACACCAATTGTGACTTAATTGTGTCACTAGAACAGAATCAAATGAGAAGCATAATGGAAGTGATGGGTAGAGGTTCAAAGCTTGATTGCCTCCCATTCCCATTGGGGTGTGGGAGATAAGTGCACCACTGACTCTTTTGAGCATAAATATCCATGACTGCTTAACACTGTCAGGCAAGGTCTGGTTTTACTTCCATAAATTATTTATGAAACACAGGCCACATCTGAACCTTAGCCACCACTTTAAAATGTGTACATTTGCTTATAATCAAAACCTGAATGAGGTGAGAAAGAAAGGAGTCTAATTATAAATACATCTGTCCCAGCCCCAATTTTGCAAAACTGTTTTAACCTGGCTAACTTTAATTGGCAACACATAAGAAAATCCAAGATGGAATTTTTTAAAAAAGTATCTGAGGAATAAGGTAATGATTCATTCATTACTTGGAGTCTCTAAACTCTGAGAAGTCTCTACAGGGGTCTTCAAGTGCTTGTGTTTGATTTCTGAGTAACCATTTTATTGAATTATAACATATAATGTAGAAAAGTACATTAAGCATGTCTTGATGAACTTCTTACAAGTAAGAAGTCCTGGGGAATGAGAGCTTAGGTCTGAAGACAGAACATTACCAGCTCTACAGGAGGCTCTTTGCACTACCTTCAAAGGTAACCACTATTCCATCTTTTAACACAATAGATTGATTTGACCTATTTTTGAACTTGTATAAGGAAAATCATATATTGTTTTGCTCTCATTTCTTTTTCTTCAATATTTTGTTTGTGAAATTCCCACGTGTGACCATATATAGCTAAAGTTTGTTTGTTTTCATTGCGCTGTGATATTCCATTGTGCAGATATACCATGATTTATGTATCTGTTCTTCTATTGATGCTCTCGATTTATTTATAATATTTCATTCAGCTTAATGAAGAATTTTAAGTTGTAAGTTGTAGTTAGAATCAGTCCATGGAAGAGCCTGAGCATCTAATGTGGTAGCTTTTCTGGAATATAAACTCACTATGATCTAATTGTTTATCTCTCACTATGAAGACACTTTGAATGGCAAACATTGTCTTTGATGAATGTTTTAATGGCCAAAAAAATGCAGAGTTGGCTCTATTTCTACCATTTTAATGATACTGGGTGAGTTATTTGAAGTCCTTTGGGCCTCAGTATTCATTAGAATACAGTTCTAAAAATGTCTGTAGTTTCTGCTTAAGATAAGTTTATGATAAGAAAACCATTAAGCTAAGGAAATTATTGAACCCATGGAGTTAAACAGGAACAACCAAATCAAATTTTTGAATTACAGTTTGCAGTTTGTAGGCTTGTGAAAGATACGTTCATGTTAGCTTCAGAAGCCATGCCATTAGGCAACTCTCTGTATGTGAAAATATCAAGTGACATTAGGTTCATATTAAAAAATAGAATATGCAATTCACACCTGTTTGAAAAAAAAGCAAGTTTATTAACACTTTTAACAGCAATGATGACTGCAATAAACAAAGGAGATCTTTTGGCATTAACGAGCATCTGGAGTGTGTTTGGGGTGGGAACAGACTGTGACATCTGGCCACGACTTAGACCTCCACCTGACTAGCTGACCTTTGTATGAAACTTAGAGACTTTGCGTTAAACCCAAGAATTCTCTCCACATTGATTCTTTGCTTACACTCCTTAATACACACCTTTATGCAGTGCTATTTTAGGGAGGATTATCCCAGCACTCTCTAATTAATCCAGCATCAACTCTATGTGTTGCCACAAGGTGCATTCATTTGTTTAAGAGATAGTTTTTAAAAAATTTTTATCAAACTTATTGGGGTGACATTGGTTAATAAAATTATATAAGTTTTGAGTGTACAATTCTATAATACAGAAAGCAACAAATGAACAAACAAAACAAACAGAAAACTCATAGATACAGGAGTTAGTTTCTCAAAATCTAGACATTACTTCTTGCTTGGGTCATCTTGTGATTCATGAGGGCCATTTTCTATTAATTGGGGTAATATTTCTCAAAACCTAGACATTGTTTCTTGCTTGGATCATTTTGTGATTCATTAGGGCGATTTTATATTAATTGGGGTAATATTATTTCTGTAATAAATAAGCCCCCAAATATCATTTATTTATTGCTCATGTAACAGTCTAATGTTGGCATTCTTGTTCGGAGGTTGGGCCTTCCACGCAACATTCAGGAGCTCAGTATTCTTCTGTTTTGTGTTTCTGCCTCCCTGGAGCCTCAGTGTCCTTTGTAATTTTGTTGGCAAATGAGGAGAAAACAGAGAAAATAGAGAAGATGCTTCTGCTGGAAAGGACGAACATCAATTCCACTCGTTGGGTGGGAACTAATCACATGACCTGCCTAGATGCAAGAAGTTTTGGGAAATGTTGTTTTTTGTGGAGCAGCTGTTTTTTGATTAAGTGCCACATCACAGTAAGGAACACACATTTGGGTGGAGAGCTAGCATCTCTTCTATAGAAAGCATTGGGTATTATATTTTGCCCTATTTTACAAGAAACAATTATAACAGCAGTTAATACTTGTTGGGTTTCAAGTAAAGTATGAGTCTAAGGCTTCAAAATAGGTATATAAAAATATATAATTTTATTTCCTATAACTTGAAACAATTTGCGTTTTGAAGCTTTATCCCTCAGAAGGATCATTTAATTGGGGGTCTCTAAGGTATTTCCTTCCCAGAATTTATGTCAGGTTCTATGAATTATCGAGATGTTGGGGATCAGGGAAGGAATCTTGTCATCAATTCATTTGTCGACATAGGTCCTCATGTGATGTCCACTATAGCAAAAGTCACACCCTTTATTTCTCGTGATTTTTATTATCAAGACATGGAAATTTTTCCATGTCTTCCCACAGATGAATCTCTAGAAAAGAAGTACTGAGGTAGTAGGGTTTTGCTCCCCTTTGCTCTGAGGTTCCAGATCCCTCTCAAGTACCACTCTACTAATTCTAACCCCAAATGGAGGCCTTTAGCTAGAAACCTTAAGAGAAATTTTTCTTTTGTGTTTCTTTCCAAGATGTTTTGTCTAAAGCCAAATCCTTCCTTTTTTCCCATAAGTTTAGACTATTTCTCAAATGTACAAGATATATACTATTACCTTTGCAGTACTATATATCCAGACCTTTGTATTTTTGATCATTTATGGATTCCCAGTACTTAAAATAGTACTTTGGACATAGTTATTAATAAATATTTGTGGAATGAATGACTTTCAAGACAGATGTTATAATTTCAATTTTATAAAAGTGAATACTGTAATTTAGAAAGGCTGAGAAACCTTAAAAGTTTTCACAGCTAATAAATGGGAAAGCCAGGATTTTAACCCAGGCAGTCAGTCAATGTTAATATTTATTAAAAAGTAAATATGATATATATTCTGCCTTCTCCTAATTCATCTATAGTGCATTAGAGAGAGCCCTGGACTTGGAATACGAAAGTTTCATGACTTACTAAATTTATGACTTTGGGCGAATCACTTAATCTCACTATGCCTGTTTCCTCATCTGCAGAGTTGAAATAATGACACACCTCTCACAGACAATTGGGAGGTTTAGATGGTGATGAATTGAACACCAAGGGAAGTAATTATGTCAGTTATCTGTGGTTGCAACAATCCACAACAAATGTAACAGATAACCACATGACCACAGGAACATACAACAATAAATTGCTCACTCATTCGAGTTCAGCTGGGGTTCAGCTGGCAGCTCTGCTGATCTTGACTGGACTCATTTATGTATCTAGGGTCAGGGTGACTGTCAGCTGATCTAGGTTGGCCTTGGCTGGGATGCTTGGCGATTCAGCTCTGTTCCACTTATGTCTCATCCATTAGCCTGAAAATGTTGTGGTGATAATAGATGCACAAGAGAGCAATGGAAACACATAAATTCTTTGAAGTCAAGGCTAGAGTAGCACACCATCACTTCCACTGCATTCTGTTAACTGAAGCAAGTCACATAGCCTAACCAATTTAAGGACTGGGGGAATCGACTTTGTCTCTTTAGTAGAAGGAATTGCAAAGTCACATGGCAAAGGACATGGATATAGAAAGGGAAAATAATTGGGTCATTTCTACACTCAGTCTTCCACAGTAATCAATAAATTTTAGTTCAATCCGAGATACATTTGGGCATATTAAAACATGAAATCCACTTAACAATCCTTCTGGAATTAATTTTATTGACGTATTCTAGGCTCTTTCGCTTCTGTCCATAGGTGAATGGATATCTCTCAGTGGAAAATGCCTGTTTTCTAACTGGAGACAATCCCTTACTGCCCAAATGTCCAAAACAAATAGATTCTCAGTATCTATCTCATCCTCCCTTTCCCCTAATGAAAGTCACTCTCTTGTCTCTAAATAAGGTTTAAACATTTCTATATTTAGAGGGATAGGAAAAATTCCATCAGCATAGTGATCTAGGCCAGTTGCCCAGCTCTTCTTGTACTATACAAGGGGCACAGTCTCAGGTGCAGTGGACCTGCGCTGTGTGTTCTAATGGACTGGGCTCGCTTCTTGTTCTTTCTCCATTATGCTGGCTCTGAAGATAAAGATGGGGTTGGGTGATCTCCGAAGTTATGGTATGATGGGGACAATAGTAAAGGACTTCTGCTCTGGACTCCTGTTTGTTCTCTCCCAGAATATCTGAAATAAAACGCACCTCTCATTACAAGGCTGATTTTGTTCTGAAATCCCCATCTGATCTGTCTGTAGTATTTGTAATCCTTCTAGCAATATCACTATGATTTTTTTTTCTAGTGAACAAATTGCTCTGGCTTTATTTCCTAGAAGAGTATTTGCTTCTACCTGTTCTGGGCTTCATTATGAAGTTTTTCTTACATGAATTTGCTTTTCCTAATAGCCTTTAGGTGGTGAGTGAATGGTCTTGGTTTATAGCACACCCCCCAAACCCCTTTTCATACAGCAGGGCTTCAGTTGGTACATCTTCCTGTTTAAAAGTTAACCATATCTTTTTTCTTTACATACTGTACCATACAATTTATAAAGATGTGTCTTTATGTGCATGCTTTGTTGATTTAATATATGAGCACTTTTCCATTAAGTTTATGACTAAAATGTTATTTTAAGTCCCAATAAAACATCCCATTGCACATATGAACAGAAATTCATTTGACCAAGCCTTTTTTTTTTTTTTTGAGAACCTACCTGTTTTTTGGTTTGTTATGATTATAAACAAAGGAGGAAATGCTGGGTGTCATATTTCCACAACAGATTCTTACAAATGAGCTACTGTTAATGGCATTTCAACCATGCAGGTGGCGGAGTTGGAAAGCTATTATAACAGACACCTGGTAATTATCCCAGAGCTTCGACTCGTCCTAACTACCCTAGGCTCTAATCCTCCACACAGGAGAATCTAAAATCCATATCCACATGAAGAGAAGGGTGGGAGCTCTCCAGCCTATTTCTATTCAGAATTTTCAAAATTCGTACCTCATTTAACTCTTCTAACAGTGTTGTGAAAAAGGGGAGACAGATGATGTTATCCCCATCTTTGAGGAGAGGTTCCTGAAAATATAAGTGCTTAGTCCAAATCACACTTCTGTAAAGTGGTGGGATCTGTCCTCGAGCTCAGGCTTTCTGATTCCCAGGCTGGTATTTTCCCCTGTAGTATGCTACAGGAACTTATTTGCAATATAGTCATAGTAATAGGTAACTTTTATTGGCATTTTATTATATGCTAGACTGTGTTCTCAGTGCCTTATATGTTAACTGAGACTTCAAAATAACCATATGCAGTGGATGTTATCATCATCATCATCATCATCATTATCATCATCATTAGTATTTTTGTTATCCCCATTTTACTGAGGTGGCAACTGAAAGAGAGTAATTTTCCAAGGTCAGTCACATGGCTGGTAGTAAAAGAGTTGTAATTTGAACTAAATTAAGAACCCATGCTCTTAGCTCCTATGATACATGGATAAATATTGACTGATATATATAACTTAATGTAACCACAAAGTCAACCCGAAACCTCACCTGTTGATATTATTGTCATGTTAAATCCCAGGAAATTCATCTTCATCCTTTTCTTTTTTTTTTCATAATTCTCCTGTGAACACACACCACACTCACACAATTGGCATATTACTCAGTCTATCTCCAGATTATAACTCAAAACAAAATAATCCTTTTTGATAATGTTTCTCTCCCTTATAAATCCTTTCTGTGCTAAATCTTCAGTCTTATTGTCTACAAACATAAATGATAAATTAATTGCTCATCTGATCTTATTTCTACTTCTTTAAGATACCACTTATTACTTTCACTTGATTGTAAGAGTAGTACACATTCATCAAAAAAAAAAAAAAAAAAAAGGAAAACAGAAAAGAATGAGAAGTAAGACATCTCATCAATTCTCTACTGCCCAGAGATAACCATTGTTAATATTTTTTCTATCTTCTTCCACACATCTCTATCCTCCATACAATTAGATCACACCATAGCATTATGCTATACTAGCTTTTTTCACTTAATGTATTATGAACACGTTCGTGTTTTATTAACTATAACGTGACTTCTAACAACTACGTAATATCCTTTTATATACATACTTATCTCATTCCTGATCATTTCTTTAGGAATGATCCCTACATGTAGCATTGCTGGGTTTAAAGTTTTCAGGCTCTTAGTAACAGTTGTCAAACTCTTCTCTGGAAACACATACCATGAGGATTTAAAGGGAATGCTTGAATGCTTTTTTTGAGCCTGCCTCTGAAAAGACCACAGCTGCTTTGTACTTTCCTGATCTACATCTGGTTGTTCTGAGCCATGAGGATGACATATGCAGTTTCTGTGGGACCCCCTAAGTCCCCACAGACAGATAGACTTATCTCTGTTTCCTCCGAGGTTGTCATTGGTCCCATTTCACAATGAGAAAAGGAGACCTACCTATTAGGAAATGATTGCTTTCTTGCAGGCTCAGGGAGTCAAACCTTTTCTTCCAGCCACCTGGCACAGTGCTCTGGAAGAGGTCAGGTAAGGCTATCCTCTCTGATTCTATCAGTGCCATACAGCCTGCCTTTGATTTTTCTGGGGACGTATTTCTCCCAATTCAGCTTTTCAAGTTCAGAAATACCTATGTAATTAGTTCTTAGAACCTGCATCATAAAAGCTCCACTAAAATGAAAGCTGGTAGTAAAAATTTCAAGGTACATGAAATTTCAAATTTAAATTGTGTCTACTGAAATTTTCTTTATGCTAGATGCTAGATGCTAAGACATAATATCTGCCTTTAAGGAGGTCACAGTCTGGAAGAGGAGGCAGATAACTAGACCAATACAGAAAGTAATTGGGAAATATGCAATAAGCAGAGTGTTATACAGGATTTTCTCCACTGTCTTTGAGTGATGGCCAGTAGGAGGTAAATACTACACAGAAACTGAAGTGCTGCCAGACATCTTAGAGGGGACAAGACCAGTTTGCTCCTCCAACTATCTCATCACTCCCCTACTGCCAGGCTATATAAAAGGAGTGAGTGGAATTTGTTGGAGACTTTGGGATTGAGTTTCCAGATAGAAAGTTACTCTCTTCTATAGGATATGGAAGAAGGGGACACTCTCCCTTTCTCCCAGTCAAGTGAGAAGGACTCACAAGACTGGTTACCTGGAAGAAAGAGGGATTCATTTATTATGGTCGCTGGACTTTTAAGCAGGTTAGAGTAATTGGTGGGAGAGGGAAGGGGGAGCAGAGCAGCCTCACCTCCACTTGGGCACAGGGAAGGTTCTTGGGTTTCTGTGTGGGCCAGTTGCACAATGAGAGCTTGATGTGAAGCTGGCTTTCTGTTACCGCAATCACTAGGGAGGAAGAGAGGTAGCAGCAGCAGGAGGCTGTGAAATATACTCTGGGGAGCTGAAGTTGAAGAGATGGAGCAGTGTCTGAGAGCTCCTTTCCGCCAGGGTGCTCTGCCCTTGGAAACACCTTCACAGGCGCCCCTTCAGGAAGTCAGCATTTGGACACTAGACATGTTAGAGCAGGACAGCAGTAGCACCAGTTAAGATGTCCTCCCCCGCCCCATTTCCCTGGTGTCTGGGTCATTGACTGTATTCTCAGCCATTCAAAATGACTGAGCAAGAATGACTCACCTGAGCTACATTAATTCTACGACCCCGCCAATGCGGTGGTTGGAGACATGGTCCACTCTACAAATATCTAAATAATAGCAATTTGGTTCCTGAGAAGCATTTTGCCTGAAGAGATAGAACTGGTGCAGGTCATAAATCAGATATGCTTTGCCTCAGGACCAAGGCTTTGCCCAATAGTGGCAATTAGCTCATCTACAAACATCACCTTTTGTTCCTTTTAAGGAGCTTCCGCCCCTCTAATTGTGCTATTTTACAATTTGTTTCATTTGGCAACCCCCCTCAGGCCACTTTGTAAGTGTTGAGGCAAATCTTAGTTGTGTGTGTGCCCCAGTGTGAGATGTAAGGAATAACATACTGACTAGGGCCCTTAAAATCTAGACCAAAGTGAATATGCTGTCCAAATAAACAAACGACAACAGCTGGAAGCAGAAATGTAAACATGACTCTAATCAGTGGATTTGCTAAGTGAGCATAGTTCCTGCTTTTAAGAAATTAGTCACAGTTTACTCTTACATATATGTTTATGTTCTAAGGTCTCGCTTGTTAGAAAAAGCCCGAATTTGTGGTGTTTGTTTTTAGCTTTAACCAGAAAACATCACCACCGGAAGCTAGTCAGAGTATCTTAGTAAAAATTTATTTCTATGTTATTTTTTTTAAAAAAAATGATCGAACTTAATATATTTGAAAGTACAAGAGCAAGAAAATATTTTCCAAATATCTTACAGGGCCCGGTTTGCTTATTGACTCACTGGGCACCGGTTAGGGGCTGGACGCTGAGTACACAAGAAATTCTGGGTGTTGCCAGGTTTTGCCCTCACAGAGCTTATAGGCTTTGTGGTTGTTGTCGTCGTTGTTGTTGTCACTCTTAACTCATCAACTACAACAATGTTGTTTGTCTCAATAATTCAGTATCAAATTACTACAAGATGTGGCAGCCTAAAACAGCCGCTTAACTTTTGCTCACCATTTTGTAGGTCAGGAATGTGCGAAGGGCTCTCTTGGGCTCTCATGTGGTTGAAGTCAAACATGCTCTGGGCTGGAGTCCTCTGATGGCTTGACTGCGGTGGGTGTACATGGTGGATCATCTGACTGACAGTGCATGCTGGCTATCAGCCAGGAACTCATCTGGGGTGCTGATGGGAGCACCTTTATATGGGCTTTCCAGCATGGTGGTCTCAGGAGAGTTGTGTTTCTGTCATGATATTAGCTTCCCTAGAATAAGCGCCCAGAGAGAAGCAACAGAAGCTGCATGAGCATTATCCATGAACTTATTCTTTTCTTCCTGCTTTGGAAGCAATGTCACTTCTGCTGTATTCTATTAAATATAAGAAAGTCACCAAGATTGGTTCAGATTCAAGTGGAGGGGACATCGAATGCACCTTTGATAGGAAGAATCCTAAAGAGTTGGAGGTCATATTTTAAAACCACTGCAATTGTTATCTGGAAGAGCAGTTTTTCAAGTGGTGTCTGCTCTCCCAAAATTTGTGTGACTATTTGGGGAGCCAATTGCAGGTAAGGCTGAGGCCACCCTTAAACATGAGTGGAATTTAAATCTACACCAAAAAAAACCTTCTCCACTCTCCTTCTGCCAACAGTTTCTATAAAGTTAACTGAGGAATTGTTTCTCTGCACATGCCATTTAATTTCTGGCTTCTTCATAGCTATTTTAGGACAAAAACCTAGACTGTCCCAACCAGTACTTGGCACTAACATCTGTAGCAGTTAAAAAGGGGGAAATTTTGCTATGTTGGAATAAAAGCTTCCTTGTTTGGTTTTGCCAAATTTCCAATATATCACCCAAAATGAGTGCAGTTACTCTTTGTCCCAGTGTGGAACTAAGAGTAGAGAACTTAAGGTTATATTAAGAACATATGTCACACACATGTGATATAAAAACCCCTGAGATACAGTCACTGAGCCATTAATCTCTTTCTACCTGTAACCTTTCTGAGTTTCTTTTTCAATTAAATTGATTGGAGTAACAATTGTTAATAACATTATATAAATTTCAAGTGTACATTATAATTTGATATTTGTATACTCAAATTGTGCTCACCACCCAAAGCCTAATGTCCTTCTTTCACCATATATTTGATCTCCTTTACTCTCTTTATCTTCTTCCACCCTTCTGTTATCTGTATATATGTGTATATATACATGTATATATGCATATATATGTATATATACATATATATACATACACAGACAAACATGTATGTATGAATTTGGAACATTTATGACTGTGCCAAAAAAAGGGGAGGCAGAGAATTCTAAAACATCAGAAAGAGTAAAGGTACAGAAAATAATGTTGGTTAACATTTACCAACTACCTAGAATGTACCAGAGACCATGCTGTGCCCTTCACACGGCTTTCTCGTTTAGTCCTCACCACAACTCTGTCAGGAACGTGCTGTCTCTATGTTGAAGGTGAAACATGGAGGGTGTAGTGTATCATGAGTAATTGAATCAGAATTCTCCTTTCTGCAGAGCATTTTTCCTGAGTTTTTACTTCAGTATTGTGATGCTCCACGGGATGCCAGAGGCATGTGCCTTAATCCCTGATTGAAGGCAAAGGAGCTAAAGATGGGGACCATTGGTTCCTAAAGTTAGATACTGAGCTGAGATTTGGCACTATATTACGTTAGTCCTAATATCTCATTCTCTCTCCACATACTATACCAGAAGCACTACCTCACCAAGAAGGTGAACAAATATCACTGGCAATGCTTCACTAACATCAAACAAGTAAAAACAGACCACTCCCAAGAGGTCTCAAATGTGAGGCATTCATTACTTTGGAGAATTCAAAATGGTCCTGGTCTCTGAAGCTCAAAGACCAGTGAAAATGGATTTAATCATCCAGGGTTGGGCTCACTTCAACCAAGTTTGTTAATTTAAGAGGCACAGAGATCTTAACATCGTTAATTACATTTACTTACTTTTGCTTTCTCTCTGTGTATAATGAAGTCGGAGGCTAAGTGGCTGGAAGAATGGAGTGAGTCCCTGTGGTGTCAAACACATCTTGTAGTCCTTATAAGCAGTTTCCGAGACTGCAATGCTTAACTAGAGGTTGATAAACTACATCCAAGAGGCCACATCCACTTCTTCAGGTGCAGTCTATGGTTCTCTTCAAAAAGGCGGAGTTGAATAGTTGCAATGGAGATCCTACGGCCCACAAAACTGAAAATATTTGCTTTTTTAGAGAAAGTTCCCTGACCCCTGCTTCAAACCTCCAAATGCCAGTCATCAAAGTTAGGGCAATAGCCACCTCTCTCTTCCTCCAAGGCTCCATGCCCTCCCCAGTGTCTGCCCAGGGGTCATTGCATGCTAACTGCTGTAACTAGAGGAACTCACACCTTCCTTCTTCAAGTCATCTCAGTACCCAGACTATGCTGGAGGGAACCTTAGGGTGAAGTAGAAGCTGTCTTTGCTGATTTGTTGAAGAGGAAAGAAGATGGTACAAGATGAATGAATTCTTGGTCGCATATTAGCCCCAAATGCCCTAGCAGTAGCAACTCCGATAGTGGCCTGCCTCTCAGCAGGGGGCAACTTAGTGTAGGGAGCTCTCAGCCAAGCTGACCGAAGCTACTTGGGTGTAATCCAGGACTGGGGAGATGGGCAAGGATGTGGTGCTTACTGCCTCTAGTCCAGGATGGATGAACAGTGATTTAGGAACAAAGGTAGGGGTGGGTTGTGTGTGAGTTTCTCCTGTGAAGTTTGGCCCCATCCTTGCTGGCAAAACCATTAAAATTTTGGGTCAGGAATTTGGTCATGTCGCCTAAAACCCCCTGCTCACCTTTTGGGTGAAGTCTGGTGTTTCTCAGGCCAATGGCCTTGAACCATTAGATCTGCCCCAGCCCTAAGTATTATAGCTCCCTTCACACTGAGCCAGGACCAGTTTGTTTTGGGGATCTCAATCATTGCCTCCCCTTCATCTCCTGCCAAGGACATTTAGGAGTTCTTCCCCACTTCTCAGCCCCCCTTTAAAGCTAGTCAAACCACAGGACTTTTTAAAAATCCCCCTTTTTTTTATGAAAATGATCCCGACAGGGTGCCAACAAACTTCTATTTACATAATTAAAAGAATCATTATGTGCAATTTTTTTGCTGATAAAGGAAGATCTGCTTCATGGTGCATTTAAAAAATTTTCTTTCAATTACAGTTGACACACAATATTATATTGGTTTCAGGTGTACTACATAGGGATTAGACATTTATATACCTTTTGAAATGATCACCCCAATAAGCCTAGTACCCATTTGGCATATAGTGCATTTTTTGGGTCTATACTCAGAGTAGCTAGAAACATTTTTACTGGAAAGGAAAAGTAACTGAATTGTAATGTCTAATAACTTAATTTTCTGGTGAAGTCTGTTGCAGCCACAGAATCAGAAGGTTGCTGAGTAAGCAAGGAAACCAAATAATAGTCAAACTCCAGGAGATCTGTCATCTTCACCCTTGTTTCATCAGCTCTAGCATAGTGGTTGACATAATAAGTGCTCAATAAAAATTTGTCATGTAAATATATGATCAAGGCAAATTAGAATTAATGGTCCAAGTGTGAAAGAGCTTGATGTCTGTGTCTCACACCAGGGAAGTTCCTACTTGTGGGATGGGCTAAAACCCCAGTGCCTACCACCACTTTAATCCCCTGGTGCTAGGGTGAGCACTGCTAAATTTTGTTTTTATCTGGCTATTCCACACTGCCCCGCCCGTGTTTCCAGGGCTGTTACTTTTGTTCTGCATTTTGCATCCTTCCTTTTGACATGTTAATACATTTAACCAAGTCCTTATGCTCTTAAATTAGTCTCTTTATCTCAGGTGTAAGAAGGAATTTCCTCTTCAGAGCTTTGTCTGCTCAGAAGTGCACAGGGTAAAATAGAACTCAGATTGAACCCCTAAGATCTCAAGCAGAGCCTATTAAGTTTTAGGGACTTAACAAAATTTTACACAAATCCCTAAATTTTTGTGACCACTTCTTTAGAGATTGAATCCAGATTTAGTCAGATTCTTAAAGGGGTCAATGATCACAAACCAGTTAAGTTGATAGGATTCTGTTTTTTTTTTCTGTATAATCTCCAACCCACTGGGTATATTGTGCTGTTTCCTACATACATTTCTTTAAGAATCAGATAAAAAAAGAAACATAGAATTATATGGAACCTTTAAAAGTGATTTATCAGGCATTAATTGAGCACCTACTCTGTGCCCTTCACAGTGCTGTTGATGAAAGAACTTCCAGCCTAAGAAAAATTCTTATAAGAGTTTATCTGAATCAAAGTGATGACAATTGCTAGGAAGCAAAATTTCAACAGATTAAGAAAATGCTCCAGCTTATTTTATACATTAGAATCAAAGGAGGAGACATAAGGAGGGTTACATGAAATTCATTGGTGGTAGATTAAGGGAGGCGGGAGAAAGCAAATGGAAGAAATCTCTGGGATTGGGTGAAAAGTAACACAGAGAGATATATACCCTTTTTACATTGGTAGGTACAGGATAGTAAACATTTACAGCACATAGAGATGGTACATGGGCAACAAGATAACAATATTGTCTCTTGCTCTGGTGTCTGTGGTTATGCCTTCTGGTGGTCTAGAAAAAAAATTATTCTGACATTTCAAAGGTATGTTATCTTAGACATACAAAGACAATATAGAATTTCAAAGGTAAACGCTGACCTTTGTCAAGGAAGCTACAGATCCAGGACGTGACTACCCTCCATGACTCACTTTTAGTTAGGAATTTTTGCATTCAGACCATCCTGTGTGGTTACATTCTGTCTCTGAGTTTGTAATGCCTGCCATGCTGGCCTCCCTGAGCTTGTCAGGTTTAGTATGTGGCCCCTTTTTCATCTACAGTTTAAGAGTTTTAATCAATTTGGGCTGCTATAACAATGCAACATAGACTGGGTGGCTTATAAACAACAGGAATTTATTCCTCACAGTTCTGGAGGCTGGAAGTCTGAGATCAGGAAGCCAGCATGGCTGGTTCCAATCAGGACACACTTTTGGGTTACAGACTGCCTACTTCTCATTGTATATTAATACGGCTGAAAAAGAGCAAGCTAGCTCTCTGGCCTCTTCTCATAAAAGCACTAATGCCATTCACGAGGGCTCCACCCTCATGACTCAATCACCTCCCAAAAGCCCCACTTCCTAACACCGTCACATTGGAGATTAGATTTTAATATGTGGATTTTCAGGGGACACAAACATTCAGACCATAACAACTAGGCAGTGAGGTATGAAGGTTAAAATCTACAAGAAGTTTGCACTCAAGTAGGGAAAAAAGCCAAGTAAATGAATAGATGCTGCCCAGCATACAATTAGAGAGATGTGCATATTGGGTGCAAAAAGGAGAATCTATATTATATTAAATGGTTAAGGGAAACTTTTTGAGAAGAATAAGCTCTGGGAAAATTTTTTACAGAGTTATAGAACATTATTTAGTCTGAGAAATGAGGATCAGGGATGGGAGCTATTCTGGAAGAGAAAATAATATATATTGTGAAATACTATGACATTCTGAATAGGACAGTTGGAGGTAAAGTCATAGAGGTAATTTGAACCTCATTTGCAAAGCTAAGAGTTTAAGCAGACAAAGGTATAATAAGATATGTGCTTCAGAAAGCTCATTCTACAAGCACTATTAGATGGATTTTTGCCGGGTGTAGTCAGGCTGAGGTCTTGACCAATGGTGATGTGAGGATAAATGGGAAGGAGGAGGATGGAGACAAATGTGATGCTTGGGAGATATTGATGGAAAAGAGAGAATGGATGTGGAAATTAATTTTGTGTGGGCAAAGGAAGTTTTGAGTACATGGTGAGTCCCAATTTCTGTGTGGAATAGTTTAGGTAATAAATGAAAATTTCATTCATTTAAATAAGTTTGGAAAACTTTTTGAGACTAATTATAAACACATTTAAAGAGGTCGATGAGTCAGTAGATATCCAGATGGACAGATATTCAGTAGACATTTGCATATAGGTCTGGAACCCAGGGGACAAGGTAAATCTAGAAACATAGAGTTGGGAATCCTTAACATATATAT
>CM053504.1:24111937-24265212 GCA_028627145.1 Eidolon dupreanum | reverse complement strand
CGAGAAGCAGGCCTCAAAACATTGTAATATTCAGATCTAATTGGGGCAAGTTATTCTCCTACATGGAAAGAACATCCTCAACCACATACAGCAAATTGGGTATTGATAGATGTTGCTGCATATGGTGTGACAGATGGGGAAACTCGGCAAACATGTTTTTCCCTTGTGACAGAAGTGTTTTCTCTTGATGGCTTTGCTCCTTTATGGGGATAGCTGTGCTTCTCACAGTTCTCACCTCCTCCCCCCTCTATTACAGAGAAAGGATGTGCCAGGCATAGCACTCAGAAGGAATCAAGGAACCTGGCCAGCATACAATTGTCCAAGGAACCACAAAACCATTTCTACTCTAATTTCTTTAAATAAATTTTTCACAAACCATGACTTTACACACCATGGAGTCAATACAGAAGACCTGTGTCCCTTTCCAGTCACAAATCTCTCATAGGGTAATGACTATCTTGATTTCTAACAATGAAAATTAGTTTCTCCTGTTTTGTATTTTATACATAAAATCATGCACTATATACACTTCTACATTTGTCTTCTTTTGTTCAATCTATTGTTTGGGAGGTCCATCTTTGTTGTTACATTACCTCAAATTCATTCATCCTCATTGCTGTATAAAATAGTTCATTGTATGAATACACTGCGACTTATTTGTCCATCCTACTGTTGATGAACATTTGAGTTGTTCCTAGTTTGAGGCTACTACGAACAATGTTTTCTTATAATATATTTTGGTTAACATATTTACATTTCTATTGTGTCTATATTTAGAGTTGGAATTATTGGTTTCTAGGGTATGTATGTGTGTGTATGTATGTGTGTGTGTATATATATGTATGTATGTATGTGTGTGTGTATGTGTGTGTGTATGTGTGTGTGTATATACATATATATATATACATATATATACATATACATATACATATACATTCTTCACTTGGCGCATGAGCAATAGCAAGAATGGACTTAGTCTAGGAACAAGGAAGGAGAAAATGAGCTCTTTATCATCAGTTCCAATGATAAAATCCTGGAGAAGTATTCTTACTAAAAAAGCTGTGTTGTGTGCCCATCTCTCAACTAGTTTTGGAGGTCATTAGGGGAATTGGGAAGGAAGATGGCAGATAAATTACTGTGATTCATACTACCCAGCTGAACCCAGCTCAAATAGCTGATTGGCAGAATTGTCCACTAAGTAAAAGATTGTTGCTTTAAGCCAATTAAATTAAAATAAATTAAATTAAATTAAATTAAATTAAATAGATGATTTTTCATAGAAATCTGAAAAAATTGCTTGAAAAAAATCATATGATATGAAAATAGTGGGCCTGCATTTCTGCTTGGCAGCAACTGGGACTTGAGTAGATCTACCTCCCTTAGACAAGAGCTGCAAAATTCAATTTGCTATAATTCCCAGAACTCCCTATTATTGTCTTATACCTGGCCTAATTTACTCATTTGCCTGAAATGACTGGTCTCTATCAGGATATTAGTTTGCAACTCTAGATTAAGTATTAGGAATATTTTGGGGGGACTTAGGGGCGATAGAATCACATGATAAATGAAGTTTAAAAAAAACTATCTGGTGGTAGTGTTTAGGACTGGGAGTATGGAATTAAGAGGCTAAGAGACTGAAGGTTGCTAGAGAAATAAGTACCAAGGGATTTAGATGACACTGCAAATATAAAGTATTAGAAGACCTTGCTAACAGAATAGGTAGTCATGATGACAATGGAGAAATTAGTCACATGAGTTATGAGGGTAGAATAAGGTATTTGGTTTATAAGCAAAGTCCAACTGTTCTCTTAGAAAATAAAAGCTATTACAATATAGCCTAAAATTAATAACATCCACTTCTAATGATGAATTAATTATTTAGGACAGAAAATTCCATAATTAACACAGGATGTTGATTATTTGTTGTCGTGTAATAAATAATTAGTATCTGAAAACAACCATAAGCATTTTCTTATTATCTCTCATGGTTCTGAAGGTTGACTTGGTTCAACTTGGCAGGACTCATAGGACTGTGTCAGACTGTGGCTGGGGCTAGAGTCATCTGAAGGTTTACTTGGGCATATGTCTGGTGGTTTATGCTGGTTGTTGACCTGGAGCTCAGCTGGAACACCTACATGTGGTCTCCCCATGTGACATGAACTTCTACCAGTATGGCAGCTAGGTTCCAAGAGCAGATATCCCAAGAGACAAAGGCAGAAGTAAATGTCATTTTTATAAATCAGGCTTGGAAGTCTCATAGTGTCACTTCCTCCATACTCTGTTGGTCAAGGCAATCACAAAATATCTGTCCAGATTCAAGGGGATAGGACATAGTTCTGCCACTTGATGGGAGTAATGTTATGGTCACACCATAAGAAGAGCAAATAAATGGGATTTGGTGGCCATCTTTGGAAAATATAATCTGCCACACATCCATAGTAGAAACAATTCAAAAGTCAATATAATTTTTATTTCTTCTTATTTTGGTGTGTTTCTAAGAATTGATAAGATCATGAACCTGAGTGAAAATTTTTTGTCAACATAATTTAAATGACCAGGTTTGTGATTCTAAACTGAAATGGCTTTATATCTCAGTAATAAAAATGGAAACTCAGAATCATAATCATATATCAGGCACATTCCTTTAATTTCAGACAAAATTGAGTTAAACATATTCCAAGGGGATTTTATTTTTTAATCATTTTGCCCAGAATATATCCATACAAGGAGACTCTACTATAAAATTTCTTGGTTGTGTGCTCCAGGTTCTTCAAAGAATTCAAGAACTTTAAAAATTTTTAAATATTTTCGGTATTGTTATTTTCTTTGTCATAAGATCTCATGGTATTGCTGAAACTTAAGTCTGAATCTAAAATATGCATACAAATTCTATCACCCTTCATGTACTGAAAAATATACTTCAAACCAAAATATAGTTTTTCATTCCCTTAAATGTTTCTCTTTCCATTCTAGAAATATCTTAGTACTAAATATTCCAAGATCTACTATCTTCAGGACCTCAGCAATAATCTAGGCCAATGCTGGTTTAATGGGAGAATCTTATGTCTAAAGAAAATTTATATTAAAAAATATCATCAGACTTAATATGTAAAAATGAACAAAAAAAAATGCCCATTTTTGTGTCATCTACCCTCTGGATATTAATTTCAACCTGGATGAGTTTGCCAAGCCACTCAGCTGCCACCCCTTCCTACCCTCCACGCTCTCTGTGTTACCATAAAATTGAGGGCTCCACAGAACCTGGTTTGAAAATCACTGGTTGCTTAGAATTCTGAGCAGATTAGCTAGTAGAATTAAGAGGCAGCATTTGAAGCACTCTCAGCATATTATTACCATTACTGTCATTATCATTATTGTCATCATCTTTAGAAAACACTGAAAAACTAAATGTTCATAAGTGCTCCGTTCAAGGTCAAGTATAGAGTTAGCTAAATCATTACTTCCTGCTAAGAAAGACAGGTCAGCCTGACAAGGCATAGAAAACAAAGCACATGTTGAAATAATTTCACAAATTCATGGAGTCAATATTTTTTTACCCATTCTATCCAAAGTACTTACTTTTCCCCAGCCAATAGTTCTGAGAGGAGGGAATGGGTTTGAGAATGGCTTGCTTCCCATGTATTTCAAATCCAAGGAAAAAGAGACATCATACTTGGAGGTATTAGTAGGCAATTCTCTTTTAGAAGTCGAACTTCCTTGTCTTAGGCATTGGCTACCACTTCGGGTCTAGTTGATCAGTTTGTCACAGGGACCTATAAACTTTTGTTCAGCCATGGTTTTCTAGTCCAAAATCTTGTTAAAATTCAGATTCTGATTCAGTAGGTCTGGGGTATAGACAACAGCCTACATTTCTAACAAAATTCCAGATGATGTCCACAGACAAGATTTGGGGATAAACAGTCTAGAGAAACATTGTTATTAGGTTTGAATGCATGAATTCACATCTACCTGAATGAGAAAGGGGATACTTGAGAACTTCTGACTCATTATTTGGAAGCAATGACAAGTTCTACTTCCCAGTGGTTAGTGGTGGCTAGATTAGGCTATGTATTTGTTATGGACACTGGTAAAGAATGAAAAGATATTCTTTAATATATCTATATGTGTTATATCCATATATAACACACACACATATATATATATATGTAAAGTACATAATAAACAATGTATAGTGTGCACAAAGCACACACACACACACATACACACACACACACACACAAACGCCCACACGCCAAAAACATTTTTCATCCAGCAAGAATATACTATTTATACTTTCCTGCTAGAATGCAGAACAAATTTTACATTGACCTTTGAAAAGAAAGATTATGTCAAGTAACTACATACTTTAGTTCATTCATTCATTTAATCAATAAGTATTTATCAGCTGTCCATTGTATCTCAGGTACTGGAAGAGAAACAAGAAAATGTCCTCACCCTGGGGTGGGGTATGGTGATTTAGAGTCTAGTATAAAGAGGTAGATTTCTAAGTAATGTGGCAATTTTTGTAACAAGTATCTTTATTGAAGTTCTCTTCCTATATTGAAGGAAGTGATAACTCACTATCAAGCTTGAGAAGACATTTCTGTTTACAAACTCATTATTGAAACTTTCAATAGTGCAGGTGAAAAATGAGAAAAAATTATTGTCCTGGTAAGTTATAACTTAGCAAATAGCTGTTTTCTTGATAGAAGAGACTAACAGTGAGAAGTCAGAATTCCTATGATGTTAAATAGCTTAAGTAAATGAAATGCAACCACCAATAACCTAGCAGATAGAATCTTTTGTGAAACTGATTTTGTTGTTTTTAAATGGTATACTTCTTTCTCTTTTCCTGAGGCCGTCTACTCAATATGTGAGTTCAGTCTGTGGTCATTAGCGAAGATTTTTCTCTTCTGGATGGGCAATGGTTTCTATTAAAAGTCTTAAAAGTGATTACAGATTTTATCCACATAAGAGCATTTTTTCCTCTAAGGAGCTCTTGATAAGTTGCAATCTCCCCTAATATTCTCAGACCAATAACCAGAAGATTTATCAAATTCCCCAGAACTGTGGCCCTATCTAATAAAACCTTTCTTTGTGAGAGTAATAAAAACAATGCATCTCTTCTATGCAGTTGAGTTATGAAGACAACATCCCTTCCGCTGAGCTGCAGCCCCGTGTCATGACTCAGGACTTAATTTCATCCTCCATTACCCTCTCGGTGAGGCCACAGACTTCACAAGCCCATGCAATAATCCTGAATCTCCTTAATTCAGAAGACCTCCCTTTGGATTGGACACCAAATTGTATAAATGATTTCTATACTCCAGATAGCTTCATTAATGCTCTCAGGGGACCAGACATTTCAGGTATGGTTTAGCTAGTCAGTAAAAGTAGGCAGAGACAAACTGAAGTTCAATTAAGTTTATAACAGCCACTAACATAGCAAACCTATACATAGGACTGAGGGGTAAAGAGCATGTCTCAGAGAGCAGGTACCTGGTTCCTTGGAATTTGTCACTTTTTCCTGAGAGAGGATGATTTAGAGTGGTTCAATTCATCCTCCATCATCTTTTTAACTCTTATCTTGTACTCAGGGTACACATGGGAAAAAAGTTTCCAACACTAGATGCCCTGCCTATAGGAACTCTACCATTTCCCAAAGGCCACTTCAATGGACCAACTGGCAATAGATGAGTCAGGAAGTGTTAATATTTTTCTATGGAATAGGACATAAATGAGAAAATAAATTTGAAAAATGGACTATCTTGGTGATCTGAGTCCTTTCTAATCCTGACTGTCTTTTAGAATTAGCACAGGCTGTTTTCCAGATTTCATTTTTGTAGTATCATTTAATCCTGACAATGACACTGGAAAGTAGGAATTTTTGTCGCTATTTGATAGTTGAGGAAATGGTTAATAAAAACAAAGTAACTGTCCAAATTCAAATAGCTAGTTAAATGATGGGACTGAGATTTGAACTAAGGTCTTTAGGCCTCAGTTCTGTTTTCTTAATCACACAGTGCGGCTTTGAATATAACGCTGGACCAGGAGAGCTGTAGACCCAGTGTAAGAGCTGACACCTGAGGTGTAGAAATCGACCCAAACAAGTGTTGCCAGAAAATAAATTTTACTGATGTGTATCCACTGCCTCTCCACCCCCAGGGCATCCTTTGTTTGTCTGCTTAGGTTCCAAGTCTTTTTTGCGTGTGTGATTTTTGTAGAAACAGATGGGAAGAATTGGAAAAAACCAATTTGGTTAAACAGTTGCTGTGATATGCAGGACTTCAAGGAGCTAGATGGGGAGGACAAATGTGGGACAATATGCAATAAAATTTACCTCTACCTTTGATACCCCTTCCAATCTTCTTGGAAGACTTAAATTAATTTACATTTTTATTATTCTAGATCTAGGACTTGTTTTGGAATGTGAACATGCACCAAGATTGGCCCTGAGGGGGCCCAGTTGTCTCTGGGTTCTATAGCAAATAAGGAATCAGAGAGCCTGGAGATATCTATCCTATCTGTCAATCTACTTCTGACTATTATTTACTTCATAAGGTTTTCATACACTTAGGTCCCTAGATCTGCTACAAACATTAGGTAGTGTGTGTGTGTGTGTGTGTGTGTGTGTGTGTGTGTGTGTGCTCGCGCGCGCACACGCACACACACACACTTCCACTCAGGCCTGTATTGGCAACAGGGCCACTTTGTTCCATGATTTCTTCAGAAAAGAATATTTTTGAGGAGTTTGTGCCTTATTCCCTGGTCCCCTGTGGTTCAAACTTGAAAAATAACTCACCATGACAATGGTTGACTTTTCTCCTTACAAGGCATCAGACAGCAGAGTAAAAAGCAATATTCATTCCAAAGAAACCCCTTGAGGCACCACCTACTGCAGATTTCTTACATTAAGTCGGCATCTGTTAATGTGCCTGAGAAGTTGGCCTGCACAGGTTACAACTGCAGAACTGGCCCCAGGATCACGTTTTGTGCAGAACAGCCTGCGTGGGAGCAGGGACTCAAGACAAGAAGAAAGAGAGACAGAGCACAGATGAGATGGAAAACCTTACGGTAACTATTCTCCAGTCATTACTTGAATATCTTAAATGAAACGTTTTGAATGCCTTCGCCAAAGGCATTAGCTGTGTATGGAGCAAAGGCTTATTTTTAAAGTTTGACGTAGCCTGAGGAATGCTTTGTTCCTAATTTAGAGCGCTTGTCCTGAGAGGTTCCAAGTCTTCAGCATCTGCTGCCACCTACCATGTGCTTTTCAGCAGGCCGAAGTCCACGTGTGGTGAAGTCCCAGAGCCCGGCAGCTCCACGGGGAGCCAGTAAGGCCTGGGAGAGAGGTTGTTTGGAGGATTATTTAAAAAGGAAACCAGCTTTTAAAAAAGACATCTTAAATATGAGAGTTAGGATTCTATTTCAGTGAGTATTCACTTCTCTCCCCTTTCTGTAGTGGGTAGAGAGTACTTCCTGGCTTTTTTGATGTTAGGGTTGGCCATGTCACTTGCTTTGGCCAATAAAATATTTGCATATATGAGGGGGACAGAAGACTTGACTGAACTTATGCAGTTCAGCTTGGCTCTTCTGCTCTGGTGATCTGCACTGAAAGGAGCTTCTGCTAGGTCACTGCTGCTCCTAGAAGAGCACACCTGAATTCAGTCCACAGTCTAGCTGACCCACAGCCTAAAGCGGAGACATCCAGCTGAGCCCAGCCCATCATGACAGTAGGGTGTTTGGGTATTTGTTACGTAGCATTATTGTAATAGCTGAGTAATACATGGAGTTAATGATTTGCAAGTTTTTTCTGTACGTGGGTGGACATTTACGTAAACTGACCTGATGGGGTAAAACTCCTTTTACTCAAGGTATTGAAAGGGAGCTTAAATCAGCTTCAATCTGGAATTCTGAGACAAGAGAAAAGAGTGACTTCTGATACAATGTACCCTCTAACAAAGATGACAGCAGCCCCCAAAGTGAGCCTGTGCACAGCCATAATTAGTAGATACCTAAGAGTGGCAGTAGGGTATTTAAGTTAATTTTGGCCCATAAGCCTGAAGAATTCATTGAAATCCTCTAGCCCACGAGACTACCTTAAAGTTTGCCTAATGAGTTTTGAATTTAAGTTGACAATTTTAACTTATTTAAGTTACTTTTAAGTTGAAAATTTAACTTAGATTTTTTAGATTTTGAGCTTCCCTTGAAAAAAATCAGAATTCTGGGAAATATTGAGCCTGCATTTCTTTTTGATAATAAATGGGAACCGAATGTTTGTTCTCTCTGGACTGAGTGTGTGCTTTCAGGTTCCTGCCATGATATATTACTCTTTTTCAACTACCTATGTGTTTTTGTAACTTGCCTTATTCTTATAGACACTGGGATTTGTAACATCTACTGGCTCACAACGCTCTATGCATTTTAAGTCTACAAAGGCAAAGTAAGACCCAAGTCCTTAACTCAAAGTAGATGATCACTAAGATGACCATATGTCAGTTTTGCCTTGGACAATCCTCATTGATGCCTATTGTCCTGAGCTGATTTATCAATTTGTATGAAAAACAATAGAGTCCTGTATGGCAGTTGATACTGGCTTTCAGCTGGCACCTCAGGAGCACTCGCATGGCCTCTCCATATGGTCCGGGCTTGCTCACAGCGTAGTGGCGTCTGTTAGTTAGACATCTTATATGATGGCTCATTGTGTCCCAGGACACAAGGTAGAAGCTGTGTTACCTTGTCTGACCTGGTCTTGGAAGTCATACAGCATCTCATTCTATTGTTCACAATGCTAGCGACATTCAGGGCAGGGGACAAAGATGCTACCTAGTGCTGAATGACTGGGTAGTTAGTAGCAAAGAGAAGACTAGAGCCAAGTCTGCTTATTCCACCCAGTGTTTACTGTCCCATACCAAGAAGCCCCATCTGACTCCATTCTCTATCCCAGTTTTTACCTCTCTAATATGATAATATAAAGTGTGAGTACCTATGTATTCTAAGACAGCTAACTCATGAATGGTCTTCAGGTCTTACAAAATCTTGAAATTATGGACAAAATCTGTTTTTTGTGTGTGTCAGTCAGAGTTCTCTGTTGCATACATAGTTTAGTAATTTCTTAAGGGCATTAGATAACTCACAGCATCCTTGAAAGGATCTGAAAATCAGGCTTGGCAGCTACACAGCAAGGGAACAACTTCAAAGTCACACTGAAGACTGCTCCAGGGAACATCCTGCTGCCTCTACTCTTGGACAGAGTCATTGCACCTCACCCAGCTGCCATGGAGCACAGCGTTCCAGAACCCCCATCTATTGTCGTTCCCAAAATCTCAGTGTCTTTTCCTCCATCCTCACCAAAATGGATCTGTGTAGTGCCTGCTTCCCAGTGTCTTGTTCATTTTTACCTGAATGGTTGATCCTAGGCCATGTGTCTGTACTACATTTTCAACTTTGGGGAGTAAATTTCTAGTGTCTACTCTGGCATACACAGATTAATAAGGTGGAAAAATCCTCAAGAATAATAACAGTGTTTATAAGATGCCAAGAAGGCAAAAAGCACAAAATAGTCCACTATGTGAATGTGTACATATATGTACTTTTCTGATAGGTTCCTAGTTTTCTTCAGATCTTCAAAGAGGTCCTTAATTACCACATATTAAGAATTACTATCATATGGACTTCTCTTGTGTAAACACAAAGCTATGTATTTGAGTCCATTTGTATATATGAATCCATTACACTTTACAAAACTGAGGACTGTGAAGTCCAATGATCTCATCTCTCTGCTCCAGTAATATAATGTACTAGTAAAAACCAGGCAGATATTGGAGTGGTAAATTTGTTTCATTGCTTAACCTGTTTTGTGTCTCAATTTGGGATGATGGTAAAGTGTAAAAGTTCATGGAAGCCTGGATTAGCAAGGACACTTACTTTAATAAATTTTCTTTGACTATTACTTTGAAAATAGGATGGCAAAATCAAAAGAAAACAAAAATCACATAAATATTTAATAAAAATTTTTCTGAAAATATACTTTCAGGGGTGGCTTAGAGCAAGAACACATTCACCTCGATTTTCTTTAATTTCCAGTGCTTAATATATAAGCAAATTCCCAGTAGACTTGATAAACACTCAACTATTTTAAAAAATCAAATTTTATCACTGTTTAGGGATGATAGAAATAAAGACTAAAGCATTTGGGGGGATTCCACACAATATATAAAATTAGAACTTAAAGGAATCTCAAACTTGAAGCACAGAGAGGATAGTTCTGTGCAAGATCAGCAAGCTCATGGCAGAGAGTGAACTGGAACTGAGAAATTCTTATTCCCGACTTGCTACCCCTCCTTTAAAATACTCTCAGGAAGGGTTGTAACAAAGATTTTGTATCAGTCAGTTACTGACGTGTAACAACCCATCCCAAAATTGAATGGCTCAAAACAAAAATCACTAATGCTTACAAGTTTGCAGACTGGTTGGTTCTGCTGCTTTGGGCCAGGACCCCTGCCTTGATTAAGCTTACTCATGCACTCATGGTCAGCTGCTGGTTGGCTAGGTGACTTAGTTAATCTTGGTTTGGCCCTATGACATATCTGGTGCTTCAGCTGAGAAAATGAGGTCAACTCTGTTTCATGAGGTCTCTCATCCTCCAGCAGGCTAGCATAGGCCTGTTCTCATTGTGAGGTTTTAAAAAAACAGAGGTCTAGTTTAGGAATTGAAAAAATAGAGTTATCTCACTCTATTATCCAAAGCCCTTCATAAGGCAAGCCCAGATTCAAAGGTGGAGAATAGACATCACCTTTCATGGCAGGATCTACAAAGTTACATTATAAAAATATAGAAAGGTTGTCAATTAGTGTCATTTTAAAATCAACCTACCACAGGTTAATTAATTTATTCAATCTTTATTGATTTTTAGCCATTGTGCTTGGCCCAGTACTACAATAAGCACTGGAGATATAGTCAAGAATACAAATAAATATAGTATTTATTTCTTAGTAAAGATGTCACATAACCAAAATATCTGTTCCTTTGGCAAATTGGTGACTCAGGATCAGGTTTTATATTACTGTCTTGAAGCCATTAGCCCTTTAATTTGATACTACAATGTCTATAAAAATCATATAAGAAATTCAGGAGTAATTTCATGTGCATAAATTAAAATTGGCTTTGATGAGAATAATTGACTTCTCAGAGGTCCGGCCAACAGGGAACTGTCAGGCTAGATGAATTTTTACAGATTTCAGAGAAAAATTAGAGCTCTTAATGCTAAATTTAGCTTACAAGGATATCATACATACATTTGACAACTTGAAGGTCTTTAGATTATAGGGAGAGGTTTTGCCATCTCCATCTGACATTTCCCTGTCTAACTGCTATTTCAGCTGAGATATGTCAGTGTTACCAAACAACAAATGAGCTACTTAATTTTTAAATTTTCATTGGCTACTTTTTCAGTTTATTGACAGTAACATTTTCATGTTGTCAGATGCAGGACCTGGTCTAGGGAGCATCGAAGATGTTCTTCAGGAAAATAGTTTTAAAATTTTAAAGTATACTCAATAGAAACTGTGTAATTTTCCTGCAAAAAAAAACAAGCAAAATACTAGATAAAATAGAAACCAAAATATTTTCTAAAAAGTAATGAAGAGATAATAATAATCATCAGGCCAAAATCTAAGGGAAAGCTAGAATCCAGAGAAGTAAGCAGACCACTGAAGCTGATTTTATCCTGAGAATATCTATCTATGCAAGCAAATTTGGACTTTAATTTTGATGGCCTCACTGGATGATACAGATAAATTAAAGTCTAAGAGTCCATTCAAATGAGATAATCTAACAATAGACACTTCACCTATTAGATTGGTGCCCCAAAGGATTCAACGTTAGAAAATGAAAACAAGAAGTAATTCTAACACTATATTTATTATAGAGCAAAAATTAAGTTTCTTTTATTCTTAGCTGGAGGAAATATAGTTCTGGAAGTTGGTTTCTTTCTATAAACCAGCCTCATTAGAATTTTTATTCTTAAAATGGACCATTATATACATTAATTGTTAAAAACATTTTTAAAAAGCACTAAAGATATTTGGGTTGGAATCTCCCTTAGGCATCATGTAGAAGCAAACACTTGTTCTTTTTGTTAGAAGGCATCTCCATTCCAGGTCTCAGGGAATGCCCATAAATAATTTTTCCAGGAAAATAAGTATTATACAGTAAAAAATAATTAAGCACACAAGAAAATAAAGCAGCATAAGCAACAATCAGAAGAAACCAAACTGTGAAACTTACAAATATAAAAATCTTATTACACATATGGGAAAAAAGACAAGTAAAAATAATCTTCATAGAACAGACACTATGAATGGTTACCTAACGGTTTTAAAAGAATACTAAATAAAACATCTAGAAATAATATATTAAAAGAGCAATGACTAAAATAATAAACAAACAACTCAAAAGACTGGCTTAACAGCAGATTAGATTCAGCTGGAGAGCAGATCAATGAATTAGAAGAGAGGTCAGAAGAATTTTGAACTAGGATTGTTAGTTGAAAATGACAGTTTTCTCAGAGGTCATTACAAAATCAATGTGCTGAATGAAACAAGAATGAACTTGGGAAGAACAGGAAAGATATGGGAGGAAATGAAGAGATGAAATAGCTATTTTTTGCCTCATAGTTATCCAATTTCCCTATGGGTAATGTGGGGTTTAGACAAGTAGTAAACAATATAAAAAGCATAGAGCATCATTTATATCTCCAGAATTAGGATCCAGCACTGACAAAATGGAATAATCCAATATATTGAACTATAAAGCATCGTAGGCCATTGGAATTGAAAAGGCAGAGTACAGTGTCAAGCATATTCAGGTGAAAATTTAGGTATGCCCAGGTCTTAAAAGCAGGGAAGGGCAAATTTTGAGACATTATTACCAAGCTTTCAAGCAATGAGAACAGAGTGGATGGTCAACATGGGACCCTCTGGGTTGGATACTACCCTAGGCACCATGTAGAGACAAACACCAATTCTTTTTTTTAGAAGGCATTACTATCTCAGGTCTCAGAGAATGCTCTAAGGGAGCTCTTTCCTTACCACAGCTGGCCAATTGAACAACCTTTTATCTTGCGTATTATAAAAGTGTGTGGTCATCTTAAAGGACATTTTGGATAAACTCAGGTTTTTTGAGTACAAAGAATTATCTTCATGAATTCAGAAGCCTTTGGAAAAATGTACATTATTTTTATATAACTCAACTTAGTTAGTTTTCGAGGATCCGATCCTCTAAAAATTCTCAGGTAACTCTTAGTTGCAGCTATATCCAAGAGGACTTGTACTTTGTCAAGATATTGCAAAGGGGGTGCCCACTTCATCTTTAATTTAGCTTTCTATGCAGGACCCCACTGAGTCATTTTTTGTCCTGCGTGGTTTCCGTATTGCTGGTCTATTTAAATTCATCGGTTCTCTCTGCTTCATCTGTTCTATCTTTGGGGATCCTGGAATTATTTTGTTGTTTCCATGCCACTCTAGGATATAGAAATTTCTTGAAGCTGTCTTAGTACAATTTGATAAGGTCGGCTGTGCTTCCTTTGGAGTCTTCTTATTTCATTGGTGTTTTGCATAAGGAGGCAAAATTCCTCTCTCAGCAACCCCATAAGACCTATACACTTAACACATTCTTTGTATCTATTTATTTCTTTAAGCTCAGACAAAAGTTACTATATTCATGATTTCTCCCAAACATTTGTCCATAACTGGGATTGTCTCCATTTTGCTTAGTGTACAGGCTTTTGGAAGATAAAGCTCAGGAGAAGAAGCTCACAGATTTCTAGCTTTTCACATTGCTGCTCCCCTTCCCTGAGATATGGAACAAAGAAAGGCTTAGCTTTTTGAATAAAGAGAGAATCAGATGGGAAAATTTTGGGCAGGGGAATACTACATTATTTTATATTTTAAAAGTTATCTAGCTGCTTGTGTTTAGAAGAAGTACTGCCCTAGATCCAGCCAAGGAGAGTCCCTGCCTTGGGCTTCATGCTTTCGAGGGGCCCACTCTGGCCTTTTCTGGCTGTGCATCACCCATAAAAGGAATTTTCTAGGCCTAAGGCACCTGCCAACCTATATATCACAAACCCTTTTTAGGCCATGCTGGACATTCCAGAATTCTTTGCCTAAATGCCCCTAAACCCAAGTCTAGGGCCAGCACATGCCTCTTTTCTGAGTTCATCCTCCTGAGAGTGGATAAAGTTGGGATTATGTTCACTTATAAGTCTGAGAGGCAGACAAAGGGAAGTTTGAAGTTTGAAGCTTAATAAGTAAAGGTCATTATAATTCTTACTTCATAAGTAGCTTTATAGAAGCCTGTTTGCCTGACTTTCCCATACATATATTACATACAGATGAAATGGGGCCTATCTTGATGTGTTTTGGTTTAGAATGTAGCCCTTAGCCTGTTCCAGAGGTCACCTGAGTTCATCTTCCCACCACCTAAAAAGTCCTTTGCCTCTCTGAGAATGCTGTCAGGAACATGTTTGGCCAATGGATGCGACAGGCTGGAAGAGCTAAAGAGCTAATGACATAGATGAGACCCACAACCAATGAAGGATTGGCACTGGTGAATAAATATCCCAGATTGATCAGCCTTAATGGATCAACTGTAAGGGTGCTCCACAAATCTTTTTGAGGGTGCACAGGGCAGTGAGTTCAGCTGCTCACAGTACTAACCTGCTCAAAATAACTTTCCTTGGCTTTTTTTCATGTCCTTGTCTTAGTTAAAGAAAATAGAATAGAGAAAAAAATAGAATAAATCAATTGAGTATTGAGAGAGATTTTGGGGGCAGATATTTTATCTGCAATAATCAAATACAGGGAGAGAAATCAACAGGGAAAGTGTTTTAAGGAGACTTTGTAGTGTTCTGTGAATCAAACCCTACTCTGGGCATCATTAATATAGATTTCAGTACAAATTTATTTCCCAAATAAACTACTTGGACTCATAAATCCTCTCTTAGTGGAATATAAACTATATCCTAGTTCAAAAAGTTAGGGTTGCCCTTCGATCCAGGCAAGTGGCAAGTGACTTAGGAAAGCAACTCTTGGAGTATAAAAAGTGCTAAATGCCATTTGATGCTGAAGACTCTCGGTTCCAGTTTGGTTGTTGTCTGTGCATGCATATGTGTATCATTAACACTGTCCCAATAAAAGACAGTGTTGGGGAAGAGACATGCAATATAATTTATTTTGAAGGACTGGCCTTAAAGATATACTAATCTGGGCATGATTATGACCAAGAGACCTGGGTTTCTAACCTGACTGAGCCTGGGGCAGAACCAGTAGTTCTGGAACATAGTAGGTATATATTAAATAAGTGTTCACTGAATTCATTATTAAAAACTGTTGACACTGGAGTATTTATAGCCTCTCCCAGTATAAGAATAATTATATTTTTTTGCCTACTTAGCTTGTGAGCTTTTTGGGGGCTGAATTAAGCAACACTAGAGCATTCAGGAAGGACAGAATGATTTACATTGGAAAGGTTAAAGGATTACTCAAAAGGTTAAAAATGATTAAAGAAAATAGAATAAATCCAGAGATAAAAGTGAAGGGGAGAGAAGGCAAAAGTCTGCACAGGCTGGGAGATTTTGGGGCAGCTCCTAGATCTATGATAATCACATCCATTGGCCATACATATAGAGGGTGAGAAAGAAATGTGAAAAGTAGTTTTAAGAGACTGCAGTACATTTTGAATCAAATTCTATTTCAGCACATTTTCTAGAGATTTCAGTACAAATGATCTCTCCTTTTCAACTATTTTCTGGGTCTTGGACTGGTGTTACTTTGAGCAGAGATTGGGGTTTCTATTGATTTTAAATAAATGAATGTACAACCTTAGGTTCTTATGAAATAGGTATTTCTTTGAAATAAAAAGAGAAATTATGCATTTTGTTGATTCTAAAATAAATGCTTACTATTAACTTTTCTGAAATTAAGATGTACTTTTATGTTTGATGAGTCATAGTTTAATTGAAAAGATTTTTTCTTTGTTATTAATACATTTTTTATTGATTCATTAAACTTATAAGTTTGATAACATGTTATGTTATTCCAGCTTTTAAAAGATACGTGGCAAATATTTCCATGGCAATATTTAAACTTTCACTTGTCCTTAATAAATTTCCTTTCATGGGCAATTCATTGGATCTCAGTGTGTTCAAGCCACACTTATGAGACTTATTTTGTACCCTATTTTTAGGAGGAAGAGAGAAATCTGGGAAAATAAACAAATATTTGACATTTAGTAAAAAAATAAGCAAATGACTTTTTGGATTAATATAGAAAATAACCAGCACCATTTTCCAAACAACCTCCAGCTATTCAGTGGCCTGTGAAGAATGATAATTGAGAGAGCCTTCTTAAGACAGAGTTGTGGGATAGACAGGCACAAAAGTGACTGGAGGACAAAAGTAAAAAAAGGGACCTAGATTTTAAAATAAATATCCACCCAATTAAAAAATGAGCAAAAGATTTGAATAGACATTTCTCCAAAGAAGATATATATATAGTCAATATACACAACATAATTAGTCATTAGGGAAATGCAAGTCAAAACCACAGTGATATACTATTTTATATCCAGTAGGATGGTTATAATCAAAAAGATGAAAACAAGTGTTGACAAGGATGTGGAGAAACTTCACATGTTGCTAGGAATGGCGCAGCCACTTTGAAAAGTGGTTTAGCAGTTCCTTAAAAAGTTAAACATAGAGTTATCTTACGACACAGCAATTCCACCCCTGGGTATGTACCCAAGAGAACTGAAAGCATATTTCTATGCAACAATTTGTACATGAGTGTTTATTGAAGCATTATTCATAATAGTCAAAAAGTGGAAACAATCCAAATGTCCATCATGTGATGAATGAATAAATAAAATGTCTATACAATGGCATATTATTTAACCACTAAAAGGAATAAAGTACAGATATATGCTACAATATGGAGAAAACTTGAAAATTTTAAGCTAAGTGAAAGAAGCCAGCTGCAAGAGACCACATATTGTACAAATCTAATCATATATAAAATGCCCAGAATAGGCAGACTCACAGAGACAGAAAATAGATTAATGGTGTCCAGTGGTTGAAGAGAGGATGTAGGGAAAAGAGAAATGGGAAGCAATGGCTAATAGGTATGGGGTTTGTTTCTGGGGGGATGAAAATGTTCTGGAACTAGAGAGTGGTGATTGATGACCAACTCTTGAATGCACTAAAAACAACTGAAATATGTATTTTAAAAAGGATGAACTTTATAGTATGTGAATTTTAGTTTAATAAAATTGATATTAAAAAACATATGCAGAATGCTCCAAGAAACAGCTGGACTGTGCATGGATGCCAGGGTCAAGAATGGCTCCTGAGTTCTCTTTTGTGGGCAAAAAGAACACCCCTGTATTCGCTTAAATTTCTCCACCTATGTTCTAGAACCTAATATTTGGTAATTGGCCTATTTTTATTCCTCACTAGCTGTTTTGTGTCTTAGGGTTGTGCCATAAGTGAAAAGCAAAGGATGTTTATTGATCCTGTGTGATCCAGCCTTACTATTAATTTTTTCCAACTCATGGGGTTCTAAACAATACTGTACCTTTGAGTTATTATTTAGATATCAATTGTTTATTTTTATCTCCTTTAGGACTAATAGTTAGGTGAGCAAATAATAGCATTAATAACTAGATGAGCAAACAAATTTATTCACCATAAATGCAATATTTATTGAGTGATTACATTATGGTGGATTTGGGGATTCAGTGGTGAATGAAACATGACATCTCATATTAAAAGTGTCAGGGGGGATGTATCTAAGTAAGAGGGCCATTACATTAGAGTTGGTAGGAACTCTATATGTGGAATAAAGTAAAAGGTATTTGGTGCAATGATTGCATTAGTGGCAGCCATTAGACTACAGTGTGTCTATATCCTTTTTTCTATAATATTGCATTGTCCTTTTATTCTTTATCAAGGCTGGTCTTATGACTTACTTTCACCAATAGACTGTGGTGGAAGTAATGGTGTGCCAGTTCTGAGTTTTAATTTCATGAGGCCTTGAACACTTCTGCTTGTTCTCCAGATCCTGTCTCTGACATGAAAACCCATGCTAGCCTGCTGGAGGGTGAGAAATCATATAGAACAGAGCCAAGTCAGTCCAGTTATTCCAGCCAAGGCTCCACACACTTGAAAGAGTTCAGCCACGATCAGCCACAAGCCAACTCATAGCTGACTGCAGATGTATAGATGAGTCTAGTTGAGATTAGCTCAGCAGAGCCATCTACATATCTGTAAACTCTCAACCAACAGAAAATGGTTGTTTATGACACTAAGTGTTGGCGGTGTTTGTTATGCAGCAATAGAGAACTGATGAGATGCAATGGGAATACAGGTGAAGAGGAGCTTGGGTGAGTCTAAGAAGGCTTCCTAGAAGAAGTGACATTTGTGTTATAGATATGAATAAGAGTTAGCTAGGGAAAAAAAGAATCTGAGTGTGTGTGTATGTTTTGGGGAGAGATTCAAGGAAAAGAGAAACAAAAAGGAAGGGTCTAAGTAGTTTAAAGAATACTACTTAAAAGCTTAGGAGGCAAGATTACTCATACGACTGGAGTATGATGTGAGAGAGGAGGACTAAGACATAAAGCTATAAAGTTATGCAGGAACGAATCATGTAAAGTATCAAACATTTATTAAGGGGTTTAGATAGTATACTGAGGACACTTGAGGTCAATTAAAGACTTTTAATCCCATTTTTGCTTACGTATGATCAGTCTAGCTATGGTGTGGGGACCTGGTTACATGATTTAGAACTAGAGGTATGGAAACCATTTAGAAGAACCTTGGTAGGTAGAAGGGGATGGTGGCCTGAACTTGGGCACTAGCAAAGAGGAAGTAAACAAATCTGAGGGCTATCAGTGTCAGAATTGGCCCAACTTGGTGATTTCTTGGAAAAGGGTTGAGGGAGAGGGATCTATCAAGGATGATGCCAATGTTTTGGCTTGAGCAACTAAATGATATTGTTTTATTGTTATTATTGTTATTGATATAGAAAACAAGGTAATTTGTTTGAGTGTAACTACAAATTCAGTTTGTTGCACACTGTAAATGGCAGACTGCATTTTCCAAAGATGGTCATGCCTATATATTTATTCCATCCCTCATATTTTCAGTGTGACCAACACTTTTCCCAAGGTGTGGTGGCGACTATGTTTGTTCCCTCCCCTTGAATCTGGAAAGGGGCTTTTGACAGCACTGATGAATGGGGTCCAGCATAAGTGATAGTATGCAACTTAGAGGCTTGGTCATAAAAATTTTGACACAGCTTCTGCCTGGCTTTCTCTCAGAAAGCTCACCCTTGGAATCCAGCCACTGTATTGTGAGAAAGCTCCAGCCATGTGCAGAGGACACATGTGGGTGTTCGAGCCAGAGCCCCAGCTGTCTCTCAGCTGACATGTCATCAACCATCAGATATGAGGGTAAACTAGTGTTCAGAAGATTCCAGTCTCCAGCCTTCTAATCTTCCAGCTGAGGCCCCAGACATTGTGGAGTAGAGAACATGCCATCTCTGTTTTGCCCTGTCTGAATTCTTGACTCACAAAACTATGAGAGATAAGAGATACTTCTTATTGCTTTAAGGTTTTGCAGTAATGTGTAATGTAGCAATAGATAGCTAATGCACTACATTTGATGTGCCTATGAGATATTCTTATAACACACATATATTTCTTTTTTAAAAAGCAATGTTACAGATTCTTTTTTATCTGTTTTATAAGAAAACTTACATCAAGTACTCTGTCAGTTCTTGTCACTTCCACTATTTGTCATAAAACCTTTGACTGTTTTGCCTTCCTTAGCTTTGGTCAAGGAAGGAAGGAAGGGAGGAAGGGAGAAAGAAAGGGAGGATCTATATATGGAAGTAATAGGCAAATGCAATACTACTCTTGTAGAGAGGTGGTGGAATGACAGAATAATGACAATTGTGCCCACTGGCACAAGCATTGCAGCATCTCAAATTCCTGCACAGGCACAGATGTGCAGGAATATAATGTGGGCATGTAATGTAATGTACTGGCATTATGCTTGCTCCTGCCATCTTGCCCATCAAAAGAAGGTTGGCCTGGACACCAAGAAATAACAGCTGGGTTGTGTTAAGAAATTTTTATTATTTCCTTTGGATTTGTGATGAAAGCACATAAAATTACAAGTGGAAGAAACATCATGCCACAAAATTGCATAGAATTATTACAAAAATGTGAATTATGCATTTTAAATAATTTGAGATAGAAGAACCAAAATATGTACATTTTAAGAGCTTCAAATACTTTGTCCTATTTTTTTCTTCTGAAAAGGCAAAAGTCACAATGTCCAATCCATCACAAACAATATTTATACAGTGCACAAACACAACATTAAATTCAAAGTAATGCAAGCAATGGCCCTTTCTTTCAGAATTATTGAATGGCTGCTTATCTATTATAGGAGTATTAATTAATGTATGGTGGTATTGAAATGTTAAAATGAAATGTTAAAAACCAAAAACATATGGCATTTCATTAGAACTTTGAAAACTGGTTTACACGGCCAAAACCACGCTATTCTCAGTAGTGTAAAGGTATCAGAGGGATACAGTCTAATTTAATACACAGCTCTACTCTCTATTATAGGAAAAATCACGGTACAGACTTTCACACATTCAACAAAGAACGAGGCAAATACATAAAGGCACAAAACTGCACATCATATAGACCCCTTTTCTTTATCTTAGTCTATTTCAAGTAATATTAATATTATTAAATGATATTATCACTGTAGTAGTTTCAATGATGCAAGATGGACAGTGTTACACACTACCCCACAACTGCAAAAAGTGTCATTGTACAGATATAAAAATGTGATTACAGTAAATGGCCAAATACAAACGTATTGTAAAATGACTAGAGTTACTAAGATAATGAAATTTGACTACTAAAACAGTTTTGTGTAACTCAAGGTTATTCAATCTTAGTCTATTTCTGGACTAAAATGTGATATTCTGCAATCATTATCATTGTGTTTGGTTATGAATGCTATTATTAGCTCATTCTTCTGCAATTTTAGACGGTCTGTAATTTTGTTTATAAAAATGCAGCATTCAATTTTGACCATTCTTGCTTCCTTATGATTAATGCCTTTCTTTCAAAGTGCAAAAGTAGAATGATTTACAAAAGATTTCTTTCATTTGAAGTTAAGTTTTATTAAGTGTCTAATTAACACCCCAAATCCTTCAGGTCAAAATACTACCATCATCTCCAAAGAGGATGGAATTTTTCTCCCTGTCTCACTAGGTGTTTTTTTTTTTTAAATCAAACACTCTTTCCTAATGTTTGCACTAAGCCTTCATTTTGACTAAAACATAATTGTGATCCTTAGTTATTGCTTAAAGTTAAATAAAATAATTTCCATAAAAATATTAAATTCTGGAAACATAGTTTTCAGAACACAACTGGTTTTTGCATTTAAAATGTTTTGCTAAGCTACAATCAGACAGGTTTCTTTTAAAGTAAAATAAACTGTGAGCATCTTGCTTTAGGGTTTCAACTTCAATGTTCTTTGTGTTACTCTCTAAACTATATCTTCCTCTACATAATTATTCTCTCTTACTTAAGACCTTTCAGTAATGTTTTTGATCAGTTTTCACATGATATAATTTGTTTTTCTTATGCCACCTAACATAGGAACTTAACAAAAATACACAGTTCAGTTAATTAAATGTATATAGTAAATATATAATGAAAGATATTTTTTTTGTTAGAATAAAATTATTGAAATCTCTCAGACTTTAAATTATGGAAGATACTAATAAATTTCCATATTTCTGTTCTATATATTTTTATATATTCTGATTATTAAAACAAGCTTAAAATCCAGTTATTGATCCTGCAAAATATATATCAAATTCATATTCTAAGATCTAAATCTACCTCTACTTGCATCAATGACTCCATCAATTGTTTCTTAGAATATCAATATAATTTATCCACAAAATCTAGATGTTTGACCATTTTCTTCTATATCCATTTATCCCAGAATTTGGTTTTAAGTCTTGTGGAAGAGTTTTGGGACATTGTCAATTAAGAAACACACATCTACACTCGAATGAATGTGTGTGTGAGTGTGTGTGTATGTGTGTGTGTGTGCGTAGTATAGTGTATGTGTCTGTATTTATATGGGTGAATGTGTACATATATACATGAGGAGAATATATATCACTTATATGTGGGTCTGTGTATTTTCTAGATAAATATTCAATCTTTATCTCTATATTAAAATAAATGAACCATAAAAAATGTCAGACAGAAAAATAACCACTGGAACCTGTTTACTCTGATTGAATCTCTGCTCAACATACATCAGCTCAACTATTTTTATTCAACTGAACAGACTCTTTGTAGTTATTAACTTACTTCAGGCCAACAATCAATCAATACCCAGACTTTGAGTACAAATAGTCAGCTCAGATAGCCCACTGCCTGGAAGTGTGTGGCCAGCTTTCTCATGCAGCCAAATGTACAAGCCATATTGCTAAGTCTGAGAAGGGCAAAGATCAGATCAAGTGATTTTTTTTTCAAGAAAGAAAACCAGCTTATTTGAATCACTATGGTATCTGACAAAACCATGTCAGCAACAAATACACTGATGCCTCTATGATAAATAAATTAGCAGACTGCAAGCCACCAGTGCTTGCAAAGCAAAGGATGAAACAATCTAATATGCACTTTAACTTGAAGATATGATAGTTGAGGGGCAGGTAGGAAAAAAATGTTCAAAGTTGGCTGTTCAATAATATTAAGTAGTGATATGCTTTTCTCAAACTATTTCTATTACTTTAAAATATTTTACACCAGAGCTTCAAATAAAAACGTGAGCTTGATTTCTTCAAAGAAGACACAGTTCTTCATTTAACGGTCCATGGAGCCTGGAAGTTGCCTGCTTTGAATTTACTACCAGAAAGAAAACAAAAATCCCACATACATGCACTCTCTACTAGTAGACCTGCAGTAGTTTCCACATCACACATGGAGCCTAGGCATGAGGACGTCATCTTTCTGGAACTCTCCTTTTCATATGGATTTTAGGCTAAGGGATGCTTCTCAGGAAGATGCTCTGGGCAGTGATCTTTGTAATAAGAGAGAATCCAATGGAGCTTGAGAGGCCATGAGTATTCTGAAGGCCTGACAGGAACAATCACAGAGGAGTATCAAACTCTTTTCCTGGGTGGTCTCCTTCCAGCTCCTCACTGGAGGGAGGCCTGTGGTTCAGTTTTCCAGGGTCCGAGGTCAAGGAGGAAGGGGCAGAACTGTGATTGCTGTCCTCACTGATCTTCCCCTTCATGGCTTCCTGCACGAACTCCAAAATCTCCAGAGGCAGTCTTTTGAACTTATCTTGGTACTCTTGCTCTAGCTCCACCTGCAGCTGGAAGACAGCAAGAGAGGAGGAGGATTTAATGTCATTTAGGTTTCTATAACCACCCATGTAGGAACTTCTTGAAGATATGTACAAAGATAGGGGAGGAATAATTTAACTTTAATATCATCCACTGATTACCTATAGAGAAGATGTAAAACAGAGTTTAGTTGGTCACGTCATTTGTCCATAGCTGAAAGTCAAGTTCAGGTTATGTGTGGCAGAATAAGGCTAAAGACCTGCAATAATATAAATAAATATAGATATAATACACAGGGAGAATATGAGAGAGAGAGAGAGAGAGAGAGAGAGAGAGAGAGAGAGAGAGAGAGATGGGTCTCTTGAAAAAGTTTATAGAAGTAACATGTGATTTGAAGTTCTTAAACGTAGGGATTGGAAGCTACTGATAGCTGGGAGTCCCTAGGTCAGTCCCGAACTGAAGTGGGGAGAACGAAGAAGCTGAAAGGAGTGGACCGAGGATCAAAGTGGGGCTTCGTGAAGTGTGGCTTCACACAGGGCCTGGAAAACCAAATTTCTAAAGAGGAGCTGAATCTATTTTCACAAACCAGACATACTCATATAACCAACTTTAACTTCTATTTTGACTTCTTTTATCACCTCTTAATTTTGATTTTTTATTCTAATTTTTATTCATTTTGTAAACTGTTTTAGCTAAGCTGTAAACTTTAAATTTATTTGTTTAATGCTCTGGAGAATTCTTGGACATTTGAAAATCACAGAACCTTTTCTTCAAATGCAAATTTACATGGTGGCCCTACTCCTAAAGCAAGTAAAAGCTGGAGTCCTCAGAGAAGTGGGCTGAGGATCGGGGCGGTGGTGGATGCTGCCTCCTGAGAAGCTTTGCAATGCTGATCCCAATCGAAACCCAGAATTTTAAATAAAATTCTCTTTGCTTATTGAATGGTAAGCAAGAAGCATAATCTTAGAAATGGTGTGTGAGACTATTTTCTTCTTAGGAGCATTGAGGCAGCTTTTCTTAAGGTAAGTCCTTAAAACTTTTAAATAATTTCTTTTCATGCTTCTCAAACTTTATCTTCTAGGATCTTGATTTTTGATTCTGATTTAGGAGATCTGGGTAGGGCCATAGATCTGCATTTCTCAGGGCTCACAGGTGATGCCAAAGCTGCTGGTCCACTTTGGACACTCTCGTTATCTTCCGGTCCTGGCTGTACTCTGAGCTCCCAATTCTACTTTTTGTCTTGATCCTGGCTATATGTTCTTTCTCTGGAGATTCAATGAAGTTTCTAGTGCTTGCCCTGATACCTAGACCATCTGGGGTGAAGAAAGTGCTCAAGGCATCTGCCCCTTGGAGTCTTGACTGCCTCCCCTCACCCCATTCTGGCGAGTGCCAGCAGCCTGAGAAATCCTCTAGTTCAATTCCTTTGTGCTTTTACTTCAATTCCAGATAAATTTTGCCAAAGCTTGGTTATTTAATATAGATCCATAATCCCCTATCTGCAATTCTAAAATCCCTAAGTTCTGAAATATAGAAGTTTTTTGTAAATTTTTGGCAAACCCATTGGCATTAACTAATATAAGGTTATTTATAATCCTTATTTATTCCACTTCATATCCATGAATATCCATGCATAGTACTATAGACATTAATTTATATAATTATGAGGGTATTATAATTGTAATATCATGGGATATTGTGCCTATGGTATAAATATCATGTTACCCTTCCAAAATCAGAAAAATTATAAATTCTGAAAAACAATAGGACCCCGGAGTCTCAGATAATGGATTGTGGATCTATTTGAATGACTTTTTTTTTTTTTTTAATACATCAAAAGTTCCTGATAAAAATAGCTTGGTTGGCCTAAGTATTAAAACTCATCTACTCTCTCAAAATATAAAATTTGGGTTATTAATGAATATGTTGTAGTGGCACATGAACACTACTAAGCCAAGAAAGAAACACACAATGAGGGGGTATCCATGGGGCTCTGATGGAGCGAAGGCAACTTTATACACAGCCCTACCCTCATCATGGGGGCCAGGCAAATCCCTAGAGCATTGAACACAGCAAGACAATGGCCAGTTCTTTCCAAGGTGTCTCAACAATTTAGAAGGAGGTAGAGCTTTTACATGGTCACTCTTTGTACTAGTCAACTCTCAGACTGGTGTTTGATAGTTTGCAGTAACTATTATCTGGGCCTCATCATCAATTTGCCTCAATTTTAATTCAGCAACACATGCAGTTAAAATGTTTTGTTTCTAAAGAATGTAGAGAAAGGGAGAAAAGCAAGGGGCCCTGGGTTTAGGGAATATCAGATTGCAGTTTTCACTTAGGTTACACTGGAGCACCTTCAGCTATAGATATATTGTACCTGACCTAGAAGTTAATTTCTTTTGGGTCATTGCTGGACAAGATCCCATGGTGCTTGATAATGCTATTTCCTTTTATATATAAATATTATACATATAATATTATATATATATATATATATTTCTCACTATATATATAGTGAGAAAATGCCGAATACATTAACTTTTTCTAATAATTTTTAATAATCTAATTTTAATCATTACAATTCTGTACCCAGTTCTGATGTGTGTTTTCCCCCAACACCACCAAACAATTCTCTGCATCTTCAGCTGGGTATTATATAACTGAACTCCATTCTGACACTATCTACCTGGAGATAGCATCAGATCCCACAGGTTAAGGGTTCAGTCCTATAAGACAGCCCCTAACCCCCACCCCCACTTCAAATGTCAATCGAAAGTCCAGATTGTCACCTGTGTTTTTGACCGACTGGTTATATAGTTTGGACATTCTAACGACCACCTTCCCCCACCCCACACACACACATTGGGCTTGATTAATTTGCTAGAGTGGTTTACAGGACTCAGAGAAACACTTCACTTACTAGATCACTGATTTATCGTAAAAGGATATAAACCAGGAACAGCCAGATGGAAGAGATGCATAGGACAAGGTATAGGGAAAGGGCACAGAGCTGCCAAGCCCTGTTGGGTTTTTAAGGAGGCTCCATTGCGTATCATGATCAATATAATTAATTGGTCATTGAACTCAATCTCCAGCCTCTCACCACTCCCTGGAGGGTCAAGGGCAGAGAATGAAAGTTTCAATCCTCCAATCACATGGTTGGTTCCCACAGCAACCAGCCACCATCCTTAGGTGCTTTCCAAAAGTCACTTTATTAATATAAGAAAAGACACTCTTATTGTCTCAGCACTTAGGAAATTCCAAGAGTTTCAGAAGCTCTGTGCCTGGAACTGGGACTAAGACCAAATTATTCCTTATTATAAATCACAATGACAATATAATAATAAGAATTAATATTAAGTATTAATCACAATTAATAATAATCACAATAATAAGAATTTAATTTTAATAATTATTTTAAATAAATGTAATAATTGATCCAGTTATGGCTAAATTATAATTTTAGTGGACTCTTCCTTTTATCACGGGTTAGTAATAGATGTTATATATTCTAAACTATTTTAATAAATTAAAATAATTTAATTTATTAACTAAATATATATTAAATGTCATATTTCACTCTTTTAAAAAAGCCATTCATTATTAATGAATTAATTACAAATTGCATGTATTATTAAATTTAAAATTAAAGTTTTCTTTTTATTTATTTTCCTTCTTATAAATGGAATACTTGCTCATTGTAAGAAAACATGAAAAGTATGCACAGTAAAGTCTGGCTCTGTTCCCAAAAAGCCCATCTATCAGGATTTTATGGCTATTCCAGCCCAAGGGTTGCAAATGTAGGGGGAAAAGGCAAGTCATGAAAATAAGAGAAGCAGATTGTGTACAGGGAAGTAGGAGTCGTGGGGAGGGCATGCTCTCTCTGAAGGGGGGAGGTGCCTGAAACTCAGCAGTAGTTGATGCCTACAGATTTTTGTTTTTCAAGAAAAATGAGAAATCTTAAGTTTCATGTAAGATCTCCTGATTTTTTAAATTGTTAGCAATCAATTCAATCCACACTCATGGGTCCTATTAGGCTTGAAGAGAGCATTTAACTTCTCTCCTAGCAGATTTAAATCTGGCTTAGATCTGAGGACTCAAGAGATCAGGTCTAGCTGTGGAATTTCTATTTGGATCCCTCTTAACTTTCCTTCTCCACAATCCTAAACTTCAGATGGTCCTCCACGGGATACCAGAGTCTACTCTTGATCATCGCTTTGCTGAGGTTTAGGGCCATCTCATTTAACTGCCACATTCTGGTTCATGTACCCAAACTTGTGCTGACTGTCTATCCTGTGCGGCTCCACTTCCATAAGCATGGTAGCTAGATTGCACAAATGACAGCAATTCTTTACCCTTCTTGTAGTCATGGCCTTTGCAATTCCTCTGATCAAAGAGCAGAGTGTATTTTTCATCTCCTTGAATCTGGAGAGGCCTTGTGATTTACTTTGTCCAGTAGAATGTGCCAGGGTGACAGATACAGTTGTGAGCCTACACCCTAGAAGGCTATGTATGCTTCTGCTATTTCTGTTGGAAGCTTACTCAGACATCATGTAAATAATTTCAGGCTAGCCTACTGGAGGAGACACCTGACCCAGTTATACACCCTCTATCACCTCAACTATCAGACACAAAAGTGAAGCCATTACAAGCCAGCCAGCTAACTGACCCATGAGCTAAATACAGGCTAGCACAAGGCTACTAAGATCTGCTGAGCCTGGTCCAGACCAGAAGAAATGATTGGTCCAGTTCATAGTCTCATGAGCTTAGTAAATGCCCATTGTTTTATGCCACTGATCTGTGGTTGTTCTTAAGCAGCATATTGTAGCAATAACTGACTGATATAGTGGAAGAATTCAAAGGTTGCCATATATGGTCTAGCCTCGTAGAGGACTCATAATTTAATTCAGCTGGTTCCATCTTTTCATTGCTGTGGTCTCAAAACACATTCTTGAGGGAAAATCACATAGGACAAATAGATCTACATGAGAAATTTGATTTTGTAGGATATTACTTGGAGTTTTTTTTAAATTAGCATGCATGAACTTGCTTAATCTTAAATTTATAAGATATATTTTTAGAAAATGGACCAAAAAAGGGAAGAACATGGTCGAATTTAATCTCTAATTTTTAAAGCAGATTGTCATAGTTATAGTCAGATATTAATAAATAAAAGCATTGCCAGAGTTTTTTTATTATAGGCTCAGTTCTCCAATTTGACTAGCAAGACTCAATTTCTAAATTTTTTAGTTAACTTGATTTTCAAAAGATGTTGCCTACTCATTACTTTTGTGAATTCTGTTGGATAAGAAGGGAAAGACAATACACTCAAGTTCAAGTGTGTTCAGTCGTGCCTGCCTATATTGTCAAAGATTTTTGCAGTTGGCATGCTATTCTGCTTCTGACATTTTTTTCAGTTGCCTTAGAAATAAAGCAGGGATTTGATTTAGTTAAGCAAGGTTTTTAGATATATAAATAAAAGCAAAAGTGAAGAAAGCAAAGTTAATTATGAAGGTTAGTTTACAAACAGAAAAAAGAGAGAACATCTTAGGATAATGTAAAGTGGCATAAATGTAAAAATAAAGTGGCAGTTTACTGAGTTAGTAAAGAGATATAATCAAAGTCAATTTTCTAAGGAAACAAATTTCTTAGTTAATAATAAGCTACAGTGGGATAACAAAGACAGAACTGCTAAAACTTAAAAAAAAAATGCTATAGAGAATGCACAGACAGATATTTAGGAAGATTTTTCATGATTTGACCTCAGGTCCAACTTGAGTCATTTTGTCCGATGAAGTATATTAAAGACCTTAAAATAAAACAAAATGCAATAAAAATCTTAGGAGAAAATGAGGTGAATAATTGTGTAATCCTGGGGTATAGAGACCTTCTTAAGCTAAACAGAAAAAACATAATTTCCAAAGGAAAATTTTATTTGGTATACTTACCTAAATGAAAATAATCTCTTTTGGTGAAAAAATGGGCGAAACCCAAGCAATTCATAGGAGAAAAAACACAAATATCCAATATATATATGAGAAGATACTTAGTCTCTTTAACAACCAGGGACATGCAACAGCACAACACCTTTCTAAGGAACATTATATTGGTAAAAAATGTATTTTTTTAAAAAAGAACAATAATGCGAAATTGACATTTTAAAGCATCAGGCAATAATCTGATAATGTCTATAAGAAGAAAAACACACATGTTCAGAAACAAAACAAAACAACAGCAATAACAACAACTTTAATTTTAACCTTATGCCACATGTGCATCATTATCTATCACTATATTTTTTTTGGTGAATCATTTGAAAATAAATTTTAGACATCATAACACTTAACCACATAGATTTTGTACCACATATCACCTAAAAAAATTTCCTATATCATGTCAATACCTTAGTGATTTTAAGAAAATTTATAATAATTCCTTAATATTATCTCACACTCATCCATGTTCAAATTTCCCCACTATTACCCCTCCTAAATTTTTCTAGCTTATCTTTTTTGACTACAGTTCAAAGTTCATGTGTTACATTTGGTGGTTGTGTCTTTCTCACTTTTCCCACTTAAATTATTTATTGCTTTTCATTCTTTTGTGATTTGGGTTTTTCGAAGAATCCTGTTCAATTTTCTTATAGAATGCCCACATTCCAAATTTGTCTGATAATTTCTTCAGGGAGTCATTTAAACTGGCCCTGGAAACCCTGCATTTCTTATAAATTAGAAGTTAAACCTGTAGGCTTGATTAGATGGAGGTTAAACATTTGTTGGGGCAAGAATACTTAATAGGTATCCTTTTATATCTCATATTGCAACACATCAGTGGGTGCGTAGTATCAGATATCACATTATCAGTAAGTCTAAGTTTGATCACTTGGCTAAAAGTGGTAAAAATCAGACTCAATTTTGTCAAAATTTTTTCCTCTTACATTTGGCCATTATTCTGTGGAGGTGAAACTCTGGATTCATGTAAATTTCCCTTAGCACCTTTTCATGAAATTGATGATTCTTATCCATTTCATTGGGGGTAAACGGTAATTTGCTAATTCTTGCTTAATTTAGCTGGTATTCTGTAAGGAAGAGCTGTTCCTTGTCCTGTGGAGATGAACTAGAATTCCTCTTCAAAAGGCAGGGTAAGCATTTAATTCTTTTCCTTTAATTACAAATTTTCTGAGTAAGGAGTAGGGGCAATGATTATTTCAAAAGATGGCAAATTGGTTTTTCTTTTCTCTCTCTGAAAGTAACTAAGGATGATACATTTTAATTTTTATTTATTCATTTTTTTAAAAAAAATCCGTTACAGCCATTACTCTGAGGTCAAATTGTCCTATGTTTGGCCAGTGGGGGCCCTTTCAAGACAGGCTTTTGGTCCTTTTGACATGCTCCCATTACATTAGGAGCACTTGCTTCTCTCAGTATAACAAGATAACCTCAGATATCTCCTGTACTTGCCCTGCTTCAGATCTGGAATCAGCCACTTTTCCAAAGAGCCTTTAGTGGTGGAGGTGTTCATAAATCAAGCTCTGGGTGATAAAAGTGCTCACTGTTATCAGACTGTCATTGCATTTAGGTCATCTCAGTAGACAGGGCATGTATTTTAAAAAATCGTTAGTACATATTGATATTTCAAATTTAAATGTCACAGTATAGATTTTTTTCCTTAACTGATTTGATTTTGTATTTGTATATCTTTTTCATTTTGTAATTAATTTAGTATAGTTTGCTTTCTAAAAACATCAACATATTTACTTATTTGCTTTACATTGCAATATACAGAAATATTTTTGAAATTATAACCTATCCATAAAATAACCGTGTGAAGCTTAAGAGTTTTTTGAGGTTCTTTTTTTCACAGAATATGTCCCACTAAGGATGCACAATGATATTTCTCTGCTAAAATTCACTTGAAATAATTATATTCTTTGTATAGTTATGTTACCTTTGATATACACATAGGGTCATTTATTTCAGTTTGCTTCTCATTAAACATTTTGTATTATTTTACTTTTCTTTCTTTCTCTGGGAGAATCTTGTATTTTTTAAAATTTAATTCCTCACTGTCTTTTAATCCTTTAAAAATATATCTGGCCTTTGGGAAATGGCAATGAAAATATATTACTATAATTATCTTGCTCGAAATATTTTGAAATTTACTACTAAAGGTTAGAGAAAATGATAAAACAAGCAAAATAAAAATAAAAACATCAATAAAACAGAGTTTCTTTAAAATAAAATATAAGGCTTTCACTTAAAGAAATATAATGCAACCACGACATTTAAACCAAAAAATGGTTATGAAAACAGAAAAAAATTATTATATTGCTGTGATAAATTAATAGAGTCTACATGCAGTTGTATATGTACTGTGATGATAACTATGAGAATATTTCCTGAGAAAACAGAATTACTTTGAAAGAAAATACTAAAATATAAATTGTGTTGGGATTATGAGTATTTCTATATTTTTATATTTCTCATTTTGATGGTAATCTGAATATTGATAATGTAATTATTGGTAATGTAATTATTTTATTTTTAGCATGAAAATAGTATTCTAAAATAAAAACAAAATCTAATATATTTGAAAACATACAAAACAGAAAAACGCAAAATACTGAATGTGGATAGAGTGACCAGGAAAATTCTAGAGGAATTACTACAGATACTATGGTATTTTAACCTCAACATCATCAATTAACTAAGAGGTTATTAAAAACAATGGGAAAAGCATTAAAACGTACATATATAGAAAGGGCAGCTGAGAAACCTTTAAAGCCTCATCTTATTTTTAGAATAATCTCATGAATTTTTATTTCAACCAAGAACAGAAATAACAGGATCATATAAAAATTACAGAGTGAGGTCAGTCAGGTTACCAGAGGATTGCTGGAAAATAGCATGTGGGAAAATGGGACTACATTATATATCCTAACTATTCAAGATTTTGTTTGTTTTCTTCTGAATTTCCTTAGAATAAATTGCAATGGGAATTTGAGTCACAATGGCCAAGAGGGAAATTTCTTCCTCTATTCCAAACAAAGGGAAATGCTGAATAAGACAGAACATATACATTTATTTAAATTTATAACTGAGTTTTAATATGAGAAAAGGAAATCCCTATGTCACAGGAATAAAAAAAGAAAAAGCAAAGCCAAAAGGCCCATGGGTGGCAGAATAGATTCTCCATCTGGGGAGCTGGGCTTTAATGTTCTAAGGTGATGGGAGAATGATCTAAGAATTTTGGGTGGTGGAGTGCCGAAACTGAAGTCCCTGCATAGAGTTAGGTGTATTCACATTTGAAATAGGGACTAGAAAATCTCAATCCATAATCTCGGGGACAAGGCAAGGAAGCTAGTGATTCATGGGGTCCATTGGAGGAAAAATGTCAGTGACAAGGAATCAGAAACCCAAACCAGCATCATGAATGAGTGCAGTTTCTAAATTCACATTACCCCACCATGCGTGGGTATCCAGTACCAATAAATCAAAGCAAATGCTGTTCAAAAATTAATAAAACCCATGGAGTCCCAGCAGTGGCACAGTAAATTCAGACTGTTTGGATTCTTCACAACCCAAGGCATGAGTGACCCAAGTAGATAAACAATTCCCAATGAACATGAACTCAAAGTTCAAACTACAAACCACTCAAGTAAAATGCAGCATTTGTTCAACCTTGTAATTCAAGGTTGCCATTGGCAACTGAAATATAGAGAAAGTGAGTAAAATGGTCATCAGTGTATTTCTAGGGCAAAATAAAAAATACTTGAGACCTAAACAGAAATAATTTGGATAGTTCCTGCCAATGTAGAAGAATACAGTTAATTTACAATAGACATAAATTCCTAATATTTTTAATCAAGTGCTGGAGTATGGTGCATGGATTTATTTTTGGCAGATTTTTCCTAAATAAATATATTAGCTTGAAAACGATATTTTTACTTTTTGAATAAATTCCAACTAGACTGATGTAAAGGGCTAGGAAGGCAAACAAAAATTAAACTGTTGCCATAGATTTACACAACTGGAGAATTCACTGAGAGATAGATAAGAGTCTCTCTCCACCCTGGGTGCTTGCATTTTACCAAATGTGACCGTGGGTAGCTTATTTAACCCCTTGGAATTGAAATTATTTCATATATAAGATGGGGATAATAATGCCAGTTTTCCCAGGTTGTTAAGAGGTTTAAATGAGATCATGCTTATTAAGTAATTAGTATATTGTGATTGCTTATTAATTTTGTATACTTTTATTCCTAAACAGAGGAAACAAAAAGAACTTTCCGCTGAAAACAACTGGAACCCTGTCTACTAAGTGGGCTTTGTTCTTTCCCATTATATTATTTGAGTCATTATTTGGTAAATGCAACACAATTACGGTACTTGCTAGATCTCTCTTTTTGGGCTATATCCTGGGTTGTTGATTTTGAAGAATTTATCAACAAATATTCTCTTTGAACATCCTGACTGGTGCAAGGCCCTGTGTTTGGTGCTGTGGAAAATAAAAAACTTAGAATCCTTCCAGGGTAACAAGCGATGCACTTTTTAAATTTTATTTCACATCAAAAGCCATAAGCATTTTGATATAGCCCTTATGTGTAAAATCCTCTATACATCCATTTACTCCATGAAACTACTAGAAGGAGAAATTTGCTCTTAATGCAGCAAAGAACATAGTTGAATTCCTGTGACTTTTTTTCCTAGCTCCATCCCCATTCCTTCTCTGCTGTCCTTTCCCCAATACATCTCTCTTGAAATGCTGCAATTTCCTAACTTAACCCATAATTTATACCTACTCTGATTCTTAAAATGTATTTCAAAACTTCTTTTATAATCATCTTACAGGCATCTAGAGATTACTGCAGAAAATTTTGAAAGGGACATTAACAATTAGATTGTCAACCTCTCCAGGAGTTAGTATTAGAAAGAGACTTTACAAATTATATAGTCAAACCTTTTCCTTTTACTTAGTATAAACCCATGGCCAAAAGAAGTTAAGTGCCTTCTCAAGGAATAGCTTATTAATAGCAAAACTAGGACCAGAACCTAGTTGATTTTCCTCTTCAGTAGATTCACTGAATTAATGGCCTTAATAATTCACCTCTCTCTGTATCCACAGCCGTTGCCTTATGACTTTAAGTTCCTTTTGCTGAAAAAATAATCTATTTCTGTTTTTCTTGAATAAGAGGTAGTCATGTGAATTACTCTGACCAATAGGATGTTAGTAGACATGGCCCAAGCAGAGGCTTGCAAAAGCATTTGTGCATTTTAGCTTTCACTTCTGTTGTTCTGCCATAGTTGTGGGAACATGCTTGGACTAGTCTGGTAGAAGATGAGGCACAGGAACAGAGCTGAGCCACCCCAAACATCCTAGTCACACAGCTCAAATCATCCAAGATCAACCAGCAGCTGGCTAGCACCCAGAAATGTAAGTAAGTCCAGCTGAGATCTGTAGAGTCATTTGCCTGACCTGTAACTAATCATAGATGTGTGAACAAGCCCAGCTAAGATCAGCTATACACAGCCCAGATTGGCAGAAGCCTGCACACTGGTGAACTAAATAAATATTTATTATTGTATGCCAGTCAAGTTTTATGTTTGGTATACAGTGTTATTGTAGCATTTCTCCTCTGACTCCTATACTTTCTCTCAAAATGTGTATGAAATTCTGTGGCTTTGACATGAATAAATTGTTCACCATGTCCCAGGAGCCAGAGTCTTGCTGCATTATATACATAACCATTCAGTATCTGAAAGCAAATTATACTACAGTGTAAGGCAATAATTATCCTACTTGGTAACTACTTTGTCTCAGCTAATGTGTATGTTTCAGGCCTTGAAATTTTTGTGTCAGGCCTTGAAATTTTTGAGTCAGTACTTAAGTCCTTTCCCTTTATAGGTGTCTGCTATTAAGGCCTAGGAGTTTTCTAATTTTAGTTAGGTGTTTTCTGTAGAAAGATTCTACTGGGGCCTGTCACAGCTGGGAATAAAAATGACTGTGAATGAGGAAAAATAACTTTTATTTTACCAAAATTATTAATCATAGTCCAGAGACACCTTGTCAAACTGAAAGTTATTATTGTGCTTGAAATACCAAAAGATGGTCTTAATCTTTGAAAACCTGCACTTTGGGCTAAGGAAGCTAAGAGACTCATTTTATAACCTTGAGTAAATACACATCCAGCACATTATTAAACATCATTCTTTAAATAAGGAAATGAATGCCTCCCATTGAAGTGGTTTAGTGGAGAATCAAGATCTGACCACCAAATTCTTGTCTTCTAATCCAGGTCTACATAGTCACCATTCTAGACCAACCCCCCATCCTATAAAAACAGGATCCGTGAAGATCTCAGTAATGAAATATTATTCTACATGTTGAGAGAGTAACACCAAATAACCCTGATGTATTTTTCTTGCATGTCTAAGATTTCAAAGTTGTCTCAGAAAGTAACTGGGAAGTATCTTTTGCTTAGAAGTCATACTGGGAGGGGTTCCATGGCACAGGGTCTTATCGATATGCTGCCCTCCTTAATAATGGAGTACGGGCTCATGGAAAACAACAGCTCTTACCCACTTGCAATTAGCCTGGTCTATTTCTAAACCTCCATAGGGCCTTTTCTATTTGTGTCTGTCATGCTTGGAAGACACTGGCTTTTCACTAGCTCCTCTATAATTCTTCAGTTTAGGATCTGTTTATTTGGTCAGCTGGCTGTTTTCCTGTTTGCCATTAGGTCCGTTCTAATTTAATTAGATTATTTCTGTAAAGAGTCAGATACTACAAGAAAGGATAAGCAAATGGAAAATCAGAATAAGGAAAAAATATCCTAGCTTAAGAGAAAAAAAGAAAAATGTCTTGGGCTAGAATCCATCTAGTAAATATTGGTAGTAAATTGTAGGGAAATATAAAGCCATAAAAATAATGATGGTAATATAATGATGGTAATAATTACAATTTACTGAGTGCTTACTGTGGTGGGCACTGTTCTTAGAACTTTTCATATATTAAACAATTTAAGCCATGTACATTAATTTCAGAATCTCTAAATTCAAATATCTATGAGGCCCGAGACACAACATAAATCTGTGAATTAGGTTTGGTATAAGGCAATAGAGAAATACCAAGAAATGTGGCCAACTGGAATTGTATTTTATGTTTACAACACTCAAATTCAAAAATGTTAACATGTATCAAGAGTCAAATAAAAGGCTCAATTTAGTCTGCGAGTCAACAGTTTGTGGCTCCTGATTTAGCTGCACTATAAGGAGCAAGGCATGACAGCAAAAAGTGATTTATGTCTACTGGAGAGGGGCTAAGAAAGACAACACCAGAAGAATCCCATTCTCTCAGCCACATAAACCCAAAGAAATCAATAAAAAGCCTCAAGTCAATTGAACTAAAAGGTTGTTCAAAGGCTAATTATTTTTAGATAGTGTATTTATTTTCAATCAAATGGAATGCCACCAGCAGAGAAAAATTGAACTTATATTATGAATTCAATTCCTATACAGAGTCACATTAGAAAGAAATGTCTATAGTGCAGATGGTGCCTGCAACCTCCTTGGAGAAGTCCCCGTGAAACATCCCCCTTGGGAAGTCTCAGGCTGGGATCAGTTAGGACTTGTCAGAAGTGGTCTCTGAAGACATTATCATGGAGATCCCACCCTTGTGTAGGCCTCCAGATCAGAGTATCCCCATCTGCACACATTTTTGTCTTAACTTCTTTTAAAACTTACCAAGCATTAGTCATTACCCAACTTAAGCTCTAGCTAAATTGACCATTCTTGACTTAGAGCCTGTGCATCGCATTTGAAAAACAAGAGACAGGCTGTGTCCAATGTCCTGTAATGAATTCAGCCATGCCCCTAGAGAACGTCCTTCTCCTGAACACTTAAAATTAGTTTTGGTTTTTCTTTTTCTTTTTATAAATATATATTTCAAGGGTGGTTAGCTGTACTACGATTTTATCAGGATAATTGATTTAGATATTTAGGGCGAGAGGATTTCCTAATTAAAGAGTCACTCTTTCTAAATATGATGTTTAGTCTTCTGCTTAAATTGCTGTGGTTTCAGGTTGGTCATTTACAACTTGATCTGAGGGACAAGCAGACATGTGTTCTATTGGCCTTATGAGGTTTTGAGAAGTCTGATTGCCATGCCTGAATTATCTACCGGAGGTGAAGTTGGAAACTATGATGTAGTTTCTTGGAGAGAGCACACTGAAACAAGGCCAGGTAGAAAGGTAAATGAATGAGTGGGACCAGGGAGTAATTGCGGTAATTGCAGAGGGTGTTCCCCGTTACAAAGAGCAGCCACCCAATCTTGCCAACTAGATTGCTGCCATGTGTATGCCCAAGGTTGCCACACCTTCTGATTTTTCAGAAGCTAGCAATCTGTATCTTCATGTTTAATCTTCTGGTTTGCCAGTGTTGGCACCTACACTAGAATTTTAAAACACAGCACGCAGGTCAATTTACTACTGCTGGAATATCTGAGTAATGTATTCTTTGGGTTGGTCTTTGGACTTGATAAACACCCAAAAGTCTGCTGAGGCCTCCGCACTTAGGGTTTGGACTCCATCTTTGCCATATGGATGGTGATATTACCACATTGTGATAGAGTCCTGAACCTTTGATGAGGCACTCATCATTGGGAAGGAGAAGTAACTTTACCGGAAGATAAGCTTTTGACCCTATTCTAGGCAGCTCCCCTGGAAAGCACTTGCTAAATAATTCAGAATGTCTCCCTATTTTTTCCATTTTTTTCATTGATCAAATTGTGGTGATGTGATTGTGCTAAACCCACAGGATTTGGAATGGGAAATCTGATAAACCTCATTGCAAGGTGCTTTTATAGAAATGTTTCTTTTAATGTTTCTTTTAAATGTTTCTTCTAGGCCAGATCCTTCTGTTGATTGATCGCACCCCCCACTTTTTTTCCAAGTGGTCTACAGAAATCATTTGGAACAACACAAAGTGGTTACTCTACTAACTTTACCTTTGAGGTCTAATATGAATGGTAGTCAATTTAGAGTAATTCTAGATAAAGCAGATTTGAATTCCATTATCCTGGTCTATAATGCAGAAAATGATTAGTTATCCCCCAAATTTATATTCACCTTTTCATGATATCTGCTGTGCCTCGATGGCAGCTGCCTAGACAAAGGCAATGTTTACAAGCCCTCCTCATTATCTTTGCATCCCAGGGTGGCCATTTGACCAGTTCTTGCCAATGAAATGTCAGGGCAGTGCTTTTCAGAGGCAGATGAGGCATCTCAACTGTCTCTTTCTCTTTTTCAGCAAGGTCCTAGAATAGGATAGATCCACATTATGAAAAGAACCCAAATTACCATTTAGAAGCATGCTGTCCACCAATCAGTAACAACCACATTGGACTGTTATATGAAAGAGAAATGGAATTCTCTTGTGTGAAACCAATGACATTTTGGTGCTTCTTGTTACAGCAATTTGTGTTCTACTAACCAACACATTCTCACATATATAATTTGTGTTGCAGGATTTACATTAAATGATGAGTACACATGTAGACATCATGAGTGTCTCTCTTATTGATGATTCATCTTTATTAGCCAATTTTTATACCATAAAGATGGCCTCTTGAAGTTGCTTGTGACTTATTTGGTTAGATTTGAAGTAGAATTACAAAATAATCTTAACGATAAATCTTGAGTACTTTGTAGCTACTTTATAGCCATAAGAAAAAAGAGCTAGTGTTATGAAACCCTGGAGCATTTTTAGTTTCCATCAATCTTTATCTATTTCCTTCCTATAAGAAAATGCAGAAATAAAAAGAAATCCCTTTTCTTCAATTGTTATAACTGGATAAAGCATATATAGAACCTAGAATGTATGGCTATAATAAAGTTACTCTTATAAAGACAGGAATGGGTAACTTTAATTAAGCACTATTGTAAATTAATTTTAAGATATTATTCCTTTTTCTTTTGCTTGAATAACAAAGCAGAGCCAGTAAACTAAATCTTACTTTCTGCTTCTACCTGCCCATTAGGCAACCATCTCCTGTCTACATAACCTTGGGGTTGCTTCCAAAAACTTGTGTGGTTTCTTTAAATCAGCCAATCTAAGGGATTAAAAGCCCTTCTGATAGATCATGGGCATCCTTACTTACACAGGGATAAATGCCTTTAGGGAAATCTACTAGTGATAGAAAAATTAACTAGGTTCTACCAAACCTGTTCTGGTTCTCAGTTGGCTTTGCTAGCCAGAGAGCCATCTTAATCCCAGGTCCTGGAATACATCCCGGTACTGACAATACTGAACTGGACAGCAAATGCTACTGGTTTGTGGCTCACTCTACATTTACTCACTTTTTTTTTTGCCTTTATTTCCTTAAACATTCATTAATTTATTCATTCATTTATCCAAAATTAATTGAGTGCCTATGTACTTGGCACTGTGACTAATGCTAGGCATAGAGATGTGAATGAGACATAGCCCTTGTTTGAAGGAGTCCCCAGACCAGTGGGAGAATGTGAAATATAAAATAATGTGATATGCTGAAATAAATACTGTGATAAAGTTATAAGCAACATACAATAGTAGCACAAAGGAGGGAGTGTTCACCTTTCCTTGGTATCAAAGAATAGGAATTACCTAAAATGAAAGCACTGAACATCATTAAACTCCAATCCCTTTGCACACTTATCCAGGTGACTTCCACTTAACTATACCATGGGCCCATCCATGTCATTTCTCCCTTACTCTCTGTAGCACATCCAATTATATTCCAAAATAACTAAAAGAAGAAAAATGTGGAAACTCTGAATTGTTTTTTTTTTCAAACAAGACTGTTTTGTCTAATTGTATGCTAAGTAGAATAAAACACTGTAAAAGTTTAAAATATCTCCATACAGCAGAGATCAGTGACCTAGCAATAACGGAAAACATTATTACATGCATAATTTTCATAGTGCTATATAAAATCCCACTCAGAAAACCTACTAATCTAATTCCTACCTATGAGTCCATCCTTACCATTAATGATCACCTTTCAATACATGTCAATATATTGAAAAATATGACAGATTTTTCAACTGTAGATAGAAGATTTCAACCTCAAGTTGTCTGACTTTTCAGAGGTGAAAAAGCTGCTTAGCACTTTCCATTATAATTAGACTGCAGATGTATTTCAAGGCCTCTTAACATTTTCTGTATCTGAAGAACATAACATCTTTTGGTAATAATGGTAAAACACAGAAATGATTAGGGCAGGAGCAAACAGAGTGTGTGCAGTTACACAGAGTATTAGGACCCCCTGGGATCTTGTTAGAAATGCAAGTTCTCAGGCCTACCCCAAACTTACTGAATCAGAAACTCTGGGGGTGGGGGCTCAGTAACCTGTGTTAGTAAACCTCCTTGGCTGATTCTGATGAATCCAAAACCTTGAGGACCACTGATGTAGAACTTAAGCTTGACAGGTGATTCCTATATACATGGATTTTTGAGGATCAGTCATATATTTAATGATTAAGAGGCTTGCCGAGAAAGTAGTGTCATATGGGAAATATTTTATAAATCTAAAAACACTTGACTGTTGTTAAGGTACATATATCAGACACTAGATACTGGGTTCGATGCCATGGAAATTTGAATTACTGAGACTGTAGCATTCTAATCTTGGGGAACTTCTCATTCAGTTCTGAAGCTAACTATAGAAGTGATTGTCACTGCCCAAACTAGAACACACTGGACTACACTTTGCAATGCACATCACCCTAATTTCCAACTGCCTGCTTTCTCTAGTGGAGAGCACAGCTGGCTGGAAGTGCTGCCTAGTGATTGACATACATATACCCTGGCTCTCTTACTCTTGGGAGAGAATAACTCTAAGATGCAATTCTACAAAGTCTCCCAGAGTTCCCTAGTAGGACTGAGCACAAATATGCCTTGTGTTGGGTGCCTTCCCTTTCCTGCTTCACTTCTCTGCCCACTGCCAGATTCCCAAGATCACGTCTCAGAAACACTACTTATACTCAAATTCTTGTCTCAGGGTCTGCTTCTGGAAGAACCCAATCTAAGACATTAACTTAGTTAAAGTTTATCAGCTGGCATATATTAGGTATAAAAATTATAGGGGTTTTCTTAAAAATTTTGGATTGATGTGCCCTAGTGTCTAATGCATGTTGATATTATTTGACTTGCTTATAAACTATTTGAGCTGAAGAGCTATCATAAATCACCTAATGCTAATATTTAGATGGAAAAATATCCATACATTCCTTTCAGAATCTAACTGGCCTTGAAGAGGCCATTAAAATAAATTCAAGCAGCAAACCAAGTAAATTTGAATTTGGATATTTTTTGGTCCCTACTATATAGATCTTAATCTCAGTGGTCATGTATAATGTAACAGAAGTCAAAACGGCTTTGAAATTATTTCCATGGAGAGGAGAAATTCATGTAAAGGCGAAAAGATAGACTGTGGTTGAAATGTGCCCAGCATAATGATGATGCATATTTTTTCTCCACTTCATCCAGCAGCATGTGAAATGGAGGGATAAATTCAAATGCCAATTGGTTCTGGTGATTTTGTTACATAACATTTCAAGTGGAAAAAAAACTGTCAAGAAAAATTATGCTAAACATTGAGATGAATAAATAATGTATGATATAGTGAGCATATTCAAAAGCAGTTTATCCCATCAAAAGAAGACCAAATGTATTCCACAAGAAGAAATGTGTTACTGCATTGGTTTTAACAGCAGAACTATAATGATATACTTAAGAAATGGTTTTTGCATTAAAATAATAATTGAATGACAATATTGGACATATAATGTATGTTTACAGGAAAAGGTTTCTGCTTTAAAATAAATAGCTAATATACCTAACCATCAAAATGTACAATTTCAATGTTTTTCTAATAAATCAAAAGTTAATTGACATTTTCCCTCATTAGCCTGCCTTTTAACTAAATGATCTGTCTCAAAGAAGATGACCCATTTCACTAATTAATGAATTATTCTGTGTTTACATCTCAAACAAACAAAGTAAGTGCAGTTCCTGTGCCTTGATCACGTCACTGATATAAATACACAAATTAAACTTGTTTACTTTGTACAAGTATGTTTGCACTTTATACTTAGGAGTCAAATGCAATCAGCATTTTCAAGTAGACATGCCACAAATCAAGAAAAACCTGATTTAAAATACAGTCTTTTGGATTAAAATATAATCAGAAAGAAAATTGGTAACTTGGCTCTCTTTCCCTTTTACTCATCCAAAAATTTCTATTTACCTTCCTCTACTCCCCTTAAATATTTATTTTTATGTCTAATATTTATTTAATAAATCAGTAACCAGCTTCTTTGGAAAATATATAACAATATATTTTTTTGTTCACAATATATATAATTGTGAATTTGTCCAAATGTGAACACTATGATGAAATGATCTCTTTAAAGAAATTTATGTCCACCGTGAGGTCAAAATAATGAGTTGAGAGTCAAGTAATTGATTGGAATTAGTTTCGAATTAAACTTGAAAACTGATTAATGGTTTTCCTATTAGTATGTGAACTCTTCCTGTGAGTTCTCTTAAGACCTCAGGAAAATCATATTCAAGAAACAAATGAGAATACACTGATAATCTACTAATTTCTCAAAGAGAATAGGCCTTAAAATGCTTTTACTGATTTACTCAGCTTGAGTCCCAGAGGAGGTGTATGATTACTTCAATTAATCATGGATTGACTAATGAATATTTATTGATCACCCACTAATAATGTGAACGATTGGCTCTGTGGTAGTCGGTTTCAGGAATCTTGAATAGTATATAACAGTTCTTTCTTAAGGGTTGGAAACAAACTATAATTGGTGAGCCAAGGCAAAATTACATAATAAAATGAACTATTTATACAAGTTGAATTGCCAAATCAGTAAGTATTATTGATTTGGGAACTCTGAATCACTGTGGGGAGACTAGCCTTTGAGTTAATCCATGAAACCAAAGCCTTCAATTATCACACATGAAAACAAACTAATTGCCAGTGTCTTAAGCACAAAGATTTTCTTCCAGTAGGCCCATAGAACTATTGTGTAATATTTCTCAAATAACAATGTTTATTAGTATGAATATTTATTGAGCATTTATTATATTCTAGGTACTAGGTTAAGTGATAGGCATGGATTATCTGCATAGATTACCTCTTTGAATCTTCATAATATTCTATGAGGTAAATACTAATATCATTTAATGGCTAAGTAACACAACTAGTCATACAGCTAATAAGTAATGAAGTCAGAATTCAAAGTTAGTTATTCATATGCCACAGTTTCCAATTATGTGTAATAACCTCCTTTCCTATCAAGCATGAGCAAGAAGCCCACATATTTGTGTTTCCTCAATGACCCACTAGAATAGAAAGCTGGTAGAAACTTTTATAGAGAATAAAAGAAGAACAAAGGCAAAACTGATACATATTATCATGGTAGAGTGGAGAGTAGAATATTATTTTCCTTTTTTCTTCCCTCTCTTATTCTCACTGTGTTATCCAAGTCTTACCACACTTAAGTAGACACTTATTCAGTTGAATAACCCATAACCTTCAAAAATATTTTACTTGATTTCAATTTGAGTCTACACTGGAAAAAAAATTCAGTAAGAAATATCTAACAGAATTAGGAAGGGCTTCTAAAAATGTCCAGAGAGATCAAAACAAAACAAAACAAACGAGGGTCCTTGAATTAACAGAAGACTGAGGTAAAAAAAAAAAAAACATGCAAAAGATTTTCAAAAGATAGCTAAAATGCCATCTCTAGAAGGAAATATTCTCCAACTCTACTGTGTGGAATAAAATCATTTTATAAAGCCTTGTTACTCAAAGTGTGGTCCTAGGACAAGCAGTAACACCTCAGGCTCACCCCAGACTCACTGAATCAGAATTTGCTTTTTAAACAAGATGTTCAGGTAATTCATATGCACATTAACACTTGAGAAGTATGGGTTTAAAGGTATTTGTTAAGATTTTCTTAATGCAGATATAAAGGGTTAAACTGAAAAAGTTTAGATTGTGCTATTTTGAAATATTTTCCATTTGTCAGTAGATGTTATTTATAAAAAAGTTCCAGATTTTGTGCTTCTTTAAGATGAATTAAAGTTATTAAGCCAATCAAGAATGAGCTTACTTTTCCTAAATGCTGGCCTTAGAAGTGGATGAACCAATTAGGAATAGGGAGGGGTGCGTTACCAGATACAGGTTGTTATGGGGTTATAGTAATAGAGAGAATGGTGCAGACACAAGTAAAAACAAGTTAATCAATGGAAGGGACTAGGTAGCCCAGAAAGTGACCTATGCATGTATGGAACTTTGATATATGAACATGGTGGCATGACAAATCAGTAGAAACGAAGAGGAATTCTTTAATAGATAAAGCTTTAAAAGATGGTTATCTATATAAATAAATAAGAAATTAGATCATCAACACACAGCATGCATAAAGATAAATGCCAGATAGGTTGAAAATTTAAAAGCCAAAACCCAAACTTTGAAACTTTTAGAATATATATAAATATATTTCAAACCTTGGGGTAGATAAAGATTGCTTTTAAAAACCCCGACAGCTCACAATAAACATTAAAACAAAAATTAAATACTTAAAATTAAGAAGATGTTAAATAAATGACACCCTCAATAAAGTGAGAATGAAGTTATGAAGTGGGCAAAGATGTTCACCTGACAAAAGTACCTTATTGAGAACGGATAAGGAATTGCTATAAAGCAATAAGACAAGAAAAATCACCCAATTTAAAAATGAGCAAAAGATACAAACAGGCATTTTACTTAAGAAACAGACATGGGCAAAACCAAAGTAACAACAAACAAACAAAATGAAAAGATGATCATTCTTGCCATTGACTAGGGAAAAGTTAATAAAGGCCACAGTTATATAATTTTATATCGATCTTAATGGAGAATACTGAGTAGTCTGACTTGAATATCAACTATTGGCAAGTATCTAGATCAACAGGGTCTTTCATATACTGCTGAGGAAAATGCAAAGTGACAGAGTTACTTTGGAAGACAATTTAGTATCATCTAGTAAAACTAAAGATTCATATTTCCATGATATAGCATTTCTGCACTTTGGAATACAACCAAGAAAAACTCTTGTTAGAGTTTGCATACTAGGGGATATGTGCAAAAAATGTTTATAGTAGATCTGCTTATAATAACAATCAACTGAAAATCCCTAAAATGCCCTTCAACAGGAGAATAGATAAATAAACTCCAAGATATTCACAGAATACATGTTAGAAGTCAAAACAAACAAGAGCTACATCCAATCATATAATCATATATAGATATAATTAATTCTATTAAAATTTGTGTATTATTTGACATAGACAAAAGAACATATAAGTGTAGTAGATTGATTTAAACAAAGACCACACTTCTTCACTCCTCACTTGTCACTTTTTTTTTTTTTTGCCAGCGAGATATGGCAAAAGTGACATTGTCCCAGTTCTGAGTGTATTTCTCGAAAGGTCTTCTGTGGTTCCACTCTTGCTCTTTGAACCATGCCACCAGCCTGTGAACCAGCCTGGACTTGCCTATTGGCAGATTAGAAGCAATCTGGAGAGATCCTGTTATGTTAGCTGAGGCCATCTTAGACCAACTTAAAGCCAGCTGAACCCCAAATGTGAAAGAGAGCCTAGCCAAGATCAGCAGAGTTGCCTCCCTGACTCTCAGCTGACACATGAGTAAGATCAGTCAAGGCAAGAAGAATGTCCCAGGAACCTGTGACAAATATTGAATGCTTATTGTTTTAGGCCACTGAGTTTTGGATGGTATTTGTTTTACAATAATAGCTGGTACAATAAATGTATCATACTCATTTAATCATCACCCAAATCAGGAACGAGAATATTACCAGCACTACAGAAGCCCCCCTCATCACTTCCCAGTCACCAGGCACACCATTTCCCTCCCAAAGTAGCTATCTTTTTTAACTTCATACTAATGTAATAACATTATGTGTACTTTTTTTGGTGTCTGGCTCCTTTCATGCAATATTTGTGAAAATAATATTTAATTGTGTGAATATGTTACACTCTGTTCATTGATGTAACACTTGATGGCATTAGGCTAGTTCTAGTTTGAAGCTATTATAAACACTGCAGCTATGGATATTCAAGTTTGTGTCTTTCAGTGAATATATGCATACATTTCTGTTGGGTTTAGCAATATATTTCAAGTGAAAAACATAGGTCCCCAAAGATTATGCACAGTAAAATACTTTGTTTGGATACTTTTGCATATATTATCATATATCAGTATGAATCTTTTAATTTCACATGATGATATTTTAAGAAATTAAAAATAGCTAAAACCAAAAAACAAACTATGTGTTATACAAATAAATGTGTATATGATGTAGATATACATGTGCACACATATATATACATGCATATGTATGCATATATGCATATGTATATTTGTATAATGCATGTGTATATCTATACCAATGTAAATATAAAAGTACAAGAATTATACTTACAAGATTCAGATTCATGGCTACCTTGGAGGATAGAGGGTGGGGTGAGAGAGGCAGGGGTACCAAAGTAGGGAGAAACTAGTGTTTTAGTTTTTGTGTTGTGTAATTATTTCATGGATATTATATTATAAATAGGTCAATACGGTCTTTCATGGACCAATGAGAAGGGTGTGCCATAAACCAAGGATTATTATTTATTCAATTCTATAATTGTTGTCTATTAAATGTGTAGAGCAACCTAAATAAAGTAGATGGTTAGAACTAAAGAGTCTTAAAAAGTCATCAATCCATGTGGCAATTTTATATTTGAAAAGACTGAAGACCACAAGGTTTAAGTGACTTAGCCAAAGTTATTCAGATATTTTCATGATATGAATCCAGTCTGAAAAAGCACATTTTAAAGGCAGTTATTTTTCACTATGGTTTATACTTGGTATGAATTGTTTCCTTACAAATGCCCACTGCTGATGTGGAAGCCATTGTAGTCTAGCTTCTCAAAATAAAATGTTTCTGCTTTCTCTCATCTGAAGAGTATTCTTTTCTTCAGATAAATGTTCTGACTTTCCTATTAAACCTGCCAGGATGCAGAATGGGGAAATTAGAAAGGTGAGTTGTATTGTTTTATTCTATTTTGCCAGTAATGTCACTAATTGCAGCACATTTCTTACATTTCTTAGAAGTTGGAGGGAATCCTGGGTTGGGAAGGCTGGCAACTTGAGATAAGTTCTGTTGCAGCTATGTGAACTTGACCTTTATAGATTTCTCTCTGGCCTTTGCATCAAGAGGGGGACTTGGTCACAGAATTACAATGGAAATACTGGCATCGTTTTCCCAGTTTTTATTGCTCACCCAAAAGTGCAATTCAAAATATACTCTGGCCTTTATTTGTCTTATGAGACAATACCCTAGAATTGCTGAGGGTGTGAGTGTGTGTGTGTGTTGGGGGGCGGGTTGTGGTTATCTGGCCATCCGCTCCCTCATTTCTGAAATGTCTGAATCTTTCTCCTATCCAGTCACGTGCTTAAGATTTCCGGGTCAGTTCTACATTTTGGTCACATTCCCTTAGTAATTAGATGTGTTTTGCTATTTCCACAAAAGACAGAAATTCTAAATTCATTGTGCACACATCATTTAAAATTTCTCCTCTCCCTGTTATGTTATTTAAACTTTTCCTACATATCAATTAGTTTGAAATAATAAGTCTTTAGGCTATCCATTAATTGCTGCACTGTAGACATGATCTGTATTTAAAATTACGCCAGGAAAATTAAGCTGCAGCACAAAGGAGTCTTGGCTAACAGTGAAGGCTTCTTAGCCCTTCAGAGAAGCGAAAGGAGATAATGGGGACAGGGAATACACAGGAGGCCCCTTCCCAAGTTTGTCATTTGCCAGTCTGAGATGTGAAAACAGACTGCTTCGGTTGTAGGCTCTTCCTTGCTTTTCAGTTTTCATTTTGAATTCTTACTGTATTTGGTCATGCTGAGGCAGAAGAAAACGGTTGTCAGCCAAATGTCCTTTTCTAGTAGAAATTTATTATAAATAGTCTAAAGGCAGCTCAGCTTCATAATGAATTTCCCTACTTCTCCTCCCCCTGCAAAAACAACACATCTAAATCTGTAATCTTGGTTAACTTTGTGGGAGGTGAAAGCGGACGGATGGAGGGAGAGGGGGAGAGAGAGGAGAGGTAATGCAGCTGCCAGCCTTACCTGCTAGTGCCTTGATTTTTGTAAATACCCACGGTTTTATTCGAAGAAATATTATTTGTAAAGAAGAAGAGGTAGCAGGACTCCCTGTTGCTTGCTGACATCCCCTAGGGCTCAAGGCGGGTGGTGCGTTTGTAAGCTTTCCTCCATCCTTAATCAAAGCTCTAGGCTGTCCTGAAAAATGCCCTCTGGATCTGTCTGACCCCTTCCCACCCTACTGAGTAGTAATTTCAGCAACTGAGGACTGTGGAATTGATTTTTAAAAACTAGAAAGAGAAGGAAAAGATGAAAAAAAAAAGTTAGAGAAAGTGACTTATGGGTGACATTTTTCATGCCCTCTCTACCCAAGGAAGTTTAAGTTTATGGATGTTTATTTTGCCTTCGTGTGCTCTTCCCCTTTTCTCTCTGGCTTCTCAACATGATTAATCATTTTGACTTCACGTCTGGCGAAGCCAAGCATTGTGGAGTCGTTCTTGCCACCTAGTGGTGAAACAGTGCATTAACATACTGGAGATGATTTAGGAAAGGTAAAAGTTTAGAGCTTGCGGGGAGAATTTTCTTTGTAGAATAATAACGCTTTAGCCAGAGCCCACACAATCATATAAAATATTTTAGATTGTTGAAGAGGCAAAAGGTATCCCATCATGGGTGTCATCGTTTAAGAGATTCACACAAAAGCAAGAGAATCTTTCTAGGGAAGATTTTCTTTTCCTTGCTTGTTATCTGTAAGTATTTACAATTTTCTCTGCAGTACAGTAGTTTCCCCTTATCTGCGGTTCCACTTTATGTGGTTTCAGTTACTTTCAGTCAACCGCGGTCCAAAAATATTAAATGGAAAATAGCAGAAATAAGCAATTTTCAGTTTTAAATTGCATGTCCTTCTGAATAGAATGATGAAATCTCACACTGTCCCACTCTGTCCCTCCAGAGGCCATGAATCATCCTTTGTCCAGCCTCTTCACACTGTGCACAGTCCTGTTAGTTACTTAGTAGCCTTCTCAGTTATCAGATCAGTTATGAGGGAGAAAGAGAGGGGGAGGGAGTGAGAGAGAGAGAGAAAGAGAGAGAGAGAGATCACATTTATATAACTTTTATTACAGTATATTGTTATAATTGTTCTACATTATTATGAGTTATTCTTGTTAATCTCTTACTGTGACTAACTTAAAGTGAAGCTTTATCATGGGTATGAATGCATAGGAAAAAACAGTATATACTGGGTTTGTTACTATCTTCAGTTTCGAGGCATCCACTGGGGGACTTGGAATTTATGCAAGCAGATAAGGGGGGCCACAGTATAGGTGTTCATAGTAGTACTCCTTATCATAGTCAAAAGCTGGAAACAACCTAAGTGTCCATCAATAGTGGAATTGATAAATTATAATGTATTCAAATAATGTGTGACATTGAAAAAAACTGAACTACAGCTATATACAACAAATAAATGAAGGTAGATGCAGAAGACTGCAAACTGTGTGATTCCATGAAAGTAAAATTTCAATACTTCTAGAAAAACTAATATCTATATTGACTGAAGTTGGAATGGTGGTTACTTCAGGATAGAGGTGGCACTGATTGCAATGGAGCATGAGAGAAGATTCTGGGGTGCTGATAATATTTTGTATTTTGATGTAAGTGGTAATCGCATAACTTAAAAAAAAATTTTTGTTAGGCTCTGCCTTAATTTTTTCTCTCAGGTGTTCACCTATGGACTAATAATCTGCTTTATTCCTTATGTGCCCATCATTCTTTTGATGAATGCTCTTTTTTTCTGGATAAGTCACTTTTCAGAAACTTCAATATGTGTGTATGTTTCCATATCTTCTTTAAACTCATGAAGATTAGTTAATTAATTAGTTAATTAATTAGTTAATTAATCAAGAGATTAATTAATAACTTGGTAGAAGTTATTAGGGATATTTTAACCACTAGCTGCATGAATTGACTCCCTGGCCCTAGTCTCCCCTCTGGTCATAGTGACAAAATCAGAGCTTATTTCCAGGACACTTGGGGACCAGCCAGAGGCTGTGCATGTGATTGTGTTGTTGTACAAAGCTTCCGCTGCCTGGAGTATGTAGCACTGGGGAGGAAAAATTACTGATTAGCAGTATAAGAAAATAATAACCACCCTACAGAGGGGAAAGAATGGAGGAAATCAAAGAGCAAACAATGCTTTTGGAGGTTCCTGGCCACTTCTGAAAAGTTACAGTGTTAGGATATAAAGATGACCCTTCTCACACTTAACCAACCAACCCCAGGAAAAGGAAGTGCCCCTTTACTCACAGTTTGCTCTTTGTCTGGAACTGACCCTCTGCTAACATGATTTCTGAGAACACGGCTAAAGGTGAGGAGAGCGGATTTCCTAGAACCAATGGCCCATCCTAAAAACACTTTGAACACTAAGATGCGGCCAGCTGGGGTCCTGCATGTCTGAGGATCTCCTCCACTACTTGGGCATGACCCCAAGTCAGTTCCAGAGCAATGGGAATGAGGTAATTTAAAAAGTGGGCAAGGCAGCTGCTCTCACTTCTAGGGGGTGAACCCAAGGCTGGCATTAGACTGTCACTTGGCTGAAGTGGGGTTTCCTTGGCTCTGTCCTACAGGATAGCTTCATCATTGATGAAGAGGGACACTCTGTAATGGGTGACTTTCTCAAGTTCTTCAATTAGGATTTAGAAAAGCAATCTTTCTTTTGGGAGACCTAACAAGAATGTATTCATCAATGTCAGTAGCCACAGTTTAGAAATGACACTTAGTTATCCCAGAGTGGCTGACATGACAGAATAGTTAAGAGGAGGGGAAGAAGAACAAAAATAAAGAATAAAGGAAATGGAGATAGAAGCATAGGGATGATGGCTTCTGATGGACAGCAGCGGCTGTGATGACCACGGCAGACATCACTAATCAACCACTGCAGTCTTCCTGGGCTAGCCTAGATAGCCACGGGATCCTTGCCAAAGAAAGTCCCAAACAGCTGGCACTGTATGTTGGAGTTGCCATGCAAAAAGCAAAGCATGCCATCAGGATAAGGCTCTTGGGGACTGAAGGTTGGGCAGGCACTCAGCGTTATTTTATAGCCCTGTATAGTTCCCCAAGCAATGACTATCTCCTAGGCTAGTGTGGCCTGCTGATGCAAGTTTATATAAACAAATATACATATCATAAATTATAAGGGACCCTGAACAGGAAATTAGCAGTTACTAAATGCAAATATCTATAGGAGGAAGAGAGGGTAAAGTTATGAGTAAAAAGCAGTGGTAGTAGTGATGGTGCTGTGTGGCTGTAAGGCAACAGCAAGTGATGGTGACTGTGGCTAATGGGGGCTCATATACCCATCTAAAGGGGGAACCCACTCCTCAGGTCCAGCTAGTTACTACCAGGAGGGAACCTTAACCTAATGCACCTAGGTTTTCTAATAATTCTGAAAAAGCCAGGAAACATTATTAAATGAGAAATCTGATTTTTAGAAGTTGTAAACCAGTTCAAAAAGAAAGTAAAAGAATAGTAAAGAAAACCACTATAACAATGTATGAGTCAAATAAATTGTGTCTGCTGTTTATTTTGGCTTGGTTGCCACTTTGCCATTTCTGGCTTCTGGATTTTGTTTGGAATATGATTGTCAGAGACAGACTCCTGGAGTAAACTGGGGGATTTTTATTTCTATTTCTTCAGACATTTAGGATGAGAATCACTAAACCACTGCCTTGGGAAGTTAAACCGTGTATCTTTTCCTGACCAAGTAAAGGGAATCTGGTCTGGTTTCTCAGGAACGTTTGCCTCTGGAAGTTTCTGTGTATCCACCAAGCACTATCAGTACAACCACAGCCCCTTAAACTGGGAGCATATTTCCTGGCTGTGTAAACTGGAGTAGGAAATGCGCCTGTGGGTATATCTGAGCATCTTGTTTTGCCCTGAGGCTCAGGGTCTGGGCTGGCTGTGACGACATTAACATTCACTGTCATTTCCTTTGAACTCAAGGAAAATAAACTAGGCTGGAAGTCACATACCTCTCCATTGAAATCTGCAGCATATTAACACACTATGTGTTTTAAAGAGGCAGCGTAGGGTAGTGGTTTAGTTCATATAAGTTCTAGGGCCAGGTGCCTTGATTCATATCTCAACTCTGCCAGTGAAGAGTTGCATGAATTTGGCCAGTGGCTAGTCTCTGTGTCTCAGTTTCCTTACATAGCATGAGGATGATGGAGTCAGCTTCATAGACACTATGGGAAATTATAGGAGACAGCTCAGAGCTTGGGTACCTAGAAAGGACTCAATCAAATAAGCTCTCATTGTCTCAAAATCCTGAAGCTAGGATAGAATTTACTTTCTGGGGGAGATATCCACATAGACTCAGTGTCCACTTGAATGCTTGGCTTCTTTTTTATTTCTAAAATAAAATATTTTTTATTTTTATTTTATTTTTATCATCATATATGACAGTCTAGCAGAAAGAACTCCCCGAAGCAGAGGGTGCAGCCAGCCTAAATCTCTCCCTAATTTCCTCAAAGTTTGCATTCTCTCCTGGGATAAGTTGTTTGGAGACTCAAAAGTGTTTGGCTTCCAAGCCCCCAAACATGATCTACATCCACAAGCATGACAAATTTCTGGATTGACATTCAAGTGTGGCTTCTAGGATCTGACTAGCACTGAGAACTGTTGGGGAGAAAGAGAAGAAGGAAGTGATTCTTCTTTGCCTCTAATTCTCTGTGGACCATCTGCCTCGGAATCATCTGGGGAGCCTGTGTGAATAAGACCCTCAGGTCCCTCCCAAACCTCCTATGAGATCATCCTCAGATCCAGGACCCATTCCTTGGGCCCGCATGGCCCCTTTAGGCTCTCCCTCACACATGCACTCCTCTCAGGGATAGCTCTTCTGGGGACATGGCCTCCCCAATCCTGGGGTAGTCAGGTTGGGTGTCATAAGAAATATATAGGGTCTTTGTCTCCGGTTCTTGGCAAGGATCTAAAACTCTTGGAATTTTCAAAGCGATAGTTGTGTTTTTCGTCATCTGTAATAAGTCCCTTTCATCATATCTAATGAGGTGACTTAGGGTAATGCCCATGTGGATGGAGCTGATCTCCAGAAAGATCAAGTGATTTCAGTCCCCTCCCCCAGTCTCTAGAGAAGGGAGGGTGTAGGTGGAGACTGAATTATAAACACTCTTGAATAACAGTGTTCAGAGAACTTCCGGGCTGGAGAATACAACCATTTGCTGGGAGGGTGGCACACTCCAACCTCAGAGACAGAAGCCCCTGCACTCAGGACCCTTCTGGATCTTGCTCTATGTACCTTCATCCCCTATTTATTTTTACCCTCTAAGTTATCAATCTTGGCTGCACATTAGAATTACCTGAGAACTTTTAAAATGCCCAGGCCTCACCCCGAATCAATGACATCAGGATCTTTGGAAGTGGGACCCAGGAATCAGTATTTTGCAAAGCTGCCCAGGTGATTTAAATATTTAGCCCAGTTTGAGAGCCCTGGCCTTATGAGATTAGGCAGGCAGATGAACAGGTATAATGTTAGTGGGTAAAGAGTCAGCATGATAGAGGTAGGGCTTATGGTGGAGGGTAAATCATGGTCTTCCTAAAGTGCCATCCTCTACCCCCCAGCTGACTGTTGCCATGCATAGAAAAAGACCCACTCTGGCCAGCAATTCCATTTTCCAAGGAAGGCATCAGATGCTTACATGAAATTTCTTACTTTGTCAATATTTGTAGCTAATTCCTTACTGTGTAGAGCAATACTATACAAACCAGGTAAAATAGCTACTGCCATGATTGGTGTTTGGACTGCTGCCTTGGGCTTCTGAGTTAGAATCTTCCTATTCAGTGTGGTCCATGAGCCAGCAGTGTCAGCATCACCTGGGAGCTTGTTATAAAGATGGATTTGTTATCAATCCACCCAGACCTACTGAATTAGAATCTGCATTTTAATAGGATCCCCAGATAATTTGCATGCACATTAAAGTTTGAATATCACTGATTAGCAGGGTATACCAGTATGGTGCTAGCAAAACCCAAACTGTAGGTGTAACTCCTTTATGTGCACCAGTTTTGCTGTTTCATGATTTATGGAGATACATACCCCCTGATGTGTATCTTCAGTAATCAGCTCCTCAGTATGGCGACACTTGGCATCCCAGTGTACCTTATGTCTCCACTATTAAAACCAATGCATGTGGTTTGTCGGTCATTTTCTCCTATCTTTTTGAAAGGTGAAATAGAAGAGAAGCTCTTTTTTTATTTTTTTTTAAAATTAACATTTAATTGTCCTTCCATCCCTACAAGGTCCATTGAGGCCCTTAGAGAGACTTATTTTAAATGTCATGTCCCCTGTGCCCAACATATTCACAGATTTGCTTTCTCTTAGCATCCCTTCCTCCCTCAGCACTGCTGTTATCCTGATTATACTCTTATTATAATTCAACTAACTGATGAAAAGCAGGCTTTCAAAAAGCCCGGCATAATGGAAAGAGAATTGGCTTGGCTGGAAGTTTAGCAAATTACAGTTTCAAAGTAAATTTCTTTTTATCTGGGCAACAAATGCAATTAAGTTCATTAGACAAAAATCAGTCTCACGGGAGTTTTATCAGTTTTATTAATCATTTTAGACTGATAAACCAAACTGTAAGACTTCTGGATTTTCTATGTTATTGTCTATTTTCTCTTTTATAATTTCTGTTGTCATTTCAGTATTTGCTTCCTCCTGTTTTCTTTGAATTTAGTATGCTGTCTCCTTTCTAGTTTCTTGAGATGGATATTTAGAGCACTGACTTTCACCCTTTCTTTTCTAATATGTGCATTTAAACTTATGTATTTCCCTCTAAGCACTGCATAAGCTTCATTCTGTATGTTTTAGTATGTTGTATATTCTATTATTCAGTTCAAAATATGTTCTTATTTTAAGTTTTGATTTTTGGATGTGTTAGTTATTTTTCAAATATTTGGCAATTTTCTAGTTATCTTTCTGATATTGATTTCTTGCCTAATTCCACCATGGTCAAAGAATATACTTAGAACGATTTAAATAATTCAAGGTTTTGAGGCTTGCTTTATGACCTAGCACATAGTCTATGTTGGTAAATTTTCAACATGTGCTTAAAGAAATATATATTGTTGGATGTAATGTATTAAATGTGTGAGTAACATGATGGTTAACATGATCTTTGTCCTTACTGAATTTTTTTTCCTGAATGTTGTTAGTAACAGAGAGGGGTATGTTAAACTCTCCATCTATGATCATGGATTTGTCTGCACGTGTCTATGATTTTAGTGTGGTTGTTCTAAGATCAGATTAAGTAGCTTTAAGTTAGTCCTAACAGAACTTTTTGAGATAATGGAAATGTTCTTTGTGCTATCTGGTAAGGCAGCCACTACCCATGTGGCTACTGAGCACTTGAAATGTAACTAGTACAACTTTGAAACAGAATTTTAAAATTCGTTTATCTTTAATTAATTTAAATTTAAATAGGCACACATGGCTAGTGGCTACTGTGTTAACATTATTTTATGGCAAGAAAAATTAAAGGGAGATATTTCCTATTGATAAAAAGGTTGATTTAATAGTGAAACATAATAATGCTAAATATGTATACACACAATAATTGTACCTTCAAACTATACACAGAAAAAATTGACAGATCTAATATGCTTAGATATGTTCAAAGAGATAATGCTTACGACATGGGCACCTCCATTATCTTTCTTGCCTCCAAAATACCAGAACTCTCTAGTCATCAAAAGAACTCAGGACATGTTTTCTTGGGAAGAGAAGAACGAACTAGTATCCTAAACCGGTAGCCTCTAAGGAGGCATGTATACGCTCAGAGGATAGCTAGACAAATGATCCATTGAAATATGGGGAGCAAGCACTAGAACTTCCACTTGCAAGACTTCCAAAGCTAACTTCCATTAGCTTTACCTATATCTATTCTAAAGTGTGACACTGGTGCCACATTAGTTTTTGTAAGATGGTCTGACTGCCACACAGTGCTAAAAGCCTTCTGAGGAAAGAGGAGGGTCCCACATCTTTGTGGGTTTGACAGTAGTGCTTATACATTCACTTTCAGCTTCATGCAACACATTCAGTTCGCAGATGGCCAGGTTAAATGGATCTACAGTCTAGCTACCTATTTTAACTAAACAAATCCTTGCCAGATTGACTAAAGTCCTGCAAAGAAATGGAGATAGACAATTATTCAATTTGTAAACAAAAAGAAACTAGAGAAGTTGACATTTCTCCCTTTCCTACATTATGAGGTAAAAAAGAAAATCAGGTATCACTGGAGAATCAGTTAAAAAAAATAATATTATTAAGAAGATTCTTTGAAATATGGATTTACTTCCTCTATAGCTAGTAACAAACCTTGCCTTAAGCGTATAGCATGTTAATGAGCGCAGAGCCAGCATAATTAGCAGTGTACTTAAAAATTAAGCACAGGTAATGAGGTCAATCCATTATAATTGGTGGGAAGGACTGAATAAAAGGGATGTAATGATGCAATAACCACAACAGGATGCACTTCTTCCATTTCAATCTTTAAATCTATGTGAGGAATATTTTTTTCCCCAGCAGTGACAGTCATTAAAACCAAGTATTAAAGAAAAAAAAAACTTTGAAGAGCCAGCACTTTGAGTTTCTGAATCAAAGTGTTAAACTAAGAGTTTTAAAAATAATGAAGGCTGTCCAAACACATGTGCTTTCACTTTGAGAGATAATAGGTATTTTGAATCGTTAATAAATAAAATAAAACACTATTTTCACCTTTATCCGATCCTTTTTAATTATCATTACTTCATTAAATTTTAAAGTAGATTAATATATTAGTCTACTAATACAATGAATGAATGGATGGATGAATGAATGAATGAGTATGCCTAAGGGGTGAGTGACCACTCAGTCTTTAGGGGCATGAAATTAACAAGTCTGGATAACACTGCCCTAAACTATTGGCATAATATTTAATATTGTTCTAGCATGAGAGGAAAAGCTATTGGGTTGCCAATGTCTAATTTTCACAAAATAAAAATTTCCACAGCCTGGGGTCTTAACTTTGAAATACAGCCTTACAGAGGTTTTGTATATTTATAGTGTAGAAGTTTTTCAAAATTTCTAACTAGATGATGCTATCAGGTCATAGGTCATGATTTTTTTCACAACTTGGTAAAACACAAAAGGGTAAAATATTCTCCAAGTTCAAATATGCATCGGTTCATTTCCGTAAATTTTGTATGTTCTGTGATATTTTTCAAACTCAATGTGCAAGTTAATATCAACTAAAGAATATACATTTAGAATTTGAAATGTCTTTTCTTTCATATTTTTGCTTGTTGTTATACTGAAATTATTTCACTGTCAAGTCCATAAATTAAACCTGTTAGGTACTAAATCCACATAATCTCTTTAGTTCAATGTGAAATAATATAGAACACTTCAGTAGAAGATTTTGCACTGCCACAAAGCACTTGACGTGATTCAAAATCATACTTCTGAATAAATCGTAAGGCTAGGCCTACAAATGGTCAAAACAGTAGTCATTAGCAAGAAATGATCACAAATAAATAGCTCTGACGATTTATTTGACAAAAAGTTAACCAAAAACAAAAACAAAATTGATCCAAACATTAAAAATACATATTGAAAACATCATCATTCACTTTCCATGTAAGCATTTTTACGGATTATTTTTCTATCCTGTGCCTGAATAAGTTGGCTCTGACCATTCTCTCTAGGCTTTCATTATATGGTAAAACGTGGCATTTGCAATGGCCAATTCCATTCTATTTTCCATTGATGGCATCATTTCCTTGTTTTATCCAAATTTTATTACAGTTTGCAACAGTGGCCATGTAAGTCAAGATGCTTTCAAAACGACAAACATAGGGTATTAATTTTAAGTAGGATAGAGGTTAGACAATGCTAATGTCTTATTTACATTCACTCCCTTTTTATTCTAAAACAGAGACCACATCAAGTAACTAGCTCTTTGCAAAATCTAAAGAATCAAATTAAAGCCTCTCCAAAAGCATTCAACATCTTTATAAAATGACTCCAAGATGTTACCACAAGTATGAATCACACATTCAAAGACATGAGCTCAGAGTCAGTGGAGAACTTGAATTTGGAAGTGCACAGCCTGGTAGCCCCATGTGCATAAATATGACCATCAAAAATTGTGGCCTGAATGGTTTATTTTCTTTATTGGCATTTACCCTGGGATTATGATTTTAATATCAATTAGCACAAGCGCAAGAGCAGAGATTATAAATCAGGAATTGCATGTATATGCTTATCACTGCACTTGCTACAGAGCCTCTGCCAGCAAAAGGATTTGTTTCAAGGAAGGATAGAACTAGGAAGGCAGAAAAAACTCAGGATTCAACTGAACATGGGATTCAGAGAACTGTTGATCTCAATTACCATGATTGTGCTGATTTCCTTTTAATAAAGATCTGTTTTAGAAGGAAAAGTCAAACACATTACTCTTGTGATTCTCACAAGGGAAAAAGGACTGGTCTGTATTTCTAAGTCATGATAAAGGGGTCTGCTCCTTAAAATACAGCCACAGCTAAAGGTAATTAATGTACCATGATAAAGCACATTGTTTTAGAAATGACTCCATAGTGTGACTTAACAGTCATTACTCACACATTTTAAGGAAACTGTCTTGTAAGATAACACTGGGCTACTTCTGCATGTAGGTTGCAATAAAAAAATGCTGATGAAAAGTGTTTTATTAGTTTTTTTTTTAAACTTAACATTGTTGTGAGATGCTATGCTTGCATATAAAATAAAACGAATTTCAAATTTAAAAAGAGGGGGAAGTTATTCAGTACAATAGGTGGCTCAGGTCACATTCTTGAGATTCAGTCTGAAAAGGTTTCTATCAAATTAAAAAAGAAAATAAAATTGATAGAGGATTCTGTATTGAATTTGCTCTTATAGCTTTTGTGAATTTATGGCCTCTAAAAAAATTAAAAAATAAAAAAGAAAGAAAGAATAAAAGCATACTGGCCAAAATTATTAGAAAGTTATGAAATCTTAGAACTATAAAGAAGTGAGTCCATGTTTTTTGCTTAAGATAATTTGCTCGAGCCAGCCCCTTTGCAGACTTTCCACCTTCCCCTAGGCCTCTTGCAAACTTCCACTATGAAGTTTCCACAGACCAATCAATCACTCTTTTTTTTTTTTTTTTGAGCTCCTTTCTAACTAGGGTCAATTCCACACAGCCTAGCCCTCATCATTTCACTTAGTTATATCACCCTAATGAGATTAGCAGTGAACTGAAAGCAGGGACCATGTCTTTTCATCTTCAGAAGCCCACACTCTTTTTGAATTGGCTGATTGAGGTGCAGAGCTGTGCTTGGGTTCATATAGGAGGAGACCCATTAATGCTACTATAAAGTCTGTGAGATCCTTACAGGCCCTTACAGCAGCACTGCAAATGCTGGGGAATTCCCAATGATTCTATGAGATGCGAACAGAACACGAGGGAAAATATGTGAAAAAACAACACACAAATTGGCCCTGGATACTTCGGAGTCCACAGCTCAAGCACTATTGTTTAGAATAGCTAAAAGAAAGTCTGATAAAAAATGAAAAGGAAGTAGACTTTATAGTCTGTCATAGTCATATTTGATGCCTACTTCTATTTCCTGTGTGTTGTGAGACTAGTCGCTTAATTGTTTTGAGCTCAGTGTTTCTTCATTTATAAGGGAGTGTGTGTGTGCATGTGTGTTGATAATATCTTTCTCAGGTTTATTGGGACATGACACATGACACATAATATTAAGCCTAGATATCATTGAATCTGCTGGATCATTCAATCAGTTGAAGAATAGAGCAAAAGGCTTGATCCTCCTCCAAGTAAGAGAGAAGTCTCCTGCCTAATGGTTTTTACATCGAAGCATCTTCTTGGTTCAACAGCAGCTTTCGGCTTTTGGGCTAGAACTGAGACATCTACTCTGCAGATTTTGGACTTGACAGCCTCCATAATCACATGAACCTATTCCTTATGATAAATCTTTTTATGTTTCCTATTTGTTCTGTTTTTTTTAGAGAACAACCCTTTTAATGTTACCTTCTCAGTAAATTACCTTCCATGACCATCCCCTTAAGAATAAATTCTACTCCCTTCAATTTTCTCTGTAGTTTTTGTTTCCTTCAATTTTCTCTGTAGTTTTTGTTTCCACCCAAATGCTATATATTTTATTACTTTATTTTGCTTATTGTTTGCCCATGAAAACTTCATGTATACATAGGTTTTTGTCCATTTTCTTACCCACTGTATCCTCAACACTCAGAACAATACTTGACACATAGTAGATGCTCAAAAAATATTTGTCAAATGAACTTGAGAAGAAAGCAGTTCACTGGTGTAAGAGTTGCTTTTGGTTAATTTTTTTCTTTGAGTTCTATAGATTTCACATATAAAATCTACAAGAAATGTGGTTGTAATGGTTTATTCTATTGCCATAGAGAATATTCAAGAAGGATGTACAGGAGCATGGAAGGAAAAAAAGATTTTTCCTTACCCAGAAAAGCATTAGGGAAGGTACCAATAGACAGAAGGAATAGGGAATATAACCCATTGTCACTGTATGAGTTTCTTGCAGCCATTGTAACAAATTACGATGAATTGGGTGACAACACAACAGAAATTTATTCTCTCGCAGTTCTGGAGGCCAGCAGTCTGAAATCAAGGTGCTGGCAGGACCACGTTCCCTTCAAAGGCTCTTAGGAAGAATTGGTTCCTTCCTCTTCCAGCTTTTGGTGGCTATCAGCATTCTTTGACTTGGGCCTGCACCAATATAATCTCTGTCTCTGGGGTCACATTGCCTCCTTCTCTTCTGTTTGCATCAAATCTCTCATTGCCCTACTCTAGTAAGGATATATGCCACAGGACTGAGGGCCCACTTGGAAAAATCCAGGATGATCTCATCACAAAAATCCTTAATTTGAATTGCCATTTTCAAAGGCCCTTTTTCCAAATAAGGTAATATTCATAGGTTCATGGAATTAGAATGTGGATATATCTTTTTGGGGACCACGATTAAACCCACTATTGTTATGATAAGAAATTTAAGTTTGTTATGATTCCACAATAACAATTCTTGATTGTGCTGTCCAGCTGCCAACATGGGATGATTTCTGAGGGATGTGGGCCTTTGCCATCAAATAACTAAACCCTTTTGGGTTTCCTTAAAGACTCAGGTTAATCTGTGTGGTAGTTTTAAATAATTACTTATTATAGTAAAGACCTTTGCTCAGGAAGCCATGTACTGAAAGCAAGATCAAACATTTTCTTTAAACAAGGGAGTCATCTGTCGGTCAGGCTTTCAATCCTAATTCTTTCTTCTTGTTTCTCATATCTTATGATAGGGATTCTTATGATCTGGATCAAGACCTATCATAAGCTTTAATCCATGGAGAAGAAATACATTGTACTTTGCACTCAAGTTTATAAAATGTCAGTGGTCATCAAGATCAACTTTTTAAGCAATGACGCCACAAAAGGACATGCAAAGAGATCTAAGTTCAAAATTTCTGGCCGTTTTTCTGGTTCTAGTCTTTATATTGCATGACTGCATTTCCACCTTCTCCTGACATTAAGGAGAATGGAAACTTTTAAATTAAATTAAATTTGTTTAAAGTATTATTATGGGCACTTTTCAAGACCCAGTGTTCCACAATTTAAGTATCCTGTATAACTCTCCATTTCCCTGAGTAAGTACAAACAACTGTTCTATTTAAATTTTAAGATCACTAAATTTTATTATAGCCGGTAATAGTTTCTTTTTCACTGTTAGAAATGGAACCACTTACATCTCCATTCTTACCATCCCTAGGTCAACAAAATTATTAAAGGATCAAATACAAATGACAATAATACCTACTAGGTGAATTCTTAAGTCTGAACCTGACTTTTAATGCCCCTTGAAAATTAAATTTTAACTGGAAAAATGGGAAAGTATTTGTGAAATTTATTTTTAAAAATTTATTTATCAAAAAAATAAAATGCCATTTAAACTTTTTTATTTGAGGGTTTAACTTTCAAGAAAAAGAGGTACATTATAATAAAAGAACTGGTGGGATTTATTCAACATCCTGATATCTAAGGAATGTCCTTAGTGAGGTCATTAGCAACAGACCCCACTTTTTAATAATGACATGACCATACTGATGACTCTAAAGCACTAAAAGCCAAGGCCAAATATTCAGTTAGAAACAAAAGCAGGGAGATTTTAAATAAGTATTGAGAGAAAGAAAAGTCATTGTTTAACTTATGGTCAACATCCTAATGAAAACCTGATGTGACTGTCCATCATGTGGCAGACAGTTGTGTGGGACAGTGAAAAGACAGGGGTTCCCTCACTTCCTGTCCAGGTTGCTTCAAACACAAACAGATGTAAAATACTCTGAAAGCAATGGAGGCTTCCATAGCATTGTTGCTACAGGTTACTTTTGGGACTCTCAGTGTTATCCATGTGAAACCTGGGCTAGAATATGTGCCCTGACTAGATATACTGATGTCAGCCTTTGGATAGATTTGATTATATTATTAATATATGGAGACTCACATTCAATAGGTTCTCATGGGACTCTTAAAAGACAACCATAAAGTTTCATTTAGAAAGGGTACTTGATCTGATACATTAAGAAAAATGGAGGTAATGGATTAGTGGTTCTAATATATTTTTTTTATCTTAATTATTGGTTGGTGAATATTTTTATTCTACCAAACATGCACTGGGTGATAGCTACGTGTGCTTTCTTTTCAAGGATACAAATGCAGAATATTACCATTTTGGGGGTTATAGAAATAGCCTTCTAATTGGTCTGATTCCCTTTTCCAATTCACTTTCCACATCATAGAGAGATTCTACTAAAACAGAAATTGAATATATCTTCAATGGCTGCTATTGTCCTCTGGATAGAGCTCTAAGCCCTTATTGTTCCTTGTAATGGTCTGACTGTTCTGCCCCCATTTTATTCCTCAGTCTCATGTCTGTCTATCATAATGAACTTCTTTTATTTCCTCCTATGGTCCACTTGCATCTGGGAAGCCACTTGCTGTTCCCTTGGACTGAAACCACCTTCCACAACTTCTAGAGTTCTCACTCCTACTCACACATTTATCACTGAGTTTGACCTCACATATTCTGAAAATGATGCATGGTGAAGTTAAGACTCTGTTTTATTATTAATAGGCCATTTCTTGGTCTAGTGGTTATAAATCAAAGACCACTGATAGTATAAGTGTTTTAAAAAAGACTTAGGATTATATATGTAGACAACTTGAAGCAAGACAGGTTGGCTTCATTATTTTTTTCTGACAAAACCATCCATCTGGTAGTAGATACTTTATGTGGCAAAAAAATATGTAGTGCGTCCAAAACTTCTGCTGTGTGCTCCAGGGATCTCAATAATAATTTCAAAACTCTTTCAAGAATGCAAATTTTTACTCTAAGTATTTTTTTTTTTTGATTTAAAACTAAATGGTTTGTATATTCCTAAACAGTTTGTTCTGCTCTCCTGGTATTTAATATTAAATTGACAAATAAATCACACATGTGTCAGTGAGAAATCTAAATGTCAAAATGGCTGATTTTTAACACCCTTTTACTATGGAAGTATCATTCCAATAAGTTCTTCCAGGCATGCATCAATATGGCATGATATACCGATCTGGTTAGATTTCCTCAAATTCACCTACAGAACTCTCTGAAAACATCTGTTTGCCTGAGGGTGTAAGGAAAGACAGTACAAAGTAGGTGTAGACGGGAAGGATAAGCGCTCATGTTCTTTATATTGCACCAGAGCATTAATTCAAATTGCTTCCTAGCAGCCAATGAGTAGAACTGACACAGGGAGGTCAGTGGACACACACCACTAGGTGGGGACTTGCATTTGTGCCTGAACATGAGCCATGACCCCAGAAAGAGCTGAATCGCAGTCCTTTTGGTCACAGACTTTTCCTGATGATTTATTCCTTTGAAGTCAATTAGTTTTAAGGCTAATGATGAGGAATTATAGGCTTAAAAAGGAAATGCATTTTATGATTATTTTATTTTCCTCAAATGCAATCTTGTCCATCAACATTACCAGATGGGTTGGCTGGGTTCCTTAAGGTGCTTCATCATGGCACTGGTCGATTCATAGATACAGAAGATACAATCCTAGTCCTACAGAAATTCTCAGTAGCCTAGTCACATTTCTGATGGGGGATGATTTAATGTTATTCTTACATGTATTTAAGCCTGGCCCAATAGAAGATGACATATTCTTATTAGTGAGCCCATTCTCAAGAGATAGGGAGAGATAATAATAATGAGAGCAGACTGATGTTGAGTCAGTTCAGGTCTCATTGCAAAATAACTTTTCATTGTCTCAGCCGTTCACCTGAGAGAAGGTTAAGAAGATAATTGGCAATACTGTTAACAGGGTAAATGAGTTTTCTTGTTTCCTGTTGTCAAATCTTGAGAGAAATTTATTTGCCTTTTGACAATGGGGAGGAGAAGGGATTATAGAGACAAGTGAGCTTTAGATAGTATCTTTAAAAATTACAAAAAGACACTGAGAAAGCTGAGAGTTCAATGAAGACCTCTAGATTCACATTGAAGGCTACCTCCAATGTTTCTGGAGCATTCCTCTGAGTCTACCATCAAATCGTAAAATGCAGGGTATCCTACATCAATCAGGGGATGAGTTCTGGAGACACATTGCTTTCCTCTGACTTCCTTTTCAAAACTACTCAGGGTAGTCTCTATTAAAGTGATCTGTGATACTGCTACCTTCCCTTTTTTAGCTCAAAGGTTGGCAACCTTTTCTGTAAAGAGCAAGAGAGTAAATATTTTAGACTTTTCAGGCTACAGGGTTTTATCGCAGCTACTCAATTTGGCTGTTGCTGTGATAAAACAGTCATAAGCAATACATAAAAGAATGATCGTGGCAGTGTTCAATAAAACTTTATTTAGGACACTTGAATTTGGATTTCAAATTATTTTCATGTGTCTTAAAATATTCTTCTTTTGAATGTTTTTCAATCATGTCAAAATGTAAAATCATCCTCAGCTTGCGGGCTATAGAAAAATGGCAGCAGCCTGGATTTGATCCCTGTTCTAGCTCAGAGCTATTCAACAGAAGTTTCTGTGATGGTAGAAAAGTTGTGTGTGTATGGACACCATTCACTACTGCAGATGCCAGTTATATGGGACTATTGATATGTGGCTAGTGTGACAAAATAACTTAATTTTTAATTGTATTTAATTTTAATTAGTTTAAACATGAGTCGCCACTTGTGGCTACTGGTGACCACATTGGACATAATCTTCTTTCATATTAACTTGAAAAAACATTCTTATCTCTTGATTATATAAAACAAACAAAAATAATCCTTCCACTTGCCGCTTAAGTTTTATAGTTAGTGCTCCTTCTTCAGAGATCACAGTTGATGTCTTGGTTTTAATTACATAGTGAACATGGGCAAACACAGATAGTACATGCAAATACCCAAAGTGCACATGTGTATAAACACACACAGGAACACAATGCAACTTGTTATTAGAATATTTTCACTACCAAATTCAGTGAACAATATCATGGGAAAAAACCCACACTTATCAATAAGGATCTTTCCCTCTTATTCAATGTCTACTATGAAAACACAATATTGGCAATGAAAATTATTGCATAAATGAACTTAAACTTTTCTGTTAGTTTCCTCAAGTATCCATTACAAAATTCTCTACTTCCTTTAGACATAGCTTACAACAATGAACTTGCAAAACTGACGCAAGGATATCATCTTCTAAAGCATGCAAAATGATCATTTTTAAGTAAATGACAGTACATGAACCTCAGGTCATCTCAAATCAAATCTCAGAGGATCTATAGGCAGTACCTCATGCTGAGCTCACATATCAAGGTCAGAGTAAGTGGCCAGTAAAGGACAAAAGCATAAAATCATTAATGCTTACATGGTTTTGGCAATAAGCATCATTTAGCACACATATAAACTCCTATTTATTCAAAATTAACCCAATTATAAATCATCTTAAATCTTGATTAAGCTCATTTATAGTGAAACTTCTATAACACTGGCAGAGGAGATCTAGTGTTAACTAAGGAAATTCTAGAATGAGAGATGGGTTATTATTGTACATCTTTGGTAAAACAGAACAAAAAATAATAGGGGAGACATGTAGATTAATAATAGGAAAAAAAAAAAAGACTTGCCCCTATAATCTTATCACTGTGCTCAAAATAATTCCAGGCCAAGGGGCTCCTCGAAAGCTCTTCAAAGCTCCATATGACACCTTTTCCTTCTTTTGCTATATTCTGTCCCTTGGGAATTTCATTCATGCTCATGAATTCCATATATATACATGAAATCATACACACACACATATGATTCACAAACTTTCATCTTCAACTAAGACTTCTCTCAATTCCAAATTGGTAGATCACATCATCTACATGACTTCTCTACTTAGGTTTTCAAAGACACCATACCATGTCTGCCACTATCTTCATGGCTCCCTCCCATCATTCCCAGTTTGGCTGTTTTCTGCAATTCTTTAGGTCAACGATAGGTGCCACATCTGCCCAGTAGTACCAACTACAAAGCCAGGTAAGTCTTTGACTCTTCCCTTTCCCTCTACCCTACAGCCAACTCAGCACTATGTCCTACTTCTTATATCCTTCTATGTCTCTCTCTCTCCATTGCTGCAAACCAAGTCCACACTACCAATGTCTCTGGCCTGCACTAATATTATAGCCCTAACTAAATTTTTGCATCCTGATTGTCCTTTCCATTCCTCAATTATTCTCCACTTCAATAAATAGAAAAAAATTAAAAACCTATATCTAGTCATATAACTATCTCTACCCAGGGGTTAAGTCTTGTTAGGATAAAAACTAAAATTGCTAATGTGGCAACCAAGGCTGTATGGGTTTCACTTCTGTCTACATTTCTGGCCTCATTTTATATCTCTTACTTGCTCTCTGTGCCCTATGACAGCCTTTTAGTTCCTAAGACCATGGGGCCTTTGTATGTATTAATTTCTCTCTCTAGAAAAGTTTCCATGCATCCTTACACCCCTATTCACTCCAATGGACCCTGCATCATTTACTGAATTAATTCCTACTCAGATTCAGCTGTTAGTTCAAAAATTACTTGCTCCAAGAAGTCCTGCCTGATCTTTCCTCTTCCATACCTACTCCATGTAGACCAGTCAGGGTTTTTCTGTAATAAGTTTAGGAACCATGTTCCTTTTTTTTCCCCCAGAAAAAGTGTCTCAGTTGGTATTAACACATTATTTATGTGATCATTTGTTTATTATCTCTCACTTCTCTGCAAGCACCAGTAGAGCAAGGACCACGTAGACTTTACAAACCAGGATTTCCCCAGAGCCGGGCATGGTGCTGACATACTGAACAGGTTCTATAACTGTTTGAATAGACAAGGGAATACAACAACAAGGATCTAGAGATAGTGTGAGTGTGTGGAGGCAACTGGGCATGGGAAAATATATACTGCCAACTTTGCTTACAAACCCAAGCTACTCCTAGGACATTTCTCCTCTACAGCTAGTTTTGATTTATAGGCTCTGTAACCCAACATCAGCTAATATGCAGGCTGTTATGGGGTGTGTGTTGTGTGTGGTTTACTAACTTACTCCTTTCTGTCTCCAAGTTACATTTCTATTCTTATTATCTCATTTTCCTCACTAATTTTCTATTGATTTTCATCATTCCATTCTGCATGCGTTAGTTTAATCTGTGTTCCATCTTCTTAGGAACAAAGCTATCTTTAAATAAATAACATTTATATTTATAATTATAATTATTAATTATAATCTTTATTGTACCACTAGAGCTCTACAGTCCAAGTTGAGAACCAGTGTTGGTGGCTATGTGACAATCTAGTAGCCAATTGAATACACAATCTCATTGTTTCAGTATTATTATTATTTTTTGCCCTGGAGACTACTTGTAATTTTTATACCATACTCTTCCTCATTCACTCCTTGTCATCCCTGAATTTCCCTCAATTTCTGAGCATGAAATAAAATTAAGATAAATAAATAGAGATAGGGACCTTTCAAATTCTAGCATCCAAAGAAAATAATAACAGTGAAATCATATAGTCAGTATTAAACCTGTGTTGTGATGTCTTTGGATTTACTTTGAAAACACTCTTCTGGGAGAGGTCTTGGGGTCTGTTTCCCAAGGTCCCCTCAAAGAGATATATTTGCATCCATTTGACATTGATTCATGTAGCCAGATGGTAAAGACAAAGCTGAATCACTCAACACAGTGGAATGACCTACTTAACAGTCCCAACAATCTGCAGTTTAATACTAAATAGAAGTATTGAGTCTTTGAGTTTAAAAAAAATGCAGTTTTATTTCTCACTTATCTTACATGCAGCATCAACAGTCTGAATTCTGGATGAATCAGTTCCAACAAGCAAGGATTCAGTTGCTAAACTGATTCTCCAAGGCCAGGAGATAAGACATGTTGTGTGCATCATTGCCAACCCAGTGGGTGCTGACAAAAGCCATTGAGAACCAGGAGTGCATATTTAGAAACATAAGGAACAAAATGTCACTGGTAGATAATTGTGATGATCTTATGACATGGTCAGAAGTATCCCAGGGTATTTAGAATGAAGAAGATCCTCAAAGTCCTTATAAATTATCTAAGAGAGAAAGTAGAAACTAAATGCGTCCCTGCGTAAGAAGCATCCCTGCCCTGAGCCTGCTCTTTGTTAGAAACAGGGTATCAATCAAAAAGATGTGAACTGATGCAGAGCATCCTATAGAAATAAAGATACAATTAGAGCATGAACCTCCATATCAAGACATAATTGGTTCAAAATGGCCTTAAACATGTCAAATCAAATATTGATATTTCGGTATGATATAAAACTGAGTGAAGTAAATATTAATTGATTAGGAAGCTAATAAAATACTATATCAGGGGATATTATAGAGACATCTCTGTTCTCCTCAGTTCACTTCTTAATTTTATTGTAACAGATCAAAGGTGGAAGTATTATTTCATCAATTGGTCTTAGAAGTCAGAAGGGTTTTCCTAATTGGGGTTTTCAATGCCATTTTTGAGGGAGTGATGGGAGAGATGTAGGGCCATTGTTTAAGAAACAGATCCAGTGACCCACATTTTGCTGCCTTTTAATTTGCTTTCTAATGGAAATTCCAACTTTAGTGCAATGATTGGCATTGGGTCCTAAAGATCTTCTTACCTCTAATATTCACACTCTTTAACTGCCATGCAGTCTTTAGGCATCACTACAGAATTAGTGAAGAGAAATGCTCAGAATCTCACCTCTAGCTCTTTGGTAAACTGGCCCCCAAATTGCTTGGGTCTTGAGTTTAGTCTGACCTTTTTAGGCCCTTGCTCCTAACAAACAACTGTGGGCCAGCCTATTCTCAGTATGAGGTTCCTGGCTACCTTCCTATTCACTCTGAACTTCTGGCATCTAGCACAATGCCTAACACAGAAAGATATTCAATAAATATTTGTTGAATGAATGAACAGAGTGGCTCTTTGAACTTCATTGTTTCCAAAATTAAAAAAAATCTGTCTATCTATCATCTATCTATCTATCTATCTATCTATCTATCTATCTATCATCTATCTATCTATCCATCTATCTATCATCTATCTAAGCTAACTTTCTATTGCCCAAATATTTAGGAAAAATATATTAATTTATCCCATAAATTTTAATTGAATATCTACATGCCATGTGCTTGGGGCAATACTAAACAAAGGCATGTGGTTCCTGTGTGGTGGTGAGATAAACATGAAAAGGATGCTTTCAGAGTGAAAAACCACAAATAAATCAAAGAAAGGTGATAGAGCCTATTCTGTAGTCAGAAGGTCTCTATGTGGAGAGAGAACATTTGAACAGAGAACTAAAGAAAAAAGAACCAGTCACAGGGACATCTGGAGGAACAGTGGTATAGCAGCAGAAAGAGCAAAGGCATAATCCTTCTTGGAGACACAGAGAGCTGATATAGCTGAAGCATGTGCATGAGGTGAAGAGTGGCAAGAGGGAGAGGACACAAGGGCCATGTAGAAGCTTGCTGAGAAGGTAAGCCTTTGCTCTACGTCTTTTGATAAGCCGAGAGAGAGTTTAAGCAAGTTTAAGCTAGTGGTTTGATCAGAAAGAGTTTAATTTGCACTTTCTATATGCAATTATGATAAATCATTTCAACATAATGAAAGGTGTTAAAGGTGCCAACATATGAAAATATCCCTTCTGTCAAAACTATAATCAGTGCACCAATATGTTATGACTACTCTTTCCTTTTTTAAAAAAAAATTGTTTCTTAAATATCGACTTGATATAAAAAATATAAAATATTCATGAGATATAAAGAACACTGAAACAATAAACACCCATTGACCAGTTTATAAAACACCAGGCTTCAAGTTCTCACTGTGCTTTTTCTTGATCCCATATCCTCCCTGATTCTTCAAAGGAAATGGCAGTCTTGATTTTTTTGGTTTATCATTCTCACACTTAAAAAAATAATAGTTTACTATGCTTGTAATCCTAAACAATATATTGATCCACTTTGAAGACTTTTAAACTTATAGTCTTGAAATCATATTGTATTTGAATCTATATTCAAAAGGATTGAATAAAAGAATAAAATATGTATTCTCCTGCCACTTGTAAAATTGGCTGAAATTTACCCATGTTGTTGTATGTAGCTGTAAGTCATCGTTATTTAATTGCTGTGCAATATTCTTTTGTAAGTACATATTAAAATGCTTTCATTTACTCTTCAAATATAGCTTATTTCCATTTTTTTTGCTAGTATAAAGAATATTACTATGAACATTCTTCAGATACACATAAGCAAGATACATATTTGCAAGAATTTCTCTAGCGAGTTTCTACCTTGGCAAGCAATTTCTGGTTCTAGGGAGGCCACATCTTTAAATTTGCTAGATAATATAAATTTGTTTTCCAGAGTGTTTGTAGCAATTTACACTTCCACCAAGAGTTTATAATTGTCCAAGATGCAACATATTCTTCTCAATCACTTAATATCATCAGACTTAAAAATTTGCCAGTCTGATGATATACAATAATATAACATTATGATTTAAATTTATATTTCTTTATTACTAATGAAGTTTAACCTATTTATATGTTATCAACTATTTGCATTTCTCCATATAAGAAGCATCTATTTAAGTTCTTACATACTTTTCTATTGTCTGTCTTTTTCTTAATCTGGAGAAATTTTATATATTTTATAAGTACTAATTTTTGCAAAGTTATATGTGTAGCAGTTATCTGTCTTTTCACTTTCTTTAAAGTGTCTCTTGATAAACAGAATATCTTTAAATTTAGATCAAATTATCCATATTTCCTTCTATGTTTTGTTCTTTTTATGTTGATAAAGAGATGCTTCCCTTTCCCAAATTCACAAAGATACATTATCTTCTAAAAATTTATAGTTTTATATTTCACATTTAAGTCTTGAGACCACTTGGACTTGATTTTTGTATATGATGTGAGGCTGGGATCCAATCTCTTTTTGTTCCATATTAATAACTAATAGTCCTGGCAGCAAAAAGCCTGAGAAAAGCCATTGATTTCCAGTGCCAACTTTATTATGAATCAAGTTTTCACAACTGTATGCATTTGTTTATGGACCATCTATTTATGCCAATGTCCAATTTGCCAATATTCCACCAATATCTTAACTACTATATTTTCATAATGATTACTGGTATGTAACATGGTTACTCTTTGTTCTACTTCAGGAATGTCTCAGTAATTTCTGGGCCTTTGCTTCTCCACATAAGTTATGGAATCAGTTTGTCAAATTATACAAATGTTGAGGATTTGGGGGCATTGTAATTAATCTATAGATCAGTTTGGAAGAACTCAATTTTATGATGTTGGCTCTTCTAATTCATTAGCATATTATAATAGACTTTCATTAATCCTTTTCAATAAAATGTTATATAGTTTTCCATAATCTTCATTATATGTCACTAAAGTATTGGGTATGGTATATCTGCTATGATATTGTAAATTTTAAAGTTATGCTAGCTTCCTATTGCTTATTTATAGAAATACAATAGATATTTGCATACTGATTTCATATTTAGTAAATTTGTAAAATTCTTATTAATTAAAATAATTTAATTGGAAAACATAGAGATTGCATTTTGAGAACAATTTTATCACCTAGACTTTTAATCTTGGAAATATAGATTCATATCATTTGAAAATCATATTTTTCTTCACTTGAGATCTAAATGTTATAACTTTTTAACTTTTTCTTAGCTAGGAAGGAATAATAGTAGACATGCTTGTCTAATGGAAATGTTTTAATTATGAGTTTTTCCTTAGATGTGTTTTCATTTTATAATATACACACATATACACATGTACACACACACACACATATACATATATACACACACATACATTAGTAAAGTTTCTAATTGTGTTGTCTTATCTAAATCTTTTATACCTTGGTGATATTTTTTGGAGGGGTCTACTTGATATACTGATTACTTAAATAAGTGTGAATATATTCTACTAGAGGTAGATACAGTATTGTCAATGTTTGTATATATTATAATAGTACATTATTATGTGCATATAAGTTTAGCATTTTTATATTCTCTTTAAGAACTGAACATTATATCATCAAATAGCAACTTTCTTTGTTTTTGCCTTTATAATCTATTTGGTATGAGTATAGCTAAAGCAGGTCTCTTTTGTTGTTATTTGCATAGCATATTTTTTCTATTTCTTTCTAAACCCTTATGTTTCAGATATATTAAGTGGCATATTGGTTAGTTATTAAAAAGCTGACAATCTGATATTCATAAGTAGAACACTGGTATTAGTAGATTCATTTTTTCATCTTACTTTGTGTTTTCTCTTTTTTTTTCTTGATTTCTTTTGGATTACTCTTTCCAGTCTCATATTTTTTCCACTGAAACATATGCAGTTATACACTCTTTTTATTCTTTTAGTGGCACTAGACATTTCAATATTTTTCAGTTTAAGGTTAATCAATATCTTTGCCCTCTTACTGGACTTAAATACTTACTTACTCTGGATACTTAGCTTTCTCTCTTCTTTTTTCTGCAAAATCAGTTCTATTTGCCTTCTACCTTCTAATTATATACTGATTTTCTATGCACAGTTATCTGCTTTTTTTTTATTCCTTGACTCTTTCTTCTCTAGTATTTTATGAGAAACCATTTAAATATCACCTCTAGCAATCTGGCCTGCAGAAATACACAAGACTCCTTAAGGATATTTATACATAGTTCATACGTGTTTTATATTTTATGATTTCCATTACTTTATATTATACATAATTATATGTATATTGCTACTATAGAGGAAAACTGTTGACTTTTAAAATTTAAATTATATCCAGTGTCTAACGAAATTCTTTTTAATTATATAAGTTTTCAATTGTCTTATAATCAGCAGATTTCTTAAAAACATTCAAATAGCTATAGGTCTTATTTCTTTCCTTTTGTTGTACTGTAATTCACTAAGATGGAATATGGTTAGGAGAAGAGCATGGTTGAGAGTGCGATTGGGAGAACAAAGTACGAAGGCTGGAGACTAAATTTCTGTCCTGGTTCTACCACTACCTGTACATGGATCTTTCTGGGCCTCTTTTCATATTTGCTAAATGAAAGAAGGTGTCAACCTAGCTTATTTTAAAACTGTTTGCATTCCTTATTGTCTATGTAATTTTCTAAAATTCTCTATCTTAGTTTGCCTGGGTTAGTAATAGCTTTATCCCACCTTCGATGATTTAAATTTAATTTGCCCATGGCCCATCAACACATTTTTGTGCGAATAATGAAAATAGAAGAGCATACCACTACAGTTTGAACACAAGATGTTGTCAGAAGTCCAGTGGAAAAATCCTCTGTTAAGGAAAGATAAATCGGGGGAAATGCCATTTCTGGACACTGGAGGTAATGAAAGCAAGCCCTCTGGGTTATATAACCAACTTTTCAATTAGTATGCTTCCTTCTCCCCTTTATTTGTGTATAAATTAATAGCAGCTGAAAACAAAGGAACACAGAGGGAAGAAGACTGGAACAAACAATGCAATAGAGCAGAAATTGCATTTACCTGACATCTGCACAACAGAGAAGGGAGGCGTGTGATCTGAAATCAAAGAGGACTGAAGTTTTAAAATAATAGCCAATACCTAGATACCTGGTGTGGAGATAATTATGCAGAAAGACACAGGGATGTGTGCTTGCTTGGGAATTTGTTTGCTGATATCATAACAGAAGGATGTGCTTAATAATATTTACATGTATTTTGCAAAAAATTAATGGATTAACATATTTAAGAGATAGGTAATGCACATGGTGCAAAATTCAAAGAGGGTATTCAGGGGCACTCATCTCTTCCCAATACTGAGTTATAATACAATTTTACTGACAATATGCTATTTAGTACCAACACAGGTTTTCAAAAATAAGTTTACAAATTTATATATACACATATATATATATGTGTGTATATGTGTGTGTGTGTGTGTGTGTGTGTGTGTGTGTGTGTGTATAATGCAAATATGCATTATAAATGGATGAATGGATAGAGGACGGAGTGCTACTTTTAAATCCATTGCCCTCCAGTTTCAAGAGAAAAGATGTTAAAAATAAACAAACCCTACTTCTCATTCTAGTCTTTGATAAATGAGTATACAATTTCAAGATTAGAAATCTAGTTGATAAAATCATTCTCAAAATGCAGTCTCTATGTTTCCAACTAAATTAGCTTTAACCTTTAGATTTAATAGTTGCAAAGGCCGGAATCATGGTCAAAACGACAGAGAGCAAGCACTGATGGCTACTCTAGGTGTTTTTAGTTGTTATTTTGGGCCCTTATAAAATCTTACATAATAGCTTTTTTTTCACTTTTTAGTTTTCCTGTAAGGCTGTAAAATGGAGGAATTATAGAAATGTAAATGATCATGATAAGACTGAACAACATGCTAAGCAATATATTTAGGCACAAAGTTTAAAGGAACGGAAAAAAATTTTTCAAAGCCCCTGGCCTAGCCCCAGTTCTGCTGGGATATCAGGGCCGAGAGAAGACTCACAGGTCACAGGAGAAGCTCTCTTGCCTCTGTGCCTTCCCAGTGGCATCCATTCACCTGTGAATACATCTACAGGCTAAATCCATTAAAATATCACCAGAAAAGCGGTTGTAAAGAGCCAGTCTAATTAATTTGTCTATTAGGAATATTATATTTTAGAGCTGGTCTTAATAGAAGGATATCTTGAGACTTTACATATAAAACAGATACTTAAAAAAAAAAAACCCTAAATTTCTGGTTATAGTTCAGAATTGGGAATAATTTTTAGCCATGATACAGCAATGTTTTTCTTCTAAAACATGTGAATTTAAAGGCTTTGACTAAAAATCTTGCTAAAGCTTTTGACAAGAGTTCAATTTGATAGAGAAAATTATAAGAGAAAACAGGAGAAGTTTGGCTCCACCTAGATGAGTGTGCCTTTTGTTCTGTGTGACCCAACCTTCACAAAACTGTTTGTTATTCGCCTCATTACAAACATCTCTCTGTCACAGCAGGCGTTGGGTCAGGAGAGGACACGGTGTCCAGGAAACCTGCAATCAGGTTAGAAAACTCCCAGGAGACCCATTCCCTTTCAATTGACTCTGAGTGGCTGGCACTACCAACCTCACCTCTGAGCTGCCTGCCCATTAAATGGCTGTCATTTAAGTCACAGCAGAAACACTTCCCCAAACCACTCTCCCTGGAGGTGTAGGAGCTGCACTTTCAATGACAGAAAGAAAAGATGTCCTAGCCTTTCTAACTATTAAAGGAAATAGAGTTGCTTCAAAATTTCACTTCCTAAGGGATTGGTTTTAAGAATTTCTTAGGTAAAGTTCAGTCTCTCAAAGATGTCCTTCCCATTTTCAGCTTCCCCAAATGGTGGCTAAGTCTATTACAGAACTCAGTATTTTTTCAAAGTGAGAAGCGAGAAGATGGCAGGCTCAGACCCACAAGGCTTCCCTCTGTATCCTCACAGGTCTCTGCTTCGAGTCTGCTGTTCTAGATTTCTCCATGGACTGATGGCTACTGGCCGTTTGGGGTGATTGATTCGCAGACACTGCTTAAGGCCATGGTCTGGTCTACTTGACCAAAGGGAGACTCTTTGTCTTGTTCTTAGCACTGGCTCTCCTCAAAACCACTATTTCCCATCTTTGCGGCACACAGGAACTTTCCTGTTCCTTCTAAGATATGAGTCCTGTTTTTCAGATTTTGGCCCGAAAAGTAGAAGTCAGAGAGTTACATGCGAATCTATCCTCATGCTCTATTCTCTCTCCCCTTCTTCCAACAATCCCTGGAATTGGAAAGTGGTAGGCTTTCCTCTTCCTCTGTCGCAATCTGAATTCTGTTATTGTCAAGTGTATACTAAGACTCTAGCCCCTCACGCCTGGCTCATGTGGTAAAAGAAGCTAAAAGAATTTGGTGAAATTCTTTCCTCTCTTGAAATTTCTGTTTTTTTGTTTGTTTGTTTGTTTTTGTTTTTTTTTTTTTTTTTTAAGATTTCTGTCTTGCTAATAAGGGTCTTCTTTCTCTGGAGTTGTGACTCAGCATGGGAGTGGTGGGGGGTAGGCAGGAGGATACTTAAAGGAAAAAGAAAATATTTCAGTTTATTATCTGCAAAATAGTTTCACTGCTGTGCAAGGCAGAGTGAATTCTAATTACAGGGTGGTAAATGTGGAAGCCTCTTAATCTATTGATGCTTTAGTGTAGCAGCCATGCAGGTTTTGTGTGTTTCTGGATCAGCTCTAAAAAATCACAATGTAAATTGTATGAGTATTATTAATAATGTACTAAATAGCAAGAGAAAGCAACCTAACATTTAAACAGTGTCTAGGGAAATCCTTTATTGTTCTTGATAGTTTATTTGGCACACTCACTAAGATATTGTTCTTCCACTGAATATTGATTCATCACAAAAAACACAACTCTGCCAACCATTAATAGGTGAAATCTCTTTTTCCCTATTCTTTTATGGAAATTGTTTTTATATAGTAATCTCATGATGAACTAGACTGGACCATAAATTAGAAGTACTCACAAATTTCTTCTCAAATGGATTTCCCCTTATTCCCCAAACCCCCCATTACTATTCCAGATTTCTGCTTCCCTTCAAGTCCGGACTTCCAGAAGGGCATTATTCCTTGCCACCTGTTTATCCCACTCTTATCTGACTCCTACTCCCACCTTTCCACTGACCCCTCATTATTACTAAGGACACCAATGACCTCCTGGTTACTAAAGTCGAAGGACACCTTTCTGTACTACTCAGTCACTGTCAACACTGCAGGTCACTCTCTTCATACTGATGCCTTTTTTTCCCTCTCTTGGCTTCTCTGGCATTCTTGGTTTTCCTATTCTGTCTCTTTCAGGCTTTTTCTCCTCTACCAGACCTCTTAAAACTAAGAGTTATCTAGAACTAAGTCCTGACATCCCTTTTCTTTCCCTCTATATGTCATGCATTTTATCCATGATGCTTAAATTCAATCCATATTTACGATTCCCAATTTTTTTTGCATGTAAGCTACACCAAGAGAAAGGGTAAAGACTTCAAATCATTTAATTTTTTTCTATGTGAAATTTCTTCTATAATCACAGTCATAAGAGTCTCATGCAATGTAATGATAATAAAAAAATTTATGAACAGGGTTTTAGTCAGAAAGCAAGATATACTGTAGTGTCAATTGGAAGTGAAAGACCTTGGCAAGAAACTGAGTACTGTCCCTTATTTGCTATGTAGCCTTAGACATCAACTTCTTGGGCTTCAAATTTTAAAGGCCACAAGTATGGCTTAATTGTAGTTTTAATAAAAGGTTAAATGTGAATTTTGCCAAATGCTGTTTCATTTTCAATGTCTGAGCACCTCCTTACTTGTTTGGAAGTGGTATATAAGGGTAGCATTAAAAAGAAAAATTTCCTATGGAAAATAAAACTTAATTCTGAAAACTATTTACCCCAGCAGTATCCCATTTTATTTCACTTATTGTCACTTAAAACTTTTAGTAGAGAAAAAAGTGGCCTTGTTAAAATGAATGAGGCAAGTGTTAGCTTAGTATTAGCTATGGGTAGTATCAACAGTGGGGGAGATATTATGTTACAACTGAGAAAATTTTCAGGTAAAAATTGCTGAGTGGGTTAAAAAATGTTGTCAACGGTAGATTTATGTTTTAGGGGGCTTTTCTGTTGCCCCCAAAATATTTTATATACAGAGTGTGAGAGTTTATAGGTCACCAAGGCAGCACTGCACCTTTCTGGTAGAGGAAACATAGGAAAAAAGGTTTTAAAAAGGTAATAAATTATATTTCAGCAGAAAGTTTTGTTTCAACTCTGGTAAGCTGCCACAAGAACTCTGCATAAATCCTGGGAAAACCCTACGCCATAACACAGTAAGGTTTGTGCCAGTGGCGTGCTGGCAAATATTTAAAAGGTCACTCCCGTGAGGGGTCGGGGGGAAGCCTCATTTATAGCGTTTGCTGATTTTCATAGTGTAAATATTCCCACTATGGTCAATTTCAAGCTACCAAGTGATGATCTGGACAAAGAGTTAAGGAAGAGGTACACAGCAACACCTCATTATAGTGATCACACAGACAATAGTCGTAGACCACCTCAAGAGAGCCCTGATAATAGTAAAATGTCTAAAATAATCAGGTGGTGATGAGTTCTGGGTATTTTGTTAATCTTTGTTTTTAATATAATTTCTTTAATTGCCAAGTTAATGTAACTTACTGTTAAATAGTGGCTGTGTTTAACAACTGGCTCACAGAATCCCAGAAAAATTAAAAAATAAGTTTCTGTGAGCTAGTATGACCAGCTCCAGCTCCCCATTGGTTTGTGCTCAAAGAATAAAGAAAAATTAATATTAAAATGTGCTTAAGCAATATTTAATTACAGTTGAGTTTTGAGATGTGGACACTTCACTTTAGTGTTTTTTAAAATTGTTAATTTCTAGACCTCTATGTTATCTATCAACAGGTAAGTTAAAAGCAGTGATTAAAATCATCAGATGCTAGATCAATAGATGATAGTTTTCTGTAAATTTTTGCAAACTGAGTGTGAGATAGATATCTCCTTCTCTCAGAAAAAAAAAATTAGAAAACGATACTTGCTTATTGAATAACATTTTATGAACTGAACTGTGTCCCCTCAAAATTCATATGTTGAAGCCCCAACATATGTGACTGCATTTAGAGATGGGGCCTTTAAGGAGGTAATTGAGGTTAAATGAGGTCATACAGGTGGGGCGCATATGTGACTGAACTGGTGTCCTTATAAGGAGAGGAAGATACACCAGAGCTCGCTCTCCCTGGGGAGGAATACAGATCAAAGGCTATGTGAGAACTCAGCAAGAAAGCACCCTCTGCAAGCCAAGGAGAGACGCCTCACAGAAACGAATACTACTGGCACCTTGATCTTGGACTTCAGCCTGCAGAATTGTGAGAAAGTAATTTTTTGTTATGTAGGCTACCCTGTCTGAGATATTTTGTTAAAGCAGCCCAGGAAGACTAATACAACATGTAAATAATGTAATTACATGCAATTCCACAATAGTAACATGATACTTAGACCTCATGCTTTATCACGGTGTCATGAGAAATTCCTTCCTGTCTGCTCCTCTGCTTGATTTCTGCTTAATCATATAGGTCAAGGATTACCACCTCTGGGAAGCTCTCCTTGGTTTTTCCAAGTATGTGTTGGCTCTTCCTCCCCTGTAAACAGCTCTATTACAGTGATGATCATAGTACTTTGTCCCAACACAAATCCTTTGTAGAAAAGTAGAATACACATGAGAAATTAAGATTCAGCATGCATCTACCTGCAATGCCTATATGTTAGCCACTAGCTACATCTGGCTATTTACACTTAAGTTTAAATAAAATAAAATAACAAATTCAATTCCTCAGTTGCATTAGCCACATTTCAAATACTAAATAACCACTTGTATAGGTGGCTGCTGCATTGGACTCTCAGACATGAAACCTTTCCATCACTGCAGAAAGTTTTATTAGACAGAGCTGCACTAGGCTATAAGCAATCCAAGGTATAGGGGAGAAAGCACATCTTTTTAAGCAGTTAAGTTTTCTAAGCACCTAGCCTAGTGCCTGCTATACAGTAGGAATTTAATAAGTATTAGTTGAATTAATAAAAGAAAAAATTAACACTATTTACTTATTTGTAGCTACTTAAAGCATTTGTGTTTCCTGAAAACTACCGAAATAAACACACATATAAATTTATTCTTATTATTGTGAGCAATTTTCATTTTCCCTGGGATGAGAACACCAACATCCATCATTAAGATATAATTATAGACTTCATCTCTCAGGTGCTAATATAGCAATCTATAGTTGTTAATTCAGAAGCACAATATCGATTCTAATTTAATTTTCTAGGTCATCTCTGCTCTATTGTTCTATTAGTGACCCTATGGACTCATTAAATCTTTCAGCATATTTATGCAACCCTATTTAATGAGTCCTTCAACACCTTGAATTCTCTGGACCTCATACCTATTATTTTTGTGGCAAATTTCTGAGTTTAATTAATCTTTTTCTTCATGGACTCAAAGGAGATCATAAAAGGTCATCCAATTCTGCTTGCAGACAGCCTCTTTGTTGCCACATTTAAAGATATTCAAAGAGACACACAATAACCTTCGGGAATCTATAGTCATCCCTCAGTATTCCCTGGGGATTGGTTCCAGAAACCTTTCCCCCCAACATACCAAAATCTGTGTGGGGATGCTCAAGTCCCTTATATGAAATGGTGTAGTATTTGCATATAAGCTATGCACATCCTGCCACATACTTTGAATCATCTCTAGATTACCTATTATACCTACTACAATGTAAATGCTATATAAATAGTTGCTATACTATATCGTTTAGCAAATAATGACAAGAAAAAAAGTTGTACATCTTCAATACAGACACTACCATGATAGGCCTAAATATATAGGACATGTCAGCAACACTGTTGCCTTTTTAAAAATATTTTTATCTTCACTTGGTTGAATCTGTGGAGGCCAAATGCACAGATACAGAGGGCCAATTATGTTTACATATTCTTACTCTCAGAAACTTTTCTTTGTTTCTTGCTTAAATCTTTCATAATTTAGCCCAAAGCAGTTCCCTTCACCCTAATTCTATAGCAAAAGGAGAATAGGGTCATCTGTCATATGCTCTGGAGAAACCCCTTTCTGTGCTATGACTGAGATTTAATACAATATAGAAGGAGATGTTTCTCACTCAATATGTTCTTTTAGATTGCCTAGTAACCTCAGGAGTAAATACTAGGTAAATATTATTTAAATGAATAAATAAAAACCATGAAAATGATTGCTTATCAAATAAAAATAGACTGTGGTGCAAAACCCAGTGTGTACCCTAACTCCTTTCTCATCTAATTCAGTCCACAACTTTTCAAGTGGGAGAGGTAGGCTTTAGTTAACAAGGATGCTGTTCTAGGGCCAGTGAAAGAGAAGGATTTAAAAAGAGTAGAGAGAAGAGATGGAGGGAAGACCTCAAGGGAAGGAAACCCATTTAGTCTTTGGTTTGAACTTGGCACCAACAATATAAGCTGGATGGCATGTGAATAGAGAAGACGTGAAGGAGGAGGAAAGTCAAGGTTGGGAGGAGGCGAGCGTGCCTGTCCTCAATCCTGACGCTTTAGAACAACCACGGATAGAGAAGGTTGTGTCAAAATCCTTTGAACCCACTTGTGCAGACCGCAGTATGTCTCAGAGTCTACCCCTCTTCTTGGCATTGCTTTCCCACTGGATGTGATAAACATAGAAAACAGCTGCCAGTGTTGGCTTCCTGGAGGTGAGTCCTATTTTCACAGGGCTGGAAATCTTCTAACATATAGTCCTGGGAGATGTTCTTCTCCAAAACATTTGTTAAAAACAAGTGATTTTTGAAAAACTTGAATATCCTGCTTATGATGTTTAATTCCTCTCGCTGTTGTGACCAATTTGGAGTCTAAATCTCTGGCAAGATTTGGTTGCGATCTTGTGGAGGCTGGGGTGCACTACTACCAAATGAAACAGTGTTTGGGACGAGTGTTTATCTCTTCTAAACACTCAGAGATCTGCATCCTTCAACAGAGAGGCTAGTAGTCTCTCCATTTTACAGATGAGTATACTGAGGCACAGATGGAGTATCCTTAGTGCTTGCCTATCCCTGAAATGTGAGATAGTGATAGCACACCCTGACACCAACATTATAAAGTCATGGCTTCAGATATTTACTGAGAAAGCTGAAGGACACAATACATGGGATCCCTAAGGTTTAGTACTTCTTGTCTGACCTTAGTAAAGTTCATTATCCTTTTTGAACCTTAATTCCCTAAAGTGCACATGGTGAGAATAAGAAGATAATACATGTAACATGCTTTGAAGATGCTTGGCAACATATAGTAAGTGCTCAACGAATGCTAGTTGTTATTGCTTACTATTTGTCAGTGAAAAAAAATTTTAATTTCCTTCTATGGCCTTGAATTGTTCTTTATTATTTTAAAGTGCATAGAAACTGTGTTTGTTGCTATTTTGTGCTACCTACTGAAATTGGCATAGCCTAGAATAAAGCAGACACTTAATAAATATTTGGCATAAATTTGTAATTTTCCAATAGTATACCATCAGTATTTTTAGAAATTGTCATTCTCTTTACGTAAAGGTTCATACATACACAAATGTGTAAATATCCTTTTTAGTTTGTTTTAAATTTTGCTCTAAATGACTTGTATTTATTTAAAAATATAAGTTAACCAAGTTAAAAGTATGACTTGTTCAGCTTCACTTATCAATCTCTAACTGATAACAAGGAATATATTTATCATCAATGAGGTTTGCATTCACAAAGTTAGAAGTGTGAAATTTCAAATATTTACATGATGAGTATTCTTGGAATCAGTCCTATAGTATAAAAATCATTCTTTTCTGATAAATGTGTGATGACCTTTTATTCATTAATTTTGTTTTTAACTGCAGTCTATCAATGGAGATGTTGAAGGTGAGGAAGAAACATCTGAGGAATATTAAACTTGGTATAAAATGTACTTTTTATGTATTGCTATGAAAAAAGAATTTTTATTCTTTTTTAAGTACAAAATACTGTTTTTTTTTCTTTATGTTTTTGCAATGAGGCCTATTTTTCCTTGGAACGTGTAAAATCAGTTTATTTTTATGTTGCCTTTTATATATGGGAAGCTAAAAGTATCCAAGTAACTTGTGATTAAAGATTTTTTTAATGTACAGGTATTGTGGAAATATCTATCTCTTTTGAAAATAAAAATTTTTGTTTAGCAGGAAGCTTAGTTTATATTCCAAAAGGAATATAAGTTATAAACTAGCCATCACAAGCCCAATAAAACACAGGACAAAAATGTAACATTTACATCCCTATTGCATTTGTTTTGAAAAACAAAACCCAAGTCATGTTTTCTGAGCTCCAATGTCATTTATTTCCTCTGAGAGAATTTAATATTCTACCTATGACAGTAAACTTTTCACAATAACTCTCAAAAGTGCCAGGACAGTAACAAATATAACAACAAAACAATCCAATGATGCTTATAACTGGTGATTTAAGAGATAGCCTAAACATTTATAGCCAAATGAAGAAGACATTTTCAAGGTCTCCCTGATGCCTTTCTGGAGAAATCAATATTACTCACCCTTCCTCTGCCCCAACTTCCCAGTTGAGCTTTATCACAAGGTTACTACAGAAACAAGATCGTCACTTTGGGAGGACATGAACAGAATTCATAGCCAAGTTGTGGCTTTGCTCTCAAATGACATTTTCTATCTCTCTCTTCCTAGCATCGCAGTCAGAAGTAAAAAAATAAAAATGATGTTATCAAAGGCTCGTGATTAAGCCAAAAATTAACATATAACAAAACACCACGAAAGCAGCTAAACACTACTCTTTCAGCTAGGAGGTAGAATGTACTAGATCCCTGCTTGTTAAATGTGGTCCATGAAAATGTGGCAGCAAAACTCAAAAAAAAAAAAAAAAAAAAAAAAAAAGAGGAAAGAAAGAAAGAAAGAAAGAAAGAAAGATATGCAGATCTCAGGTTCCATGCAGACCTCCTGAATCAGAATCTGCATTTTCATAGGCTCTCTAGGTAATTCATATAACTCATTAAAGTTTAAAAGGCATTGAGCTTGAACATTATTGTTTGTGGCAACTGATGTAGATAAAGAGGAAAAACTTACACCTCTTTCTCAGTAAAGTTGTTTTCATTAGTTCTTCAACATGTTTCTAAACTGTACTTCTTCACAGATCAACAAGTGTTTGAAGACAAAAAACATTGTAAGCCTCACTGTAGAACTGTATTCTCAATACATCAGAATAGAAGTTTGCTTTCTTTATAATCTCTGTATTGCCTCTTTTCTCCCTGAAATGCATACCCATTAGAATGGCACAGGTTTATTTTCTTATTAGCAAAAGGAAAACAATAGATTTCATGATGTGCCTCCTCTAGCAAGTTGAAGTTATCTCTACTATCTCTACTTCATTTTGTTCCAACCAGCAGCCATTGGCCCAAGTATTCCTATTAGCGAGGTATTTTAAAGACCTCTTGATTGCAGAGAATCAGGAAATCTTGAGATAAGCCCTTAACTCAAAATACCATGTGGGAATAAAATGACTTTTGTTAGATTTTTAAAAGGAGGAGTAAGGTAAATTGAGTGGAGTGGGTCAAGAAGACTCTCTGAAAGTTAATTTAATCCTATTGTATTTTAAGATAATAAGATTGTGGACAACCAGTGCTGTGAGAAGTAGTAACTTAAAAAATGTTTCAAAAGAAGAAATAATAGTGTGAGTGTAAGAAAGATCAAGGTAAAAAAGGAAGCCAATTTTTCAAATGGAGAAATGAAAAGAAAAAAAGGGAAGAAGACAATGTGGAAGAATGGGATTTGTGTCACGAAGTAAGAGAACAATGATGAAGAAATAAGTACCAGAGGAAGGAAAGTAAAGATGAGGAGTATATTGTGGATGTGGCTGGGAACTAAAGCAGGAAAAAGATGGGGATGTAGAGAAAGAGTGAAGAAAAAAGGAGCAAGTCCATGATGCCTGTAAACTGGATGGCCACATGCCACCCTTCTCTCAAAAGCGACCCCTCCCATCCAGTCCTACCTGGCCGGAAGGACGGTGGTCACCACTTGAGAGCTTGAGGGTTGGGGGGAGTAAAGTTGGGGGAAACAGAGGGATCCTCATGGCAAGTTTCCGACAAGAATGAGGAGGAACCGTCCCCCTGTGTGGGAAAAAAAGGGAGGCTGTCATTTTTGTGGCATTGAAATTGATTTCTAAGTCATCTGTTGTTTCAAATTATTTGCCTGGGGGCTTTCATGGAGTGCCTTCTAGAATGGAGATTTAAAACCTCCAACTCCTTTATCTATTCCAATACTTCCTACCACAAACACAACGGAATTAGCAATTGAATTCTCTTTGGTTCTTCCCTATCCTCTGTAGGAACAGTTGTTAAACATGTTTGCAACTATTTCTTCTGAGAAATTCTCCACAAAATCCTACTACTGTCAAGAAACCTGAGAAAAGATTGTATTGAATTAGTGACAGCATTGAACAATGCAGCCCAATGAGTCTGGACTTAATGGCTTGTACTTTTCCCTCTCAAAGAGAGAGGACTATTTTTTTAATCCATAGAGTTAATTTTGTTAGCCCTCTACATAAGTGACTCATTCAAGAACTATGTATTGAGCTCCTACTACATGTCAGGCATTGTTCTTGGGCACCTAGAACTCAGGAGCATCACTGAGCCAAAGAGTCAAAGCCCATGCCTTCATGGAGTATACATTCTAATGGGAGGGACCAACATAGAATGACACACTTAAGAAAGAAGTAAATGACCTCACAAGATAAGTTAATAAATACTACAAAAAAAAAAACCCAGAAAGTAGAGCAGTGTAAAAGGGAGAAGAGATGCCAATGATGGGAGAGTGGTGCAGGGGGTTCGCAAATTTAAATAACGTGGAATGTGGTCATGGAAAATCTCTTTGAGAAGACAGATTTAAGTAAAGACTTGAAAGACGGGAGGGAGTTGCCTAAGCAGACCCTTGGGAGATAAGCATTCTGGACAGAAGAAACAGTCCTTGCAATAGCCTAAGATGGGAGGGTCCTGCAAGAAGCCCAAGATGGCTAGAGCAGAGGGTAGGTCGATGAGGAAACAAAGAGGGCATGTACCAAAGTGGGGTCAGATCATGTTGGACCTTGAAAACTTTTATTCTGAGAGAGATGGGAGTCATGAAAGGGTCCTGATCAGTCCTCGTTTATGTTCTAAAAGGATGACTCTGGCTGCTGTGTTGAAATAGATTGTGTGTCGGTACACATGGAAATGGGAAGACCAGTTAGGAGATGATTTAGAAATCCAGCTAAGAGATGGTGGCGGCTTTGGCTAGGGTAGTTGTGCTGCAATTGGCACTTAACAATTATAAATACGGCTTTATAATATTTTGCAAGTCCTAGGGGTTTTTTTGGTTATACCTAAAACAAAGAGCCAGTAATACATTTAAGAATTGCACAGCTAACTATGTATTTCCCCAAACCTAAGAACTACTTTTTAAAAATATATGTAATATGTAAGATTCAAAGAAAAAGGAAAGATAGAAAAACCAAAGCTAGAATACAATATAGTTCCTATTACTTAAATGTCACCGAAATATGTCCATGATATTGGCTACCCTTTTACACACAAATTTCCATATACTAGCATAATTAGATAGGAAAAATCCATTTTAATGCCAAAATGATTAAACGAACTAAGCTTTCCTTCAATTGTGTAAAGTCGTTTATGTGTGATGGTCATAGAGGGTATATAGTGAAGAATCCATCCAAACTAACAGAAACATCATAAATTTTTCTATCACAGATCGTTCATTAGCAAAAGTTAAAACCACCTCTATTGATAAAACTCTTTGAAATATGAACATATTATTTGAGCCTTTGTTTCAGCTGCAAAGACTGCTTTGCTAAAATTGAAGACTATTCTCAGCAAATGGTTATAATAAATGCAGAAGACTTGTTGTGTTAATTGAATTTTGTTGACAGAAAATGTCTAAGCAAGACTCCAAGTAGACCTGTTGTGTTAATTTGGCCTTAGACATAATACATAGAAAATAGGGAATGTGACTCTTGCTCTTAGAAACAGCTTTTTCTTATTTTGAACTGAAAATTTCTTTAGCATTATTTTCCAGCCCAGTGATTCTGCCTTTGCCTTTTGCAATAGCCTTTTGTCTGGTGTCCACATGCTGCTTCATCAAATATTTCAAAGCATATAAAAAAATCCTTTTTGGGTATTCTACAGGTAAGTGTTTGAGTTTGGTCATCATTCCCCTTAAAATGTTGAAGGCCATAGTAAAATCAAGAAGTGGTTTTCTGAGATCAATTAAATTTTACATTCTCTGCTTTAAAAAATGTTTAGGGTATGTGTGTTTGACTATTTCATTATCCTAGTCAAAGCAGGACTTTGAAAAAAAACTAGAAATATATTAGGAATAAAACATCTATTTAGTATTGGCAAAATTATATAAATGATGCACAATGACAGGCACACAGAATAGAAATATAAGTAAACCCAAAACGTTTTGTGGGTCAGCCATGGTTATGTGGACATTTTTGTTTATGATGGGTGGGCAGATGAAAGTCAATGGGATTAAAGTCCATCTTATTCTTTTCCTGATATTAACCTCAGCTCTTGCTGGGAAGATTGAACCCCATCAACACATACACGTGGTACTCTAGCAGGTGATGAGTATTCTCTTTGGATCCCCACCCCCGCCACCCAATACACCTATCACCATACTCTTATGTTTCTCATCCTTGGGAAACAAAGTAAGAACAAAAGAAGGGGGGCGGGCAGTTAGTAGGTATAAAAAAAGGAAAAGAATCAATAGCATCCTTGCAAATCTCAGTTCCAATTTTGTTTAAATTTCAAACTCACTTGTCTTATAGAGGCCAGTAAATAATAGAAATCCATAAATCAGCCTGGGGAATACCATGTAGCCCTAAGGGGAAGCCACTTCTCAGTTCTAAAGATTTGTTTTCATGTTGACTCACTGTAATCATATAATCTAATTTTAAAGATAAATCAAATATTTCTTTACATAAGAATACTTCTAATTTTTCAATAATAGCATGATGGTTTGGAATGTGCCAGTTTGGCTAGACTGAACTACATTTCCCAGAATTCTCTTTCTGTATCTTTCTAGTTAGGGTGGGTTACAAGGGAGACTCTTTCAAAAATTGGAGGGTTGATGAGGGAGGAGACAGCTATTGTGTAACACACCTCATTATTGCTGATCTGCTGACTTGTCTTGATGGCATGAAGTAGCAACTGGGCCTGTAATCATTTTCCCTTCTCCATGAATATTTAGTTGTTCTGACTCACAGGCCAAGAGAGCATGTGTGGATATGTGTGTATGTTCAGCTTTGTTACAAAGAAGCTCAGCTTCTGCAATTTATTCAAACCTCTCTCTCTTTCTCTCACTGATTCCGCTTCTCTAGTTGAACCCAACTGGTATAGATGTTAACTAATTCAAACATTTTAGAAACATTATGTGAGAATTTTCTATTTCTCATAATGGTTGATTAGGTTATTTGAACCATCCTGCCCTCTGAAAACAAACAAAAAAGCTGGATTTGATATTCAAACTATCTTCTTTAAAAAAACTTATGAATCACAAAAATTTAAAGAATGATCAGGTCCAGACTGCAGGTACATTGAACCCACACAGGTAATAAGCAGGAAAGTCACTTTTGTCCTGAGTGGCTTTTGCTAATGCTGGAAATTTTCAATTCATTTCTTGACAACCTCATAGGATAAGGCCAAAACTCAAAGCCCGTGGCTTACCCAGAATGAAGAATCTCATAGGAAAGCTCTTCTATAATAACCTAGGCATAGAAATTGTAGATTTGAAAATAAAAAGAACTTCTGGAAATAAAATACAAAGGCCAAAATTAAAAATTCAGTACATAAGTTCAATAGCAATGTAAACCAAAAATTAGCATATTAGAAAAAGGACCAGAAAAAAATTGTCCAAAAAGTAGCACAGAGAGACAAAAAGATGGAAAATACAGAAGAGAATTAAGAGACAGAGAAGGTGAGGTAAGAAGATTATTTTATATGTAAATAATGTGGTGAAAGGAAATTATTGGAAAATGTGATGGAAGCCATTTTGCTGACATGATAGCTCATAGTTTTTTCAGAACTGATGAAAGTTATCCATGTAGTCTCCTCAAACACATATTTAAACACATTGTAGAAAAACAACATAAAGTATAAGAAAAAACTCCTAACTGTATGCAAAAGAGGAAAAATACAAGTTATCATCAAAAGGATTATCCTAGATTGACAGTTAACTTTTCAACAAGAAGTCAGAGGACAGTGAAATATCTTCAATAATAAAAAAGAACTGCCAACCTAAAATTCTATACCCAGTAAAAGTATCATTACAAAATGAAGGTAAAATAAAAATATTTTCAGTCAAAAATGAAAACAAAAACCCTAAAGAGTTTACCACCAGGACTGTACAAAAGGAACTTCTAAAGGATGTAGAAGATAATGACCCCAAATGAACAGTCTAAGACACATGAAAGAATGTGCGGCAAATAAGCTTATGAATATGTATAAATCTAAATGAACACTGACCATATAACACAGAATGATAATGTCTTATGGGTTTAGAAGTCTACAGAATGAAAATAAATTTCAATGATAAGTTGAGAGGAGAAAAATTAAAACTCTTCTAATGTTCTAGTATTGTCTAGAAGGAGAGTAAACATATCTAAGTTTTGCCTTCAAGTAAATAATGAGGAACTATATATTTTTTTAAAAGGCAATTTTTTTTATTGAAAAAATGAAAAGGAAATTTCTTAACAGAAAAAAAAAAAAAAACACTGGATGGGTTGACTAGGACTTGACAGTGAGCAAAATGTAGTCAACAGGCAACCAGTTTACACTCTGTGGTCTGGCTTCTATGAGAATTTCCAATGGATGCTGGCTGGGAGAATACACATTTTCCCATAAAGTAGCAAAGAATTAGAGGTGGCAAAAGAGTCATGCAAGAAAGAAGCTTTTACTTTAAATGCCTAAGTTAGTCTCTTTCTCCTGGAACTCTGAGAAAGCAGGACTAAAATAGTAGCATTTAGGGTTCTGTCTCAGGGCCCAGTGGTAGGTCTGTCTGACAAGACTAACTTCACCCAGAGAGATGAGTCACTCACTCTGTTACAAAGATGTCATAGGGGAAATGAGGAAAATCAGGCTATATCTCTGGTTGAAAAAGAAAAAGCCAACATGATGAAATGTTCTTTGGCTACAAATTAAAATGCCCTAAAGCTTCCTGGAATTCTCTCTTGCTGATGAGCTAAATTAAAACAGAAAACTTACATTCTAAGAAGCATCAAAGACAAATTAAGTGTCAGAGAAAAAGTAAATTACACATTTATCGACTGTTTTATGAGGTTACTGAGACGGTTTATTAAAAAGTCCCCTCAAAAGATGATTCTTCTTGTAGGGAGAGCCTGTAGCTGCAAAGTGATCAATATGCATTGGAGTATTCACAGCAGATTCAGGGCAACTCCTAATTAATGATGTTTGAACACGTTAAAATAAATCCTTTTGAAATGTTCAGGAAAAAGGCAGAATGTGCTCTTTATAATGAATCAATTCAGAGTCTAGCACCACTATAAAAGGTATGGTTTCTCTCCACTGGCAGGTGGGTTCTTGAATTGTTTCTCACACCTTTTGTACAAACCCTTTGGCAAACCCAGGTATGGAAATACCAAGGAAAGCAATTATGACACTGAATTGAAAGATTGCATCCATCTTAAGAATTCTGCAGCTATAGATTTCATAGAAAGACACACCTTGAACAAAGCTGAAAACAGCACAAACTCAGGCACTGAATCCAACATTTCACTGCTAAGAAATATGCCGCTGAATATTTCTCTAGAATATAGAACTCTACTGAAAAGGAGCTGAGTATTCTCTGTTAAGAGAATTTGTAACTTAATAAATTTTAGTGGGACTTATGGACAGGAATGCACAATGTAATTTTATGTCAAATTGAGGGCCAAATATTTATCTATTGTATGAGTTGCCTCCAGGGATGATCGACTTCCATTTTCCCCAACACCCTTAAAAATTACATAAAAAAGGGATAGACTCATTGAATCTCTTTTTTAATGGGAAAAAAATGGACTTTACATGTGAAAAAGTCCACTGGTGCATGTCACAAAGTGGGACATTCTAAAATAAACTTTCACATTGTGGCTGGCCAAATTGGTGCCTTACCGAATATGTACTACCAGGACAGAAGTTCTTGGTTAACATGGTGGAAATAAAACAGATTTTTAACCTGGTTTTGATTGAGGCACATTGTACTATGACTGTTTGGTTGCAGGGTGGTAAAAATGTTGGAAACTTGCATTGATCCTTCCAAATCATAAGCGCATGATTGAATAAAAGTTTAAAAAATTACACTTTAAATTAATCTTCCTATACATCTTGCTCTAAATCTAGCTAAAACTCCTTGCCACAATAGAACTGTTGTTTTTCAGTAATGGCTTTTAAAATTTTGCTTGTTAAAATTTTTTTATACTTGTTTTTTCACTTTTAAAGGAGTAGACTGGTTACCAAAGGCTTGGAAAATTATAGAGTGTGATTGGGGTTCAGAACAACTCAAAATACTAGAAGAAAATAAAAATATAAAAAGAGCTTCTTCCCTGTTTAGAAGGTTAGAAACAATTATTATATTAGTTAGAATAAGTGATAAGAATGAAGAGGAAATAAATGATTATATTTGACAATATGATGAAAGAAACTTACAAATTGGAAATAATAGGATGCCATGTAGTGTATATTTTTGCTGTAAGCGAAAGAGCCATTATCAGTTTTTAGTTAGAAAACTGCTTACCTCACCCGTAAATACTTGAAGAAGGAACTCTATTCCCCTTGATAACCCCTGACAAAATTCAGCATGCTTTCCTCTTCATACAAGGTTGCAACTGTCTTTAACATTACCAACTATAGTGTCAACGCAATTTCCTTGCCCAACATTTAGGATGAAAGAGTTCATAAATTTCTAAGTGTCATAAAATCACTCTGCTTTCACATTTTTCTGAATGAATAGACTGACTCAGTTAACCTCCTTTATAGATACTGTTGGTCAGTTTCATTTCCTTGAGTTGCTCTTCTTTCTATTATGTTTCTGCTTTTGTTGATTTCCCTTATATCTATGTCAAGGTTCAGAGGGCATTCCAATACTGAATGTGAAGAGAGATTATTTCAAAACCAGTGCTAATCTATTTCTGGTCCATACTCAACAATTACAGGACTGCGGATTACTGCTATGCTGGTCTTTCATTTGCCTACATTTGCCTACATTTGCTATTCTGTGCTTTGTTCTTTCTCCACATGACCTACACTTGATCTTATTGTTTTACTCCACTATCTATTATTGTTCCTCCCTATCACGGTTATTTCTCTTTATTAGTCATTGTGTCCTACAGTATTAATAGTCATGATATCTTATTTTAATATTAAAGTTATGGTTCTAAAGTACAATATTTTAAGCCCTTAAGAACACCTCTCAATAAATGCTTTAGTTTGACATGGAACCAACAATCTTCAAGGGCAACCTTCAAATCCAAACACAATAAGATGGTCAGAAGAACAATCTCATGGATAAAAAGCAAATGAGAAATCATAGTGGTTGCTATTTACAGCAACAACAACAAAAAAATGAAGGCAATGGAACTACTAAAAATTTATAGAAAAACTTCAGATCTCTTTTAAGGAGCCAAAAAATATGAAAAATTGCTATAAATATGGTAGCAGCATACATTGTTTATTACCTACCCAGTTGCTATCTCTGTTACTTTGATTAAAAAAATAGTTTAGTTCAGATGCCTGGTGACCACGGTGAATTGAAAAGAAACTGGACTCTCTTTACATTTTGAGTGAGTCTTAATTACTCTAATTCAATCATGAAAATTACATTCTCATGTACATGATAATTTTAGGAATGGGCATATGACAGAATTCTAGCCAATGAGAGGAAGCCTACTGGAGATATTTAGGAAGGTGTTCCTCAGTCCTATAAGGGGTTACAAGATAAAGACATGCCTTTTTTTGCCTTTGAATAGTTTTATGTAGGATTGAGACTCATGGAGCTATGGAAGCCATCTTGCAGCTATTGGTTTGCCACCTGGGGATGGAAGGTAACAAATTGAGATGGAATGGTGGGAATTCTAAAAATACCTAGATTACTGATGAGGTTGTTGAGTCACCAAATTAACCAATTCCTTAAGCTGCAATATCTCTGAACTTCCAGTAATGTGACTTATTAAATTTTATTATTGTTTAAGCCACTTTTAATTGGGCTTTCTGTATAGTTGCTGCTGAATGCATCCTGACTGATAAATTGTCCAACAGTTATTAGTTCTTACAGTGTCTGGTTATATCCAATGAAGCAGTTTAAAAGGTGTTTCAATACCTACAAAAGTTGATTTTAATCATGATGATGACCTGGAGCACTAACATAAAATCTTTATAGGGTTATTTATGCTGACAGTTATGTAACTTAAACACATTCGTGATTACATTTTATCAATGAGTAAAGCTGTTGATATTTTTCGAACAAAAACAAAAACAAAGCAAGATAAAACTGTGGGAATAACAATATTTCTCAAGAGAGGTTTTTTTAGAAATACAAAATCTTACTAATGTATAAGCTAAGTATATTATGTCAGCGTTCAAAGTAATAATATATCTGAATTCAGACAGCATGAATTGAAATTGTAAGTATTTGAATATATCACCTGGGACTGATTTATTAAGATGTTTCTTAATTTACAGCCAAACCTGGATCTTCTGCTTCAAACATTTGAGGGTTTTTAAGTGATCAATCCAAATGGAAAGTACAGCAAATTCTAAAAATATGTTAAAATTTACTATACTTTAATAATCCATAATAAACCTGAGAGGATGACTAAGAATATTTAAATTATACATGTATATGAAAACATAAAAGTTAGCATATCTAAGTAATTACTAACTCGGACTTTCATTACTGCTTAAGAATCTATATTACCAAGCCTAAAATTATAGAAGTCAAAAATATTAAATAAATATCCTAGCTAATAAACATGAAAGAAGAGCAGAAATAACCACAAAAATATATTTAGCATCAGCCTATTAGAAGTCTATAAGAAGTTAATCAATAAATGGACTATAATAAAACAAAACTAACACTTTAGAGCTTTGTGTGTTTAAAAAGTACTTTTATGGAATAACAGTACCTTTTAAAGTAGATTTTAAAGTGCAGATTAAAGGACAGGCAAGTAAAGAGCACATTTTTCACAAACAGAAAAATATTCCTTGATAAATCAAAATGGATGGAATGTTCTAAAACTGAGATGCTATTTGTTGACTTAAAAGTGTTTGATTTATAGATATTCAGTTCATTTAAAGTTAATATTCATGAAACACTGATTTTGTCCAAAAAATAAGCACAAGTAATTGTAAAATGGAGCCCCGATAAACTATTATTATAGAAGAAAAAAAGATTTTTTCCCCCTCATTTATGAGAATATTTTGCTGGATAAAAACCAGAATCATGTTGACACAGGACATCCTCTGCTGGACGAAGACTGCCATTACATTACATCAGATATTTAAAACTGAAGAGGCTTAGCTAATTTCTCTAATTCTACCTATCTTGTCAAGGGAGAGGGTCTGAGATGCTTTAAAAATACTTATGCCTGAACTACACCCCAGACTAATGAAAACCAAATCTCCGGAGCTGGGTTCTGTGTATATTCAGTTTTTAAACCTCACCAATTTGTGACAAAGGCTTACTGAGTATTGCTAATAAAGGTTTTTCACCATCATTGAGAAAGATACATGAGTTTCACACGTGAGAACTGATCTGTGATTGTGTGCAAGGTACATGAAATAGGGAGGAGTTATTCAAATGAATGAAAAGAAAATGAAATTATCATGTATTATTATTCAGTTTAGTTTACCTTGGGCTTTTCATCCAGGATCTGTTGACGTATCTCCTTGTGTTTCTCTACAAGTTTTTCTTGCCTTTTACTTTGTGCCTCTTCTAACTATAAGAAAGTTACAAAGAAAGTTATCTTCATCTAAATGTTCAAGTGAATGTTTTCAGAAAAGACTGAAAGCTGTTCAGATCTACGGCATACATTTAATTATTTCATACCCTGGTCAAAAACTGCCCTTACAGGTGTAGGAGACTGTTGGTAAGGGTTGGAGCTAGCTGATGGGTACACAAGAGTGAGGGTGGGGTGATCAATGGATTATACTATTCCTACTTTTTTGTTAATATTTGAACATTTCCATGTAACAATTAAATTTTTTTAAATAAACAATAAAATGGCCTTTGGAGATTGTCATCTTTCTCTACCATTGATGACAACTAACAGTTCTTTTGGGGAATCTCCCATTGACATCATATTTCTGGGCTCCTTACTTTGGAAATAATTCCTGACATCACTCTTGTTTTTTTCCTTTTTTTCTTTTCTTTTCTTTCTTTCTTTTTTTTCTTTCTTTCTTTTTTTTTATTCGAAGATCTAATTGGCTTTATTTAGTGATTCATGAACTGGGCAGCATCCCACATAGCAACTAGAAAGGCACTCCCTCCTGACGTCTATCTTTAAATGAACCTTTTAATATACGGGTTTGCAATTAAACTTGCAGGAACATTGATTATGGAGTGCCCGCTCTGTGAAGCAGCTCTTCTCAGTGCTGGTAATAAATAGGTACAAGGAGGAATAGCATTTCCTTCCAGAGGCACACCGTGCTTGTCAAAGGTTCCCACAGGCTTTGTAAAGGGGAGAGGGTGTAACCGTATTAAAAAGAAGTAACAGATAAGAAGAGATAAAATATTGCCATTTGTAACAACATGGATGGATCTTGAGATAATCCTGCTAAGCAAAATAAGCTAGACAGAAAAAATTGAAAGCCACATGATATCACTTATATGTGAGATATAAATCTAAAAGCAACAAACAGGGCTAACAGAGACTCATGGACATGAACAGTAGACTAGAGGTTACCAGAGGGAAGCAGGGAGAGGGGAGGTAGATGGGATGAAAAGGGTCAAAAATGTGGTGATAGAAGGAAATCTAACTATTGGGGGTGAACATGCAATGCAATAAATATATGACTTACTGTTGAATTGTACACTTGAAACTTATTGGATTTCATTAACCAATGTCACCATAATAAATAAAAATCAATTAAAATAAAAGAAACAAGCCCAAAATGGAGTCACTTTTGTTAAGCCCCACCAAAGCTAATTGCAGTTTCAGCCTCTCCCAAGAATGGAGTTTTAAATCAGTCTGGAATTTCCACCTTCAACACTAGCAGGTAATCCACCTGATAAAACCTACTGCCTTCCCATAAAGGAAGGTAACCTTGCCTGTAATAATCACCTCTATAACTTCCTTGTCCCATCTGTATGACTACAAACCTTTCACTTTGTACAACTCTTCAGAGCAACTTTATATTTACTATATAGGATGCTGCCTAGTTCATGAATTGCTGAATAAAGCCAAATGATATTTAAATTTACTCTTAATTTTTGTTCTTTAACAACCACATACCCTCTTGATGTACTGCACAACCTCCTGGATGTATGACCGGATCATCTCCGTCTTTTCCCTAAAAGCAAATGACAAATCAACAGGCATCAACAAATATAAGGATCTCAGAATTCCAGATGAAATTTTACAGAACTCTCAACATTCTTATTACTGCTGCAAGGAAGGTACAATACACTAGCTCTGGACAAAGGTCAGGTTCCACCCAAAAGCAAACTGTTTTCACTAAATGCTAAGAAGGTTGCCTGACATTAGAAGTATTTTGCTTTGTCCTAAAGGACATTCTTTTCTCCGTCTTTGTATAAAAGGTCCTTTTTTGAGTTCCACATTGAAAACCTTACAAAAAGGATCTTTTGAAAGGTTAATTTAGGAGAAATTTCACAGATGGGGCTTTATTGTTAAGAAAGATGCAGAATAAAATTAATCCTCAGGTAAAGGTAGGGGAGAAGGGGTTCTTTCTCCTTACTCTTCCATCTGGCTTTTGTCTTTGGATTTAGCTTCTGTTATCTTCTCCTGCCTCTTCTTATCCATTTTCTTCTTTAATTCCTTCTTCTCTCTGAAGTCAAAATGGAAGTAAAAGGGAAAAAGGAAAATCAGAAGTGTGTAGTTGTGTTTAATACATTTATATACACAAGTCCATTGTAGTAAGAATGGAGGCTTACTTCTCACAGATTTCTTTAAGCTTCTTTAACTGATTGTTCTGACATTCTTCAGCAACATCCGTCAGCTTTTGAATAAGCTAGAGAAAAAAAATGCCAGTGTGCTGTTTTATATTATCATAAACAAATCACCCCTCCCTTTGCTCCCCTAAACAATAGTATCTGTAGTTAGAAAATCTGTCACTGATGTTTAAAAATAGTTGGAATTGCCAGACATCTAACATAGGCAATGTGGACATAATTTAAAACCATCATATTATCTAGGTTTTAATACAAAATTCTTCTTATCTCTTTTTAATTAAACAGGATTCCTTAGATTATTAAGTTGGTTACTGTAGCTTGGTTCGGTGCAAAGACAAACAGTGTGGACCCAGATTCTGATCCTCGCTCTATGACTTATTCAAAGTATGATTTTGGTAAAGGGGCCCACATTTTCAAACCTACATTTTCTTGGTTGTAAATGAGGTTATCAATGCCTTTATCTTTTGGAGGAACTGTGAAGCTTAAAATAAAATGAGTATAATACAATTGTGAGTCATAATCAACTGTAAATTATTATTCTTGGTTTCCAGCTATATCATCCATTGTTTAATTGCTTCATGGATGATAGGAGTTACCCATCTTAGAAATCGATGTTTGTGTCCTTGTATGATTGACTTCCAAAAGACATCAGAAATTCTCTTCTGTGCTAGCATTGAACTTTTAGTGGATCACTATGAAAGCACTTATTTCATTTGCTTGCATCTATTTTCTTATCAAACCAAGCTTCAAGAGGGCAACAACAGTGTGTTCATATCCTTGGCCCTTTGCACAATTCCTAGCATTCATTAGGTGATCAATAAATGCTTGTCAATCATGCGAGGGTCATTTTACCCTCTAATCCCTCCTCTCTCTTTATTCCATGTGTAACCTTCTGCCATTGCTCAGGCAGCAGTAGTAACTGGACTCAACCCTTCTTACTTGACACCAAACGGATGGTGTGGATGTCCTATGAAAGGCTGCACTGCTGTTCTCCAGAGATGGAGACTCAGATGTAGCAGTGTGAATTGACCAGTTTTATATAAGCTGTAGCTACAACAGTGACAAGGCAATATAATTGTAATGTCCATAAACTTTCATCGATAATTCATACATGCCAAGCACAATTTGAAGAGTTTTAAATGTATTAGTTTATTTAATTCTAAGAGTTGCCTTATCAGGTTGGTGCTATTACCTTCATTTTACTTATGAAAACACTGACACGCGGGGCTCAAGTTCTTGGCTTAGGGCCACAGCGGTAATAAGTGACAGAGCTGGATACAAACCCAGACAAATCAACCTTATGGCCTTCACCACTTTCTCATGCTGCCTTTTCATTATGATTTTAGAAGCTGTTTGATAAAAAACCCTTCTTATCTAAGAGAATAAAAGAAGTTGAGGGATAAATTTTCTCACAGGATTATAATAAAGAATCCACATTAATTTAACATGAACATGAAATCTGATGCATTCATCTGTGAAGTGAATTAAATCTGAACAAATATTAACTGGGGCTCGGGCCAGAAGAAAACCTATTTGATCATTCAAAAGAGATTGCCTGGTCATGACCATTGCAATTAAAGAAATCATGAAATATTACAGTGTTGTAGTGTCATTTATCAAGCTGTCTAGATGTTAAATTTGGTGTGCAAAGCCTCTGGAAATTTCCTTGAGGATTCCTGCAATGCCTCTATTCAGTACCTTTTTTTCCCCAGGGACCTTTATTTTCCCCCATTCACCCCAAGGTATTACAGAGAGTTATCCAGGGGTCTCCAACCTTGGCTGCAACATTAGAATACTTATGGGCAACTTCTTAAAAACGCAGAGTCCAAGGCCTGTTCCTAGGCCTGTGAACTCCAAATGTCTAGGGGCAGAGCCTGGGAATCAGTATTTTCAAAATTTTGGATGATTTGGATACTTTGAGGGGATCTATACAGACCATCGTTAAATCTTCCAGCAACATTTTTGAATTGAATTCAATGGTATTCATATTTCCTTTCCCATGTTATCATCTCTATTATTCATCTGACTCCAGAGGATTTTATTTTCTTGATTATGTCAGAACCTGGTCACATTTACTGCTTTCCTTACACCTCTTGCCCTCGTCCCCAGCAACCTCAATATCCAGTCAATGAAGCCACTGAGCCTGATATCTCACAGCCCTTCTACCCACTCATTTTTATTTTGATTTGGTTTTAGTCCCCACACAACTGCCAGTGCCACACTTCCTCAAGGTTTCACAGGAGTTCCCTGCCTCCTGCCTCTTTGCCCCTCCCTCAGACCATCTGCACTTGCTCTTTACTCTTCTCAGAACTAGTTCTCATTTCCCTTGCTCCTAGAACACACATTTTTTTCTAAACTGTTCAATTTGACCACAATCCAACACATATTTATTAAGCACTTACTAAATACCAGGTACCATCATAGAAACTTTGAGCTGATGACTTGACTTTCTAGATCTTGCCACTCAAAGTGTGGCCCATGCACCAGCAGCATTGGCATTGCCAGGGATCACATTAGAAATGCAAATTCTCAGTTCCTTCCCCAGATCAACTTGAAATCAAAATTTACAGTTTAAGAAGATTCCCAGAAGATACTTGTGCATGTTATAGTTTGAGAAGCACTGTCTAGATTATTGAGAAAAATGAAGACAATTTAGAAGAAACCTTCCATTATGGACTGAGTGTCTGTGTCCCTCCCCACCCCACCCTAAACTGCAATCCTAACTCCCAATGTAATGGTGTTAGGAGGCAGAGTTTTGCAGAGGTGATTAGGTAATGAAGATGGAGCCCTCATGAATGGGATTAGTGCCCTCATAAAAGAGACCCCAGAGAACTCCCTAGCCCCTTTAACCATATGAAGACACAGTAAGAAGACAGTCGTCTGTGAACCAGGAAGTGAGCTCTCACTAGACATTGAATTTGCAGGTGCCTTAATCTTGGATTTTCAGCCTTCAGAATTGTGAGAAATAATTGTTGTTTAAGTCACTCAATCTATGGTAATTTGTTATAGCAGCCCAAACTGACTAAAACATCCTCTCAAATTTCCTCTTCTCTGCCTCAAAAGACCTTTGGAACTTTATCTGCATTCTCTCCATTACTCCAAACTCAGCTTTCTCACTCGTGACCCAGGGATAATGCTCCTGGGGTAGGTGAAAGCTGAAAGGGAAAACACATGTGAAAGTATTAATAGACCTCATCATAGGTTCTTAAAGTTCTTGCCTTTGTTTCCCATCCTGTATTCTTCTACCTGTGGCAGGACCTAATCCACCATTTCATTTTCTCCTCTCAAACTTTCTACTGCACTGGACACATTCCCTTTGCACAAAAACACATTTCTCTTTTCCTTATCCTCCCAGAACCCTGAACTTTTGTTCCATCCTTGACCTTCCTTTCATTTCCATCCCCCAAGTGGAAGGCTAATTGCTGCTTCCAAAGCTGCAAGCCTCCCCCTTCATATTCTTCAATACCCCCATCTCACTTCCACTCCAACCTTTGGGATTCACCTGATTTTGCTTTAAGATTACAAAAACTTTTTCACTACTAAACTTATTGATCATTTCTCAAGGACTTAACTTTTATTCCAGATGTTCAAACATTTTCTTAGTTCAAAGCACCCTTAGGATCTCAGTAATTTTTTCATGGCACTCTTAGGCTAAAAATAGAATAGAATAGAATAGAATAGAATAGAATAGAATAGAATAGAATAGAATAGAATAAAATAAGTTTCATTTATTTATTAAATAATTAGGTCCAAACAACTTAAGAGTAGTACTTTGCACAGTGCTTAAAAGATGTTGCTCCCTTTCTTTTAAAAATATAAAATATCTACAATTCCCTTGTGAATTCAACATGGTGCCCCAGGATGCTTTTACACATAGTTTGGGAATCATGATGTTATCCTTCTGACAGCATTCCAGTTTTCAACCACTCTCCTACAAAACTCTCTTAACCTTAATTTAGAGTATCTCCAGCAATCACCACACTCACTCCTCTTCTATCTCTTTTAGGAGTTTCAATTTATTTCAGCATCACCAACTGCCTTTGACCAACTCTACCAGAGGATACTCACAACCATCTCAACATTTCCACAAGCAGGTTTAGGGTCATCTTTCAACGAAGATAAGTCACTACATTTTCCCACTAAATATCATCATTCAGTTCCCTCTTGGGTACTTTCCCCACCTAATGAGTCATGGGGATTTTAAAATTTTTTCTGTTACTGCATATCCCATGGCTTTGTGTTAACAGTATTCTGGTGCAGATTTTCATTAACTTCAGAATGGACTTGGCAAGTATTCCCTTCCTGCCCTCAGTCTCTCCTTAGCCCTTCTACTCCATTCCCAATATTCTTCCCTTTTGTGTGTACTAAATCCTTAACTGACTCTCTATCAGCAAATATGTTATGCTCCAGCTCTAAATTTCCCTTCTCAATTAGCATCCAACATATCCAATAAACTAGGCAGTATTTTACTCTCAGAATTGTCTAGGCACACACCTGCTTCTATACTTTTTCTCATGTTATTCTTCTACCTTGATGATATTTCCATTTGAATGGGAGACAGCACTGATATAGAACATTCCCATGATTGCAGAGAGTTCCACTGGATTGTGCTGCTTTAACTGCTTTTGATAAGACAATGGAGACCAGCTAAGATTTCCCCTTGTCCATGTCCTTCTCCTTTCTAAACCAGCCTTTGGTGGTTCTCCCCTTTGATAGCCTAGATAACTCCAGGCCTTAGCATCTTAACTGGCTTTTTCTATAAGATATCACTTATAGATATTTACCTTTGTATGCACATAATTTATTATTTCCCTCCTCAAATTATGCCACTACTACAGTCTCCTAATTTTAATAATTTTTGGAACCCCCGGCTTTACTTAAAATTGACACAAAAATATTGTGAATAAAATCTTTTCAATTTTGAAACCACACTGCCCATGACCTTGGTGATAGCTATGGAGCATCATGCTCAAGCTGTGGACTGTCTTATCTGAAATACTTTCAAAACTACATAATCTTGGGACTTAAGAAGCTAAGTTTTATTACCTCAGGAATAAATGTCTTATTGTGAAACCCAAGTGTACTTTTCTAAAATGTAGCTTTTGCATGCAACTAATAAAAACAGTATTTCTTTAGAATCCCAAAGCGTATGTTTTTTTTAAAAAGGACAGCATCTCAGTGTTTAATAGGATACATATGTAAATGTTCTTCCACTGTGTTCAGTTTCCCCTTGGTCTCCTCTACTCTCTTGTAATAATAGACCTCTGCCTGTAACATTCTGCCCTTTCCGGATATTTTCAAAAGACCATCACTCTTATTGTGATTTTGCCCTTACAACATTTACTGTTTTCATTTAAACTTTCTTGACTTAAGGTCCAAAAAGGAGAATGATTAATATCACGTCTTTGCCAGTATTGTCAGGCTCACATCAAACTGACAATGGGGTTATATATATATAAATCAATTATCTCTTTCCTACCCTTAAAAGAGAGAGTATGAACACCACTTATGGTTTTCTCTACTTAACACTACTTCTCCAGGAAAAGCTTCTGCTTTCTGAGAACTGGATCTGTGCCCAATGTGGTTCCCATGGGAGCTGCTCTATTTTTTATACCATCCTTTGGCCAGGGTAACTGGTCCAGGGAAGCATTGATCCAGGTTGGACCAGTCATGCCCTGACTTTGGCCACAGGTGACTGGTCTAAGATTGCAAAGCTTGGCCAGTCCTGTGACCCTAACATGGATTTCCCCAAGATTTTTCCAATCTGTCACTGGATAAAGAAATATAACTTAGAACGGGTTGGTGCCTATATTTTTTTTACAAGGCTAAGATTACATGCTGCTTTGGAAAAGAATAATTCTAAGAGAGAGAGTGGGGCGGGGATTGAGACTGAGTGATTTCTGGTGCCTATCTCTCTTTGTTTTCCCTTCCCCCAGTTTGGAAAGTTATTTCTTTCTTAGGTGATCCACCCTATGTATTTTTGTAGCATATATATACTCTTGTTGTCTAAGTAGTCCAACATGAGTTTCTGTTGCTTGAAACCAAGAGAATCCTGACCAAAGAAATAAAATTAAAAATTTCACTGCCTTATACCCAAATAACATGGAGGAACCTCTGCTTTTTGTGCTCAGGGTTTCTATTGCATGAAATGTAAAAATATCACTCAGGAGAGGAATTTTCCACACAATAATTGAAATGCTTTTCAATCATTTTAGGGTACACTCACTTTTGGTGTATTTATTAATAGACAGGCTCTACTCAAAGACCCTATCAATCATGTATATATTACCACAAAATTCACTAAAGAAAAAAAGAAGAAAAAATTAGTTTAAAATTCCTAGGAAATAAACCAAGTGGATATGTGGTAAACTGAAATGCAGTAAATAACATTTAATTTTAACTTTTAGTATGATTACTTTTTTGGCCCAAAGGAATAGACACATTTCAATAATTTTGCTTATTTGTTTATCACTCATAGTTAAATGTTCCAAGCCTTTTAAGGAGTGAAAAAGAAAAGTCCCAGGGGGATATAATTTCATGCTTGTTCTCAAATCTGTGTTGAATTTCCCTTGGTTTAGTCATTTGAGGGTGAAATAATGGTTTCCATGGAAGAGGATAATTCCTTGACTGTAGCTCAAAAGGGATAAAAATTATGTGGACAGAAATTGGCATCTTTGGAGTCTCTCCTAAGAAAGATAATTTTAGAAAATAGGCAAAAAGTCAAGTATGGAATGTTCTCACTTCAGACAACTCATCTTCCTTACCCTTCCACTAATATCTAGAGAAGGTATCTCCTTCTGTTCTGCTAATCAAAGCACCCACTCTGAGTTTTCACTGTACATTATCTGTTTTTCTTCTACAAAGAATTAAGTTGTGATGCTTCTGAACTAAGTAATGATCTGTGGACTCAGCACATTACTGACAGTTCATAAACAAGGTGGATGTTTATACTGGGATGTATCCTTGCCATTCAAACTGAGAAATATTCACTCATTCATCAACCAATATTTACTGGGTACCTATGCAGTACTACATACTATGCTAGTGTGTATGGTCCAACTGTGAGCTGACCAACAAGCCCTGTCCACATGGAGCTGACATTCTCTACTAGCTCTCTGTTCTCCTTTCAGGAGGAGAAATTCTTAAACCAAAAGGGCAACTATCTTGATCATAAAATTAATTTTAAAATTTCTATAGCTAAACAAAATTTATAGCTTCTTATTTGAATCTAAATGTTTAAGATCCTTGGAACTTTTTTTCATGCTGGGCAAAGAAATAAAATAAAAGTGGAAATCTGACCAAAACGTCTAGTTGATGTCAATAAATTGGCCCAGTGAATGCATAACATTTAAAATTTTCACTTTTAAATTATGCCAAAGTAAATGTCAGCTTTTTAGCTTTCTGGGAATGTAAACAGATCAATCTAACTTACTCCCTTGAATGATATTTTGGGTATACTTTTATGAAGCTATCAACTCGAAATATTTTCAAACTCTAAAAAAAATCAAGAAATTTGCTAAAGGGAGCTTTCGTTGTTCTATCTAGTTTATCAATCTAGGTGATACCTGGACATTGCCATCTCAATTCTCTGGGGTTTGTTTCCTCACTAGTAAAATATAATATCTAAATTACCTCTAATGTTCTTTTGGTAAATTATAAAATTATATTATTCCATGGTGTAAGTGTTTTTGGTATTCAATAATGGTTTAAAACACCCTGAAAATAATTTAAAAAGTATGAGTTTATGGCCATGAAATATTCATTTTAATGATAAAGGTAATTTTTATGATAAAAGAAGTTTCATTTGAAATGATTCATATATAGCTTTCAGTAAAAATTTATAATAGACCAAAGAATTATCCCTTTGTAATTATAAATACTAATGAAGGTGCTTGCAAGAGTTATCGAAAAGCTGATGTTTTATCACAAATGATGCAAGTATGAGTTTCTTGATTAAAATAATTAAAATAAAAGGAAATGAGAAAATGTTTGCATTTGACCAAGTCAAACTATGTTATTAAACAAGTTGAAGAAAAAACTCAAACCACTAAATTTTAGGATAGGGCTTCATAATTCTAAAAGATGTCAAGGTCATTTAATTTAGAACAAATTAAATAAATAAATATTATTCATCACTCAGATGTGAGAAAGTAGCAATCATATTCAAACTGGAAGTGCTCAAATAATTAGCAAAGACTTGGCTAAAAGAGACATGATTTGTCTTGTGGTTTATAACTGAAATAGCAATAAATCAAGGGTTTAATATTTCAACAGTTCATTTGGAAGCTAGACACAGAAGAGCTTCTCATTAAGATAAATACAAGATGTCAGCCACTTTTTTTCTTAATGTAAAATATATCATGTCAACATCCCTCACTTGCCAGATGGAATGCAATGAGTCCTGTAATTCCAGAGGGCACAAACTAAATTATCAGACTTGTGGATTCTATTTTGGAATTTTCTTTTCAGCAGAATCTCTTCTGTTCTCTAAGCTTTTTTAAGTTGACACAAGTCAGAACTATTATTTTCTTTGCTTTTGGGGAGGGTTCTATTTACTGACTTTTCACCTCCAGTCTTACTTAAATAGTCAATATTGGTACATAAGAATATATTAAGACTTAAACTATGCACACACACAAAAGAAAAACCAAAGTGAAAAGTGTATTGTTTTAAACCAAAATCCCTAATTATTATTTTAAAAGGTTTGAGAGTTGGACCATCTCTGTATTCTATAATTTAAGTGAAACTAGCATTACAGCCAGAGGAAAACTTAACAAGCATTCTTGCATAGGCTTTTTATTTTAGAAATGAGAATGCAGACACTTAAGAGGTGAACTGTTTTAGCTACATATCTAAAAATGGAAATCATGTCTCCTCAACCTAAATCCTATGCAAATTGTCCTTTGGTAAAGAATGACGGCTATGTTCTAGGCAGTGTTTTAAGTTTCCATGAATTGTTTTACTGAATCTCACATCCAAACTATGAGGGCTGTGTGTAGATTCTGGGGGCGGGGGTAGGGGAAGGCCCTAATTCTCCACTGCTCTCAGTGCAATATGACTTGTAACTCTTCTAAGCAAGAAATAGAGTCTACTTCCCTATCTCTGGAATCTGGGCAAGTCTTCTTTGGTTTGGCCAAAGAAGGAGGAAGACACAAGACCTCTTATGAGAACTTGTCTATTTCTACTTCCTCTCAATTGGATACCTTTCCAACTTCTTCATGAACAAGCCCAGGCTAGCCTACTGGATGATGAGAGATGTGTATCAGTCATCTATGTTGATCAATGTAATGGTTGGTCAGCCTCTAGAAGTAGCACCCCTAGGTGACCGACAGCTGAACCAAAGACACATAAATGAGCCCAGCCAAGACCAGAAGAACCATCCGGGTGAATCAAGCTCAAAATGCTATACCTAGAACTATGAGCTAAATAAATAGTCCGTGTTTTAATTCAGTAAGTCTTAGGGCATGTGTTACATAACAAAGCTAACTGATAAAGATGGGCATAAAGTAGGCTGGACTTCAGGAACTGTGCTCTTAACCACTCTAAGCCCCTGAAGGCAGAGACCACATTTGGGCTTGGTCCACATGGAGTCCTTCCACCAGTATGAGGACCACAGTAGCCCTTCGATAACTTCGGGTGAGTGAATGAATATATAAGCATACTTTATACTCTCAAACTTTCCCAACATTCTAAAATAATAAATGAAAAGATACAGTATGAATTACATGGGTCCAAAGAATAGGAGTCAGTTCAACAGAAGAATAGGCAATAGATGTGAACAGGCAGTTTGTGGAAAAAAGGAATACAATGGCCAATATATATATATGGAAATATGCTTATTTTTGCTCATAATTAAAGCAATAGAATTTAAGATCAATATCATTTCTAAAAACACACACACACTCACACAGAACAGCATCAACTCTATTATGGTTATCTAATGATGATCAGGAAAACTGACAAATAAGAACACATTCTGCAATTTTTTTATTCCTTATTTCACTACTAAATTCTTTTATTTATTTGTTATTTCTTGTTTGCTTGTTTGATAAAGAATGTAAAGTTTTGAGGAAAGCTAACTCATTTATTTCTGCAGAAAAATAACCCTATGGTGAAGTCAGAATATTGGAGGAAGACAGAGAACACTACCACAACTACAGTAGAGATATTTCCTGACACTGCAATTGCTCCTGGCACACATACTTCAGCTGGGCAACCAGATTAGGAAGAAAATGCAAGGTTCACTCCCACACAGGCAGCAATAGCAAATAGTGCTGATAGAAATCAAAAAGAAGGTAAAGAGCTCCCTCAGGCTGCAGCAAGATATCAAAAATTGCAATACATATTTATATTTGAACTCAAAAATTCATAGACAATTGTAAAAAAAGTTTAGAGTAAAAACAATGTTTGTGTACACTATCTAATTGTCCTTTCTTACAATTCAGTGAAGTAAGGATTATTTTTATCTTCATTGGACAAATGAGGAAACTAAAGTTCAGAGTGGTCATGTAGCTACTCAGTGGGGGAGCACTAGGCAGAAATGATGGCATTTCACACAAGACTCACACTCACATCTTGTTGGGCTATCCATTTGCAGCTAATCAGTATTCGTCCAGAGCTTTCACTATGAAATGCTGGGATTGGTAGGGAATTGGGGAACTCAAGTGGATAGGTACCAATGTTGGGTTGGGGCCCACGAATGATTACTGGTGGGACAGGCAGGTGGATATATAAGAAGAATATGAGCCATTAAAGTCAAGGTGAAGGAAGGGAGAAATGAAAGAGATTAGAACATGTGAGAGACTTAAAATATGAGAAAGAAGAGAAAAGGTAGGAAGCAAAGCAAAATAAAACAAGCCTCTGCAAAGGATAAAGAGTGCAACTGTGAGAGAAAATGAAAAAAATCTTTTATTGAAGCCACTAAGGAGGAGGAAGAAGAAACAAAATGGAGGAGGGCCAAGCACAGCTGTGACTGAAGAGGGACCCCACTGGCAGCTACACAAAATCCTCTCTCACTAGGCGGAGCAAGAGTGTTTAGCCTTGATTGTGATGCTGGGATGATTACTGTGAGTGATCAAGAACTCTCAGAGGGATCCCTTAAGAATTTTCTTCACTTACCAAAGTCACTTGAAAATTCAAACCAAACCCTAATGGTATAGGCAAAACTCAGGGTCAACCTCTGGTGGCTGATGAAAACAGATAAACAAGTTAGAACCAATTCTCCAACCCTGTAGGTCTCCCCGGGGACAGGGGTCCTTAACTTGGGTCCACAGACTCTCACAATATCTATGGAGAGATTTCAGGAGTATAGGAACTGGAATGGGGTTGGGGAACTTACATCTTCATTTTCACTCAACACTATCTGAAAGTAACCATTTTCTTCTATTGCGAATATAGGTGGGAAATCATAAGAGTGATTTCCATAGCACCTGTACCTTTGTCACCAATAGATACCCACCTAAATTAATGATCAAGCTGTCAATAGTGGAGAGCAGGATGTATTGCCCATTTCAACTAAAACAAATTTTAGGCTTATCCAAAAATACATTTTGAGCAAAGATAATGATCCATAGGCTTTAAAACTATGCGTCTTCAACTTGAATGTGGAACAAGTCACCCAAGACTCCTATTAAAATGCAAATCGTGATTTAGCATATCTGGGTGGGGCCTGAGACTCTACATGTCTAACAAGCTTTTAGGTGATTGGGGGACCACGCTTGGAGTAATCAGGCTGCAGAGCTATTTAGATGCAAAGCTTATAGGATAAAGATCCTTTTGGACAGGTATAAAGAATTCTTTGAAGCTGTAGAGTCTATGTCACTTGGTATGCATTTTTATACCTCTCATGATAATATAAACAATTCCTTCAAAAATATTCTCTTCGTGTTTATTAGTTTACAGAATTTAAGCAAATTGTTCTTAAAACTGTGTTTTCATATCGATTTGTTGATATATTTATTATTGCATTTATCACATGGTAATATAACTGTTTATAATACATGCTCCCTAAATGTGTGGTGATAATGTCTTCATCTTTATCTCCAGTGTCAATCAGAACGTTTTGAAAATAATAATTTTTTAATGAACATTTAACAGGGAGTTTATTGATACCATGGTTTCTTTCTAGATCCTTGAACTGTGGGTGCTAGCATTTGAAATGTATGATCCTTAACCAAAACACATTTGTATTTAATTCCCAAAGCAATTCTGGGAGCTAAAATAATTTCTGTTTAATTTTCCTCATCACCTAAATACTCCTTTTTACCTGGGGCCTACTTGATTTTTAATTACCCTTCCATTTGTCTAATTTAGCCTAAAAGGCCTATTCATAATTCAGAACCACACCCAAAGATAGAGCTGACACTTGTGCATGCCTTTCAGTCAGAAGAATTCCTGGCAGAACAATTTCTGGTTATTACAAATAGAGTCGATATAAAGTTCTGGTACACAAATTAGTTAAAGGCGTGTAGTATGAATTGTAGATGCCCCCAAATAACCATAAAATAAACTTTGTTTGATTCTAAATACAAGGTGTTTGGGCCTTAGCCTTCTTAACGAAGGCCATACATGTGTATTCAAAGGAGCTGAGGCTTTATTGGAAACCCAAACTCACAGTTTAAAAACCATTGACCCGTACACTTTAACTTAGTGAATATGTGAAATAAAGTTGTTAAGGGAAAGAAAAAGAGAAGCACAGTATCCCAGTCATTGTAATGAAGGAGCTGGCTGTGTGCTCTCAGTAGATGCAAGGTCATTATGATAACTTTGGCTTGAAATCTGAATTAGTAGAGGTAGCTGCTTAATGGTTATAAAGCAGGGGTTCTAGAGTCAGAGGACTAAGTTCAAATACCAACCACACTGCTTTCTAGTTGTGGAACTTTGGGAAAGTCACTAAATTTCTTGGTAAGATTTTTAATCTGCCAAATGGGCTGTCAATAGTACCAAAGTCTAGTGGATATATAAAGAGGGTTAAATTGGATAATTCCTGTAAATGGCTTAGCACAGTGTATGGCCCAATGGTGATTGTTCAATAGATGATGCCTTTTAAATTTTATATGATGACTATTTTCTGGAGTACTAAGGATGGGGTATTGGAGAATGTCAGATTCTCTAATACCCAAGACCCAGCAGCGGTTGTAACTGGGTCCCAAAGCCATTATACCCCATTAAAATTCCCTTTCATTTTCTTGGGTCTTGGTTATACCAAACCAGACTGCTGCCTATCTTTCACTGCTTAGATTTTATTTCAGTAGTTCACAAGCCAGGTAGCCCATCAAAATTATGTGGAGCTTGTTAAAGATAAATCCTTGAGTCTCAATTTAGGTATGGGGCAGTAAGTCTTGAAATGTGGTCCTGGGATCAGCATCACCAGCCTTACAAGAGGCCTGTTGAATTGGAAATTCAGGGTAGGACCCAATAATCTGTTTTAACAAACCCTTTAGGTGATCCTGATGCATACTGAAGTTGACAATATTAATCAAGAGGAATCTGATATTTGATAAGCTCCTGATGTGATTTTGGCCTTCTCATGTGCATATTGTCTCCGGGGAACCAGCACTAGAACAAGGCATTACACTGAATCGCCTAATACACACTCATGGCTAACATATCAACCAATTTCCAACCTGCAAGCAAAAACAGCCTCAGAATTCTCTTACATGGACAGGCCTTCAGCAAAAAAATTGGACACATCACACAAATACTTCTCAGAACCCATTTCCTCTGGAGACACTACTTTAATTTCTATTAAGCTTACTTATTTGTTCTGTTTATAGCACAAGCTGGTTATCGAGGACATTTATTGATTATTTCATTTAATTTATCTGTCACCAAATAATCATCACATCTTTCCTAGGTGCCTAGGCATCGACAACGATAGAGAGAATGTCACAATTCATGAGAATACATTTTGGAGGACAATAGTGAATGTTAACAGATGATGGCATTTCCTATCATAGGGAGCCTCAGTAATTGGGTAGATACCAGTCCATGTTGACCATTTAGATACTGACTTTCCTAAATAAAGGAGAGTAGACTGTACAAATTTTTTTAGTTCTTGAAAAGCCCAATGATACAAAAAAAAATTATTTGCAGCATGTTCTTAAGTTTTTAAAGGTAAGTGTTTTCCAATTCCTTGTGAAATTTCAACCTCTCAAAAAACTATTATAACTCAAAAATAAGTTAGTGAAAATAAAAACTATAAAACATAGCCTCATTAAGGAACAGAGAAGAGCTTGGTAAGATGCTAAAATAGTGAGGCTGATAAAATATTAATGTGGTGAACACTATGCAAATTCCAATTTTAAGAAATGATGATTTTGCAGCTTTTTTAAAACCCAAATAGTGTGTTTTGATTGTATTTGTGCTTGTAAGTTAAGCACATGTTAAACCACATGTCAAAATATGGATCTAAAAAATGTGTCTTACCTCTTTCTATAAACTAGCATCAAAATAAGATTATTGGGTATGGAAGCAAAAGGAAGGTTCCAGCCAGATCTGTGGCTGTCTCCCTTTAAGTTATCCAACGGCATTAAATGTTGTCTATAGAAAAGAGGGTTCCAGCCATACAAACCTATATCACATACCAGTTTAATATGTTCTCGCTTCTGGTACTTTTCACTATAATACTGTTCTTGTCGAAGATTCAGCAGCTGTTGCTGTTGCTTGTCCTTTAAGTCTATTAACTTTTGGGTCATTTCGGCATCCAGGGCAGCAAGATCTTGCTCAATCATTGATGAACCGTGGTCAGGGCTGCTGGGTTCCGATCTGCAGAAACACAGAGCTTGACTCAAAAAACATGCAGGTCATAGCAAGATGTGGGGAAAGGTGGTTCACCAGAATTCTTCTTAAAGAGACCTCTGTGTTAGAAAATAAATATTTTGTTAAGCCACTTGAAGTACAGGCTGATACCCTGAAGACAATACTAGCAGTAGAGGGTTCCCAAACACAGAAAGTGGAAGAAATCTATGTTATTCCAGAAAAACATAGAGGCAGAAAAGAAAGCCAGGAGGCCTGGGGCTCTGGTGGTGCTGGTGGAGAGACTGATAATCCCTAAAGGGAGAACAGTGCCTATTAAAGATTTTTAAGTCTTTTATCTTTTTATGTACTGCAGGTGGCATGTATAATGTAATTCCTAGCTACATTTCTCCTCTGACAGCTTCAGCAGACTCTGCATTGACTGGAATCTGTCGGGGGAGTTGAAGAGGTGCTGTGTTTTGCATCTGGACGATGTGGATTGAAAACAGGATGTGCAGACAACATGTGCTGGCAACCCTCCCAGCTGACATATTCTATTTAACAGATATTTAGAAGTTTAGGACTAATGTTGAAATAAATCAAAGCAATTCTCACTAACTTCTTATTGTGTTTAAAACATATGGTGCAATTCCTTCCAATTTTGTGCTCTTCATGTAGGGCACAATAGATAAGAAGACAGTATTGAGAACGGGCTACAAAAGGAGGTCTGCTCTTTTCATTTACATGAAAACCTCTGAAGAAAAAAACAAAACAAAACAAAACAAAAACTAAACCACCTAAGATATCCAGCACATCAGATTCTGTTTCTATGTTTTTAACTTGTAGTCAAGTAGAACAGGTAGAAGACGTCTCTTAGAATCAGGTGGTACAAATTCCTGATGCCTTCTATTTGAATTAGGCATCAGTCGTGCCACATGGAGAGGCAGTTAGTTAAAGCTGGTGTCAGGATCCTACTTTGTCAAATAAGGGATGCAGAATTCCCTCAAGTGTTTGTATTTGCATTTTTATGTGCAATGCTGCGAAATGAGAATGAACACTTTACCAGGCGCACAGATCCCAATATGCGAAAATTGCATGGCAACATGGATGTGGCCCTCTATCATGGTATGAATACAAATTTTTTAAATTACCATCAGAATTGAGTGGCATCACTGAGATGACCTCCGACGAGGTGTGAATAAGAAATACATTTATCATCTTTTGTAGCAGGAAGTCAGTGTAGCCAGAACAATGAGTCACAACGACCACAGCAGAGACAACTCATTGCTGACCACTCGGCACGGGCTAGGCACTCTTTGGCTTGCACAACAACCCAGTGGTGGGTATGGCCATCTCCAGCTGACATCTGAAAAAACCGAACCTCAATGGAACAATGCCTAAGGACACAGTTTAGGGGGGCAGCAGTGCAGCTCACCAAGGACAGACATATAAGAAAGGGCAAAGTCTATGCTCTTAAGTGCAACACAGAATCACTGTACGCCACTCTCTGGACAGAAACTATCCTCGAAAGATCTGCTCTTCTTATTGTGTGGAAAGCTCAGCTGAGATGATGGATATTTGAATAAAAAAACTAATCTAATGAACATGATGCCTATTTATAACTCTGAGGTATTTTCAGGATTTTAAGGTGATCAAAGGGCATGGGACCTCAGTGGTTTTGCCTCATGAAGAAAAGTTTCTCCTGATGCGTCTTTTGATACTAGATCCTTAGAGATTTTTGTTTGATTTTTGAGGGGCAGTATAAAAAAATAACCAAGGGGATAATGTTTCTGTATCTTCTGTATAAACAGAGTTGAAAACATCCCCAGTTGCCTAATGTTGCCTGTATAAGAGCCATGAGATGAATTCTTTCATAATTTAATACTGAGAAAATGTTTGTCTCTCTTGGAAAAGCAAGCCAGTTTCCTTTAATCAGATAAGGAGAATTGTCTAACCCACATTTCCTCTTCTCAGAAGCTAAGAGCTAAATTCAGTGTTCAAGGACAGAAATTACATTAAATGGTGCTGTCTAGTAGAAATATAACATGAGCCTATGTATTTGATTTTTTTTCTACATATGTGATTAAAAATTTTTAGTAGTTACCTTAAAAAGTAAAAAGAAATAAGTGAAGTTAATTTAATAATATATTTTATATAACCTAATACACTCCAAATGTCATTCGACATGCAAGTAAAATAAAGTCAATGTAAGTCCATATAAAAATATGAGCTATTATTTATTCTTTTCTTTTTTTAGTGAATTCTTCAAAATATAGTATATATTTTATATTTAGAGCACATTTTAATTTCTATGAGCCATTTTCCAAGGGCTCAGTAGCCACATGTGGCTAATGACTCCTATATTCGACAGTAGGTCTAAACAGCAGGTAACCACTCAGTCTGTGTGTATGTATGTGTGTTATTTTTCTTTTTCTATTTTCCCAGGATTTTTACACACATCTTTTATGATGTTACTTCAATATTCTGCTGGAAGTTTGCATGATATGACTTCTAAGTAAATAAATATGTGAATAAACAAATGACTACATACATATCACTAAAATACAAATTTAGGAGAAGCGTTAGGCCAAGCTTTACTGGAACTGTGTGTCTATTTGTGGGTAAATGTTAATGCCTTTAACTTTCAGCTTCTTCCCTGAAGAAGTGACAAAATTACACCTAGGTAGCTTCTAAAGCTGCTCCAGTTCTGAGAAATGATGATTTAGTTGATTTTTAAAATCCAAGTACTGGCTTTTGATTGCACTTTTAAGTTAAGCACATGTTAAATCATGTGTCACAATACAGATATAAAAAATACACCTTACCTCTTTCTAAAACCTGACATCAAGACAAGATTATTCAGTTAAAAATTGAAAGGCAGGATATAATAGTACAACCTGTCTGACTCTTAGCTCACTAACAGGTAGCTTACATGCTCACATAGTTTTCTGCATTATCATATCAGCTACTTACAGGTGATAATTGTGTAGGTCATGTTAATTGCTATGTCCTCTGGGGCATACAGTAGGCACTCAATAAATACTCGAATGAATGTGTGGGAGATACTTCTTCCTAGTAAGTCTAGGTACATGGGACCTTGGGGAACCTCTAGGTTCAAACACAAGGGCTACCTGTAGAGAGCTTTTTGGGTTTTAGATAGGGCAGCAAAAGATATTTGAGATTTCTCTTTTCTGTAAGACAAGTTGCCTCTTCGACTAGGTTGTAGGTACATGGAAAAATTTCATGCCCACTAATTTGGCAGCTGTAATATAGGAAGTCAGAGAACTGGTACTAGGCTCTTAGGCTAGAACTCCAGGGTAGGACTTCCTGAATATCTATTCTGAGAATTTGGTCAAATAAAGAAATTCAGTCCACAGGCAAAACTGAGCTGAGGTAACACAAGAGCTACAGAAAATGAAGGGAGTTGGGTGGCTTTCCTTCTTGCAGTGGTATAGATCCAAACTATGGTACAAAACATCAAAAATCCATGTAAATAACACTCTTCCTTCATGTCATAAAACCAACATTACTCATTGAACTTACTTTTTCTTACTATCCTTTTTGGCTGTCTTTTCTAAAGCTGCTCTCCTTCTCAAGTAGTCATTCTGAATTTCATTATATTTTGTAGTGTGTTCTTTGATAAGGTCAGTGGTTTTCTTGTGGTGTCTCTTAACCAGGTCTTTCATTTCTTTGTAGTGCTTCTTTTGAAGTTTCACAAATGATTTCTGTTGCTTTAGCTCTTCAATAGTCTGTGCTTCCACTTCTGCAACAAAAGAGTATAAGAGCTGACAGACATGGCAGAACCGAAAGTACAGATGCAAGGAGGAGGAGCAACCTGCTTGTAGAGCAATATTTGTTTGATCCTAGCCAGCTGGAGCTCACGAGCAGAGCTTTGACGTCAAACATATCTGGATTCCAGTGTGGCTCCATCACTTGCTAACTTTGTGACTATGTTACCAAATTTCTTAAAGACTCAATTTTTTCACTCTGAACTTTTTAAGTAAGTTTGGTTTCCCTATAGAGCCCAAGAGAGGGATTCAGGTGCATGTGATTTACTGGGAAGGGGATTAGGAGGAGGGGAGTGAGGTCAGCAAAAGGGAAGGGAAAGTAGCTAAACAAAGATGTGGTCTTGACTGGAGTTTGGCTTCTGCCTGATTCCACAAGGAGCTCTGGAGTGTGAACTGTACCACAGAGTTGGCCTCACCCTGAGTCGAGATGCTCAGCACTTGCGTATTTGGTGGAGTCAGTAGGAGGAGGCACGGTGTACTGGAGAGGGGGCTTCCTTTTGGCTGAGGGCAATTTTCAGGAGCAGGGGAAGCTATGAGCTGTTAGCAGCCAACATTCACCACAGAGATGGGTGCAGAAGACAATAAAGGGGATCTAAGTGGGGCACTAACAACACCCACCTTAAGGATCACAATACTTCCCTACTTTTTAGGGTTGTTGTGATGATGAAATAAAAGAATTTCTGTAAAGTACTTAACACAGTTATAGGCAGTGTGCCTGTAGATGCTTCACAAATGATTGCACAGGTTCTACAGCACTGTCTCTAAGGGGCACTATTCACAATATAGACATCGTAGGTTTGTATATACTTATCAAAGTTTTCCAGTATAAAGCAGTAAAGTGAAGGAAAGTCCCTTAATGTGATTTTCCCAAAGACACCATAACGGTTATTGGCAGCTTACATTAATACCTATTTTATCCAATGCTGAGAAAACATTTAATGGGATATAACTTGAACTTAAAACATGCTGTATTTTATTGACATATTTCATCAATTCTAGAAAATGTATTTTTAAAATATGTTAACATTTCTGAAATTAAGATGTATCTTATTGTCAATGGAGTATAATAGTGTGTCAGTGTTTTTCTTTCTTAGCTATCTATGCATAGAGAGGTGCCTTAATATTGATAGTGTCTTAATTGCAATAAATTATCATCTATTTGGACCTAGATTAAGACATTGTTCACATGTTTCCATACTTTGATTGGAACTTTCTGCTTCTGGGAACAAAAATATGTTATCATAAATATTTAGAACTGTTGAGAGATTCAGAATTAATGGATGCCATGAATAACAACAGACTTGAATAGAAAATGAGATCTCTCGTGGATAAATGTTGAAATCAGAATAATAATTTATGCTCCTAAATGCTGAGATCTTTAAGCAATCGAAATATGCCTCCCTTTTTTAATAATGTGTCTATTCTCCTGACATTCAATTTCTTTTGATAAAGAGGCCTGGGAGAAAATCAGGCACATTTATTTAATGGTTTCCCTCAGGCCCAAAATGGATTCATATGGTTGCATAATAACTTATTATATTAATAATTTATAATCCTAAGGAATTGCTGCATTTTTGGTGACAGATTCAATCCCACTTCTTTAGAAATGGTGTGCAGCTCATCAGTTATGGTAGGTTTAGCAACAGGGTTCAAGATGCTCTAACTGATGATTTAAAAAAAATTCCAGAGAGAATATAATTTTTTTAAAAGTCTGTTGATGAAAGGCTATTCTTTTAATATGTACTTAAGCTAAAGGCAATGTCCATTTATATAAAGAAACAAATCTTACTCATAAGCCACCCAGAGATAATCACTGCTAATATATTGGTACAGACCCATTGTGTTTTATCTATGCCTTAATTTATTTTTAAATAACACTGGGAATCATGCTCTATTTACGTTTCTGTCTCTTGTTTTATGTGTTGACATTATATTGTTTCCTATGAATCTAAGTCTTTAAGAACATGTTTCTAAAATATATTCTTCAAGTAATTTTTATGCATATTTTATGTATTATTTTTATAAAATATAAATACATGCATAAAAGTACATACATCATAAATATAAAGCCCTGTAAATTTTCACAAAATGAGCATGCTTGAATAACATCACTCAGAACAAAGGCCCTCTTTTTGTTTCCTGCCCCATGCCAAGTATAATTCAAATCTGTGTTTCTAATAGCATGAATTATTTCTGTCTGTTTTTGAATTTATGTGGATGCAGTCATAAACGATGTGCTGTTTTATGTCTGGCCTCTTCAACATTATGTGTGTGAATTTCATCCATGTTGTATATGATCGTGGTTTATCCCCAGAGCTTGTCCCATTTCAGTCTGTGACTATACGACAGTTTATCAATCTACCCTACTGTTTATAGACATTGACTTGTTTACAGTCTGGAGCTCTTACCAATAGTGCTGTTTTTGGTGAACATGTGTGTACATTTCTGTTGTGGAAGGGTCAAGTATTATTGTAAATATTTTTTCAGATTCTGCTACATGTTGCTAATTGTATTAAAAAAAAGCTTATACCAATTTTAGTCCTACTAACTAACCAAATATGAAATACATTATGGAACTAACCAAATACAAAATATGTCCAAACTGTATTACAGTTCTCAAACACTGTATTCTATAGTCACAAATGAATCATATTATGCATTTCTAAACTACGGTTTATTGTTGTCACTTTGGGAAGACTTGTATTACTGCTCACTGTGTCATGTTTCCAGTATGAAACTATTCTTGGATTCTAAAATAGATATCTTGTAAAATTATATTATTTTTACACCAATAGGATCATATCTGCTAAGTATAGTTATTTCTCTGTGACCATATCGTGTAATATGGCCTCAACTAGGATAGTATATTTGTAGATACTTTAGAGAAGAAATATTAATGATGCTATTTTTCAGAGATAAATGGAAATCTCCTTTCCTCCAAATACTTACACTCTATAATATTCAGCCACCAAATTCCATGGGGAAAGGGTGGTATTTACCTGTTAAAACACTCTGAATAAGATCTTCTGTCTTGGCAGGTGCCTTTACAGAACCTAAAATAAAAACATAAAATAAACAACTGTTTTAACTTTTTAAATTTTGTTCTTCCTGTAAAATAATAATGTTTGGTTCTTGAGTCTAAATCTTTTCATGAAGAAATTACAAATTTGGGGAGAAAATTATCACAAAAACTTGTAAGAAATGTCTTTTTTTTTTAACTTTGAGTTAAACATAATTAAATGTGACAATATGCTCCATTTATAGAGAAAGGACATCCCTCCACTTCGAATCAAACTGTCAGTAGATTCAGTTTAGGCAATGCTAGTGCCACCTTTTGGCAAAATCAGGAATAGCAAGTGGTCATTTAAAAATCAAATGCTTAACAGTTGCCAGTAATAATTGTTGTAGGCAAGATCCATTGGTGGATGCCAAAATCACTGGGCAAAAGTTTAAGGGGAAACAGGATATTTACATAGTCCAAAAGTATCTTCTCCAAGATACACATTAACTATAAAGGAGAAAATCATAACTTTCAGTGGAGAAACCTGGCCATTACCACCTTAACCAAGTGATCTGGAATCACCAATGATGGGACATACCAATATCAGGTACCCTTCATATGTGATGTTCTAGCTGAAAATGTGTAATTTCAATCTAATCATGAAAAAACGTTAAGCCAACCCAAATCGAGAGTCATTCTACAATATAACTAACTGGTACTCCAAAAGTGTCAAGGTCATGAAAGATAAGACAGAAGGACTGTCATTGATTAAGAGAAAATAAGGAGACATAACAATTAAATACAGTGTGAGATCCTGAGTTGGAACCTGGAATGATAAAAAGACATTAGTGGAAAGCAGGTGAAGTTCAAACAAGGACTGCAGTTCAGTTCGGGGTATTGTGTCAGTGTTAATTTCCTGGTCTGACAATTGCACCATGATTCTGACAGATGTTAAGACTAGGAAAGAGGAAACCATTTTTGCAATGTATTTGTAACATTTGAAGTATGGGTCTGTAAGTCAAATTATTTCAAAACATCAAGTTAAAAAAACCAAATGCTAAAAGTCTAAATTCTCTTTTCCTCTCAAAAGCACGAGACTACATTTACTTACATATTTAAATGACTGATTTATATTCCAGAAGCCCTCAAAATGTTCATATTTGGTATATAAGACTCTTCATGTAAAAATATCACTTCTCATTTATGATCAAGTCATCTTATGATTACTGATCTCAACAACATTCTTAAAAGCCTAGGCCCCAGTCACATCTAACACAGATTTAATATGATTTGTTCTTTCCAAAGTCTCATTATCCCCCATGAAAAATAAACCCTCCCCTCCTAAATAAAAGATCTGGATTTCATCATTACTATGCACTGGCATGACAAGAAAGGGAGGAGACATGAAGTCATACTTTCATAGAAGGAAATTCTTTCCCCTTTCACTTTTTTAACCAATTCGACAAAAAGTTAAGTACATATTATTCCTCAGCTCTTTGCAAAGGAAACATCCAACTGAAGCCTAACCTGGGAACTCTACCATCCACAGGGGACATGCATACGAAAGATAACTGCCTAAAGTAGTCTTAAATTAACTGTCAAAGTTAGCTGCATAGAAATCAAAGGGTTTTCGTGAGAAGTGAGGCGTGAATGTTGCTTTAGTAAGAGCATAGAAGCTAAAAGCAAGAATCTTAGGATCATAGAGAACTATGTCCTTCTTGACTTCACTCTTCACTAGCTATGTGGCCTTTAAGAAGTACTCTGTCATCGCAAAACTGCAGTTTATTCATCTTCATGATGGGGACAATATTAGAATCTAGCGTCATAGTCAGATTCTATTATACGAGTTAAATGTGATAATCAATAAGAAGGGTTCAGCACATGGTAGACACTCAAGGTATTGAAAAGTAAATTAAAGAAAGATGGAAAGGAATTCTTACAGAGACGTAACAGTGATGCAGAACTAAGAGTGTGCTTCTAAAGCATAGCTGTTAAAAGATGTTTGAAGAACTCTTCACACCCTCTGCCAGCAGATGGGTCATAATCCATCACTAATTAAAGACATGGGAAACTTGGGTGATACTTTGTTGTGGCTTCATAATTCATCAGCAGAGCCGGATGAGCATTTATGTGTCTTTCTTGGCATTCATGCATGCATTCATTCACTCACCCATTCATTCATTCATTCATTCATCACACTTTTCTGGAGCCCTCCTAAGTCCATACACCTTTGCTCATGTGATGCTCTAGCTAACTGAATCATGCTATCTCCTTCAGCAACATGAATAAACCAGAGGCTCTTAGTCATGTTGTACAGCTGTCTCTCTAGTGTTTACCTGGAGCAGGTTGGCTGTGGAGAGCCTGAGAAGGTGGTTTGGGTGCCAGGGATGTAGTGTGATTCACTCCATTTTCTGCTGGAGTTGTCCTGGCTTCACTTGGAGCCTCTGACGGTGTCTCCCCAGGATCAGCCTAAAATCATAAACATACCTTTATTTTCCATATTTCTTACTGTTCTTTTATTACTTTCCTAAGCCAATACGGCTACATTTATAGCATTTTCACAATTCATTTGCAGTCTGAAATGTCAAATTTGAAACTGTCTGGAAAACACGATAAAAGCAGCATGGTGTTAAACCGTGACTACAGTAGATTAATTGTACAAAAGGCCCCAATTTGCATGCCTTCCTAGGACCATTCCCTTAGGTAGAGCCTCCCACATTGACTTTGGACCTGACCATGTGATTGGCTTTGGTCCATTGAGAACATAGCAAACTTGATGCAAGCAGAGAATTGAAAAGGCCCTTCTGAATTTTCCCTCTCTTTCTCAGACTCCTGCTAAAGCAATAGAGGCTGAGAGATCATGTGGTAGAGAGCTGAATCATGAGGCAAGGATGTCCCAGATCAAGCAGCCCCAGCTGACCACGTGCACAGCAGGACTGCCTGGCTGACTAAACGAATTATGAAAAATAATAGTCGGTGGTGTAAGCCACTAAATTTGCGGGTTGTTTGTTATGCAGCACTAGCTAATTGATATAGTGGTTACTAGCACAGATTCTGGAGCCAGACTTGCTTGGATTTGCATTCTGGCCATTATACTTCAGTTTCCTCCTCTTTATAGATGATTGTATGTATATACTGGGGATTATAACATCTATATTGTAAAATTGTTTAGAGCAGGCTTCCCCAACTCCCAGGCCACAGACTGGTATAGTCCATGGCCTGTTAGGAACTGGGCTGCACAGCAGGAGGTGAGCGGCAGGTAAGCGAGTGAAGCTTCATCTGTATTTGCAGACACTCTCCAGTGCTAGAATCATCACCTCAGCTCCACCTCAGATCATCAAGCATTAGATTCTCATTGGAACACTGGTCCCAGGTGCCATAAAGGTGGGGATTGCTGGTTTAGAGGATCAAAGAAGTTAATATTCATAAAGTTCTAAGAATAGTTCCAGGCATAGGTTAAATATGTGTGTAAAATAATTAAAGCATTGAAGCTTGTACAACACTTCCAGTGAATAATAATAATAAATGCATTGAAACTTATGAAATCTCTATCCCTTCCAGTAACTAGTCCACTATGCCCTGTACAGAGTGAATATTTAATAAACATTTGTTGAATTAATGTTGATCTTTACAACATGATTGCCACAGTAATTACATACCATTTCAATGATACTTTTCAATGCTCTAAATGCTCTGCAACCTTTTTCTTAAAATTGCCTTCCAGGTCCATGGCAGATTTTACAGACACTGAGGCTACGCTGATGTTCTGCTTTGTAGTACATTAAAAAATGTATATTAGGAAATAGCCAGAAGTCATTTGAAGTCCAATGTTGTGACATTTTGTCATGTAATTACAGATAGCAGATTGTCATATGATAACATTTTTATAAAAAATAAGATGAGAGGGAAAATAATGACACTGATTGTCACAGTAGCTTTCAATTTGTCCCCCAAAGCATCTTTAAAACATGAGTTCCAAAACCGCTTTGTGTGATGGCAGAACTTAGTTTAATTCCACAAATAATCCCTGCTCATCTGTCATGGCCTGCTCAGTGCTGGTGGCATGAGGTGGAAGCCGTGAGCCCTGCGACCAGTGGTGGGAAGTCAAGTGGGGGAGGCAGGAACCGACAACGGTAACCTCGGCATCCGTAGAAGTCACTACGTAGAGCCCTGTTTTTTGAAAAATGGCCACTTTCAATGGATAAGTAGTCATTATTTAGTTACATCCATCAAGAAAATTCTCCCTAGAATCACTATGTCAAGGGGAGAAACTGCATATTTTTTTTTGTTCAGCAAGAAATTGCAACCTGGAGGCTTAGGGTCCAAATGGAGTGCATGGAAATGTTTTCTTTGGCTTGTTCGCTGTTGCCAAATTTTTAAATCCAGAAGATTTTACATTAAAAACAATGTATTTCTTGCTTCTCTTGGAAAATAAGATTGGGCAACACAGCCCCCATTCCCACTTTGGGCCAGAACGGAATGGCTTCTGCCCCTTTACGACTGCTTCTCTGTACTCATTTACGTTTGTGGGAGACACCTGAGAAGACTGAAGTTTGGCCACAAACTTCATAAAGGAAGAGCATTTACACTGCACAGGAGGGACTGAAGCAAAGGGAATGCTGGAAAGAGCACTAGGTCATTAGGGCTGTTGCCTACCGGGGCTGGTCCTCTGACTTAAACACAGGACAGCTTCCCAGTCTCCCCTGAGGGGCTTGTCTGTAGGGGCCAAATCCAGCTGCTTTGGAAACAGGGAAGAAATGTGCCCTTGTTCTGTGGGCATCTGACCTTCCCCATTTATATCCAGGTTGGTTTCTGGAACCATGTGGGAAATGAACCAGATTCTTTCCAGTGTGACAACTGGCTTCAATTAGCCCTCTGGAGGATAAGAGGAAAATAAAACTTTGATGGAGGAAAGAATGGAGACGACGGAAAACCAGCTTCCATAAAGGTAATCACATGCTTCTTTTCAGCAACTAAAATTAGTGTCTTGAGGGATTAGTTGCTGGAGGTGTGCCAAACGAATCTAGCTACCTTCTTTTTGCCTTGTATTAGGCCTGCAGACATTCCATGTAGCTTGTATGCATTTGGGAAACCAAGTTCCATCATCAACTTGAGTCAAAATGAAGGAAAAATAAATCTCTGCTTATCAAAAATATGTAAGACAAAGCCCCTACATGCCAGACACTGACATAATGTATAAATTCAAATATGTATATTTTTAAATCAGATAAATGTTGAGTAAACATACAGGCAAACACATTATAGTTAAAACTGAGGAAGAAGAGATCACCAAGGTTTGGTGCTGCATTTTTGAGGTAAGCTCTGAAGAAATGCTTAATTCAGGGGTCATATCTGGGGATGCCCCCAGGGAGGGTGGGCTGCATTGCCCAATCCAAAGGGGCACCATTCAAGCCATACATTAGTAAGCAGTTCACAAAGATGACAGAAATGATAAGAGGGGGCTAGATTTAATGCACACGTGAGGCTGTCCCTGCCCAGAGCTAGTGGGACAGCTCTTGGAAAGCGGGCAGCTGCCCCTCTACATGCCTAGGATTAGAGGAAACCCGGAAAACAAGTTTTTATGAATGTTCCCAATTTTTAATCACTGAGAGGCCAAACAAAGCACAGCTTCCATTCCTTTGGTGCAGAAACTGTCCATCTGTACACTCTGCTCAGAGGAGCAGAATTTGCCTGGGATTCGGAGATTGTGTCAGGTGAGCAAAGCACCCACAGCATCGCCAAAGGGAAAGGGGTGTGCTGGAAACGCAGCTGGCCTGCAGGCCACCGCTCCCACCTCCTCACCTCAGAGGCTGAACAAAGGTGGAGGGGTGGGGGTAAGGAGGACACTGAATGCTGGGACTGAGGAATTTGGGGTCTCTTTGTTATAGTTTGACACTTGTCAGGGGCTTCTTATGAACTTGTGGAAACAAATTTTCTTTATTAGTTAAGTGAGAATCTATAATGGCAAATACATTAGATTGATGGTTAAAATATTTTGCTAACTAAGGGCAGTATGTACAAATTTTAACTGACATGTCCCTAATGGAGAATGATAATCAAAGCAGCTGTAGATCACTGGCATGCTTGACACTGTGACATGCTCTGGCTTCATCGCCACTGGTCAGGGTAGGCAGCACTCTTATCTCCATTATAAAACAAATAACTTGGATGTATTGTTAAAGACTTTTTATTTAAAGCCGTGTCCCTTGCTAGAGGTCGCAGGAAGAGGGATTGGTGTTTGAAAATGTGGTATGATCTAAAGTTTGAATTTTTCTGCTGCACTATTTCACTCTGTATTCTATAACAGCAGCTTAAGGAGCCACATAGCAACTTAATTTGTTGCTGAGATACAGAGATGTATAAACGTAAACATCATCCTCAAAGAGCTTACTCTATTACACTAAAAAGGTATTCACACATAAAAAGTTAACCCACTTAAATAAAACAGTTAAATATAAGAGCTGCAAAAACAGAAAAGCACCTATAGTAGTACAATATTACAAGTAAAATTTTAATATCAATGAAAGATTGAATAAATCCCGCTCTATGAATATAAGAGCTGAAAAGCAAAAACAAAATTCCTCGTTCCACTCAAAAGAATCAGTGGAAGTCAATACTTGTGATTTTATTCTAAATGTTCTTTTTTAAGAGTTTGAATAAAATAAGAATGAAATCGTTTCACATCAAACTAAAAATTATGAAAGAAATCAAATAACTAGAAATGTAAGTTTTGCAGTTTAGTGGAGAGGCTCTTAAAATCCAATTAAACAAATTTCAAGGAAAGAAATTTCAGAAGCTAGTATTTTAGTTGCAGTAGATTTTGCTTAGCTGATAGACAAATGTGCAGAATTAACTACAGCAGCAGTAGGTTCCTGCCCTCTTGTGGCCAAATGGAAGTATTACAACATTTTCCCTTAAAACGTGGAATAGTGGTCTTTTTAAAGCCAAAAATTTTTAATATTAATATCCTTCCTATTTCAAAAATAAACAAAAAAATTAATTTAAAAAAGCAAATGAATGAATGAATGAATAAATAAACAAACATAAGTGCCTTTAAAAAATATTACAAGTGGTTCAGTAAAGGAATAACTGGGAAGGCCATTTTAACAAGTTTTGTAGAAAGAGGAGATTGCATTTGGTATGCTAATTAAAAAGATTTCCATCCTGGGCACTGAAAATATAGATCAAGTGATCAAGCAGTAGAGAATTAGAATTTGGGGAATTTAGTTAAGTGGTTAATATGGTAAGTAAATGGTCTTTCAAATACCAGATGTGTGACTGAGGTATTGAAAGTGTTGGGTCATGCTGTCCTTGCCTGAATCATCTAAAAGGTGCAGTCAATTCCATGTAGTGGTTAGGATGGCAGCATCTTGGTTGGGCAAGGCCATCAGGTTTTCCAGAATATTCTGCGCGAGACTCATTTATCATGCAGAAATCCAGTCCACTTGGGACAAATGTGGGCAGTGAGTATGGCTTTGTCAGAGCTAGTCTTTCCCTCAAGAGCATGAACAATTTGTACCTTAAATTCTATTAGCTGAATGAAATAAGATAATGCATCTGTCCCATATTTCTAAGAAATTCAGATCACTTCTAAAAACTGTATGCTGGTGTATGCACTCTGAAATGTTTAGAGATGAAATATGCTGGTATTTGCAATCTACTTTGAAATGCATCAAAAAGTAAGAGGGAGGTCTATGGCCATGCCACCCTGAACAAGCCCGGTCCCGTCTGATCTCGGAAGCTAAGCAGGGTTGGGCCTGGTTAGTACTTGGATGGGAGACCACCTAGGAAGACCAGGTGCTTCAGGTATAAAAAATAAAAATAAAAAATAAGGAATTGTAAGCTGACAAGTTCCTTGCAATCCATGAGGTCAACCAAGGGATGCCTCACATAAAAAAAAAAAAAAAAGTAAGATGGAATAATGAATGAACAGAGGGATGGATAGATGCATATATATGCGATAAAGCAAATACACTGACATTTTAACTATGCATCCAGGAGGCTGCTTTTTAGATGTTCATTGTACAATTCTTTCAATGTTTGTGTATGTTTGAACACTTTCATAATAAAATATGGCAAAATTCCTCTATTTTGAAGTCTATCAGGATGAGTTAGAAGCAAAAGACAGTTTTAAGGAGATGAATAAATTCATCTGTTGACTTTAGCTTTTAAAGCTTCTTGATTAACATTTACCAAGTAAAATGATTTTGGCTTTTATTGCAGTTAATTACCAGCATGTTCTCCCAGCAGTAACTGAAACATGGATCCAATTGATGCTCCATAGCATGGCCATGTGAAGAAATCATCAGCATTCACATAGTCTCTTTATTGAAACATTAATGACAGCTGCAAGCTAACATGGACATATATGAATTTTTATCAATGTTAGTCTCTTTCTTTGGACTGTAAGATCTATGAGAATATCTGATTTACATATTCATATAGTGCCTAGCATGGTGACTGATACAGAGTAGTGTTAAAAAAATGTATTGAATAAATGAATGAATGAATAAATCCACGTTTTATTTTCTGCTCATGTATAATCAATAGATGTATATAATTAATGACAAAAGTCCTGTACTAAAGATTCACCAAATGTTATGCCAAAATGAGGAAAAAATTTTTTGAATGAATGAAAAGAATAAAGATGCTGCTGTTTTTGTTGTTTGTAGCTAGAGAATCTGCATTTGACTCATAATTGCAGCAGTTTATTTAGGGAGAAATTACCATTCCTACCAACTTTATTAGAAATATTTTGATACAGTCTCCAAAGAAGTCAGCAGAAATGAACTTTTTGCAGTTATAGAGAAATCATGGATTCCTCTTTTAAAGAGAATGTAGACCAACTGCCCTTTACATTCATTTTATGAGAACGTATATTTCAAATTAATTAAGACAAATCATGTGGCAGAGACTGTTGCCAGTGACTCATAGAGCAGATTCTGGACAATTCCCAGGGAAGAGAGTTTCTCCTGGAGCCCTTCCTGGGTTTCTGTGATTCAGCTGACATTTTAGAGAGGGTGGAATTAGTGGCTTTCATCAAGGGAGAGCCACATACTTGTGAGAAACAGATGCAGTTCTCCAAAGCAATGGTTCTCAACGTGTGGTCCCTGGACAAACAGCATTAGCGTTTCTATAAACTTGTTAGAAATGCAACTCTTGGGTCCACTCTAGACCTACTAAATCAGAAACTCTGAGGGTGGGACCCAGCAATTTGTGTTTCAAGAAGTAGTTATCCGGGTGATTCTGAGACATGCTAAAGTCTGAGAGCCTTGCTACTCAAAATATGGTCCATAGGCCAGAAGCAGCAGCAACAGCACCTGGAAGCTTTTAAGAAATGCAGAATTTTGTGCCCTTTTCCAGACCTACTAAATCTGAATCTGCACTGTAACAAGATCCCCAGGTTAGTCATATGCACATTAAAACTGGAGAAGTTCTGCTCTAAAGCAGATTGGAACACTTTGTCATTGAGAGTCATATTTGTAAAATCCCTATGGTATTGGGCACGGCATGGATGACAGCATTGAAGTTTCTAGATTTATCACTGTTTTAGGCAGATGAAACTGAATCCCCTCATTAGAATCCCTTGACATATAAAAAATTGTTATGGCGGAAGTTTATAAAAGCGGGAGGATTGAACCAATCATCGAATAGTTTCAACTCAAGTGAATGTAGGTTCTTCTCTTGATATCCCATATTAAAAGACCTGTATTTCTTCATTTATTGGCTATTGATATTAGGCAAGTTACTCTACCATTACAAACAATAATTTCCTCTTTAAAAAGTGGAAACTATAGGTTTGTCCTAATTGGGGTCCAGTATTATCTAGGGCATCCAGTAAAAGTGGCTTGCAAACTACAAATCCATATAGAAATGAAAAGGACAGTGTTATTATATAAAGGCCATCTCCTAAAAGTCAAATTTTCTCTTCTTTATTGGATGCTTCAGACTTTGAGGACTGTGAGAAATTATCGTTTCTATAAATTGGTACTTTGTTAAATTATTATTTGAGGAGAAAGATTTTCATTTAAAGAGAATCCAAAGTGACAAGTAAACCTCATCTTTGATTATATCATCAAGTTCTTGAACCACAGATGAAGTATCAAGCTCTGTCTTGGAAAAAATTAAATGACATCCAAAGCCTCATAGAGTTAAGTACCTTATGAGAGTACCACCTTGGATTTTTGCTGTTGGGGTATTTTACTGGTGAAATTCATACCAGACCATAGGACTTTTTCTTTTCAAATAATCAAATCCCACTGAAACTGTCCATTGTGCCATACACTGAATTAGGAAACAAACTATTTTAGATAAATTTCACTTCACTTACAGGAGGAACACATGAGTCTGACAACTTAAAGAGTAAGCCTCTTGGAATAAATAACATTTTAGTATTATCAAACAACCCTTCCTTTTCAACATCAAAATGATGTAAAGACCACTAACACAACTGCACTTGTATAATACAACTGCAGATGACAGAGGAAACCCTTGAGAACAGAAATTTTGGCCTCAAGAGCTAAGCAAAGTTTGGAGCATCAGTTATAGGCATATCTCATTTTATCATGCTTTGCTTTATTGTGCTTCACAGGCATTGTGTTTTGTTTTGTTTTGGTTTGGTTTTACAAACTGAAGGCAAGTCCTCCATCAACAAAAAGATTATGACCTGCAGTAGGCTGGAACAGAACTCGAAATATCTCCAAGGTATGCCTGTGCTCTGTCTTAGATCTTTCCCCAAGGATGGAAATGAATGCTTGGTGAATGAACGTAGCCTTTGTATCTTGGAAGTTTTGATTTGGGCGATATGTATTTTGGCCAAGGGTCAGTATACAGACTAATTAAATAGAACCCACATATATAAACCTAACTTATTTTAGAAAGAGTTCTGATAATATCCAGTGATCTAAAGGGGTGAAATCCTGACATTTGACTCAATAAAAAGTTCAGTTCAAAGGATTTTATTATTTAAGGTAAAGGTCTTATATGCTGTGCTCAGTCATCCAGGTAACCTGCTGTAGAAGACAGAAATGGTGAATGAAGGGCTTATTAAGGGCTTGTTACTAGAGAATTAGTTTTGTTACTGAGGTACATGTGTGACGTGGTGTACTGTAAACCCGTGCTACTCAATGTGTCCTCACTGAACAGCATTATCCCATAACCCGGGGCTTGTTATTGAGTTTCTGAGCCTCGGGCCCTACCCCAGACCTACTGAGTCAGGATCAGCATTTTATTAAAAATGGGAATAATAATAATAATAATTAAGACATATGGATGTTTTAAGACTTAAATGTGTTAATACATTAAAAGGCTTAGAACAGTACGAGGTACATAGTAAGTACTCAGTAAACATTTGTTAATCGCATTTATTTTTTCTCCACTCCTTGGTGTGCTAAATAAAACAAGTCATGTTCAAACATTGCACTTAGAAATTATTGTTATCAAATAATTTTGTAATCAATGCATTAGCTAGTAACTTTTTTCCCTTTACAGGCATATTTTGAAAACAGAAAATAAAAAGTATTACTGATGTCTCATCAGGCATCTCTATAGCCATATTTAAGTATTAGGGCTCTAAAATATTTTTTCAAAATTAAGAATTTTTGTTAATCCATAGATATGTGTATATGTATATATATATATATACATACAATAGAAGACATGCCAGAAGGACATACACCAAAATTTTTAATAGTATCTGCAAGATCACTGAGAGGCTTTTATATTTCTTTTGTTTATTGTTTTTAAATTTTTATATGACCTTTTATTTAGAGAAACAGCTATACATATTATAAAGCCTTTATTATTACTCATATTAAGCAACTTTCTACACTTTACGAACCTACCACCCTAGATGACCACTTTAAAAGAGAAAAAATAAATTCAGAAACTCATCTCTCTATTATTCCTTACCTTCTAACAGATACATATACACATATATATGTAATACACATATATAATATATATTTTACATATCTTTTCACATGGTCTGAAATGGATTTCTATTGTTAAAAGCAGGAGGGAATTTTCAACTTTCCAACTTATTTGGATTGCAAATTACTCTATAAAGATAACTTATTAGACTATTACAAAGCAGGGAATATTTTGCAGTCCAATGAAGTCTTTAATTTTCAAATAGAAATGACCTTTATAACTACCAAGTTAAAAGGATTCTACTAAAAAAGTCTTTGTTGCTAAAATAGTGTCTCCAGTGCCTGCCATGTCCTAGATAGAATTTTCTTCTGAGAAAACCACAGCTACTTATTTTCAGTGGCCTCATTCAAATAAACTTATGTTACTGCAAGACAAGATAAAGGGCACACTGGTGTTCAAAGGTGTGAAATGACTTTTCTTTCCTAACGTTAGGAAAGGGCAAATTCTTTTTTCCTTGAGTTTCAAAAATGAGGTCAGTTAAGGGTTTAGACATTTCAAAGGAAAAAAATGTATTTTCTCTGTTAGACCATATGGAATCTAAGTGAGTCAACAGCTTTAAATTATTTCTAAAATTGAAAATGTCCAAATTTTTTCTAAGTTTAATCAACATTATACATTTATTGAAAATCCTTTCTGGTCCTCATTTTCAGAGGAGAAACAAAAACAAAGTTGGCTTAAAATTCTATGTCTGCATTTTTCATTTCCATTAATGTTGTATTCTTCCCAAACAGTTTTTTTTTTTCTGGTGCAAAGATAAGGCTTTGAAAGAATGGCAAAGTCAAGAATTCTGCAGTCTCAAGGCCCTAGGTCTTCCATTCTTAAGAGTGACATTTTTTGCAATCATGAGAGAAATGGTCTGAGGCATCATCAGCAAAATTTCCCATTATGAGACTTTTTACCTCAGTTGTTGCACTATGTAAGCTAAAATTGCTGGTGTCTTGAAAATCTCTCTTTGAGTGAGTGCTTACTTTGGAGGACTTGGCCAATGAATGGGTAGAAGTCGATGATATTAAAAAGTATTGTTTCTAAATAGTGACAATACCTGTTTTTTTGAAAATGTATCCTTTGAACTTCTATTTCTTAGAAAATAAAATACATCTCATTGATTAAAGAGAATTCTGCTTTCTCTTTAAAGAAATCAGAAGGATGCAATTAATAGTAATTCATTTATATCAACATAAATTATCTTTACTTTGAATTATATTTTATTAAATATGGTAGTAAGCTAAAGCAGGTAGTAGAGAAAAGTTTCAGAGCTTTTGGTGGATTTCTAAGGAAAGTCTTCAATTTCATATTGGTGTCTATATGAGCAAAATGGGAAATTCATTGAATTCTCTAGTTTTACTTAATCTTCTCAAAGGCTATTAGAAGGAAAAAAGTTCTATTATCACCGAAGAAACACCAGAATTAAAGGTGTGACTATTGTCAAGAATTTAAAATCTAGTTCTCAAACAGAAAAATCAGAAAGGACATTCATTTTTGCATTTAATTATAATACCACAGCTATTTCACATGTCAGGTTCCCTATAAACAGAATTGGACACAGGGATTCCTGAGTACATGATTTATTGAGAAAATGCTCTCAAGAGAAAACCATAGGGAAGTGAGGAAGGCAGGGTCAGACAGGGGAAGAAGCTACGCTAAAATGTGCTCTCTGCTGGATCCCATCAGCCTGATCCCATCCAGGGGATTGAGGGGACTTGGGAGAGCGAATTGTAGCACAGAAGTTGTCCACTCAGAACCAAGAGACCTGGGCTGTTCTTCCCCTAATTTTTCAGTCACTGGGCATGAGTCACACCCTTCCAGGAATAACCTACCAGGCATCTCCAGGTGAGGTGGCTCCTATCACCCCAGACTGTCCTGTAGAGAGGTCTGGAGCTGGAACCCCTTAGCAGCCCACTCCTGCAGCAGCCCTGCAAAGGAGAGCTGGCCAGGACACCAATGGCATCTGCTTGGAGCATGTAAAGATACCTCCTTCTGTGGGTCCTGTACAAGCACTGCTTAGACTCATCCCTCAAAATTCAAGTGTTTTTTGTTTGTTTGTTTGTTTTATTGTTTCTTTTTTCCCTCTGTAAATGCCAAGATATTAGAGGCACAAAGAACTCTAGAAATATATTCATGTCTACCATTAGGTATAATTTTCCAGCAGTGTAAAAATATCCTATAACCTCATTTAATGCATACCACAAAAAAGCATTATTTATAAAACTTCCCAGTCTCACTTGAAATTTCATCATAGAGGAGGATGTATCTATTGGTTCTACAGGATACGTTGCCTGTAGTGTAAATAAGAGCCTGGAAAATTTTACTCTTAGGTTAAATATTTTCCTTTCCTTTCATTTCATTTTCTCTCTTCATTTCATTTTTTCTCATGTTCTATTAATTCAACATCTTAGATCAAAAATTTCTAAAATTCTATATAAAAAACAAGGTAATCGTAGATTTATTCAAAAATGTATTTACATGATGCTCACTGGAGATCTGTTTAAAATGTGAAGCATTCCAAATATCCAATAATAGGGGAGTAGAAATAAATTATGGTATAGCTATATGACAGAAGACCATGAAGTCATTAAAAGCCATGTCAGAGAAGAATATTATTAACATGGAAAATATTTGCATTAAGTGAAAATAAAAAAGGTAAAAATAAAGATTGTGAATTCTATTCCATTTTACAAAAAAAAGTAATAATTGTACATAATAAGACTGGCTATATACACTACCCATTTTTACAGTGTTATATCTGCGTGGCTTGGATGTTTGAGTTACAGGTAATACCTTTGGAGCTTTCTTTTCTCATTTGTTTTTTTAAAATTTTCTATGATAAATCTAGGTTTCTTTTAGAATAAGAAAAAAGGCTATTAACTAAATAATATTAACTTAAATGGACTTGCTATTAGTTATAGTTAACCAAATAATTTTCAAGATTTCCCATTTTTTCTTTTTCTCTTTATTTATCCTCAGAATATTCAAATGATATATAAAATAGCTAATTTTTATCACTATTTTTTAATATTAGTGTCACCTCCAATAATCATTAAATTATATTTCACTTTTTTAAAAACCAAAGGATCACCAGTCTACAGAGGCTTTATATTTTTAAACTTCACTTCTAATATTTCTAGATCCTTCCTTAATCATTCTTTACATTATAACATGCAATTTAGAATAACATGCCAACTATTTGGGGAATATATATTTTAATACATAATATCCAATGTAATAATAATAGTAAACACTTTATGGCCTATACTACCCACATGAGTATTGTGTTAAGTACTTTATGTATTGTAAGAAATCACAAAACACTTTAAAAATTCTGCACTTTAAATTTAAGACAAAGGAAAATACTAAATGAGTCGATGATCATCTTCTTTTCTAATGTCCTTAATCACCCTTAATCAATATGAAATCATCTAGAAACTTTCATCTGAAAGCAAGATATGTGCTGTTTAATGTGGTCACAAAATAAGACACTGCTATTGGCCCCAGAATGCCTCAAGAAAATGAAACATGAAAAAATTCAATCAACCATCTAGATGTTTTGCAAGATGGTGCCAAACTCCATCAAAATGTTTTTTCAATGTGCCATTTTCTTCTCCTGAGGTGTGATGTTACATAGGCACAACTATCAACTAAGTGTGGAAATCATGCCTAAAGCCATGCATAAGATTAGAATACCCTCTCACCTCTTTCTTTACTTCTTCTTCATCTTCCAGTGTCAAAGCAGCCAGTTGCTTAGCTCTCTGCTCCATCAGATTTACATATCGAATTGGATTCGACAAAGCTTCAATCACATCTAAATAGAGAAGAGACATTTTAGATCAAAGATCCTAGTGGTATTGATCATCCTTCCTCCATCCATCCATTCTTCATCCATCTACTCAACCATCCATTCAGCAATTTATCATTCATCTTCTATTCTTCTATCTACCAATCTAACTATCCACTCATCCATCCAACATTTTGGAAATGCACAACAGTCAGGACCCTTTGCTGAAACCTCAGTAAGAGAGAAATCGAAGGAGGTCAGCTCTGAGAGCCAAACTCGACAGGCTCCAAATTAGGATGTCTCGATACTCCAGATTCTTTAGTTTCTTTTTGAGGGTTCCATCCCTTTTCCAGCAACGGCTCATACACTTATTCTACTTGGCTCAAAAGGTGTTTTATAATGGAGACTCTGACATAAAAAACCTGCTTTCCAGACTATTGAAACAACCCAAAGATTTGGCAATCCAGGTCTCATTAGCACATGCACTGTCTAGCTGACGTGAGTGATGGCTGTCATCTTTAGATGGGGCATGTACTCCAATTTGCCATAGTCTTCACTACTCCCTAGTATATTACACTCAGGCCACTTAACACTATAAGCATTTAAATTTATGGTTCCTGGCTGACATCATCATAAGTTAATTCCTCTAAACTTTCAGTCTACACATGAAAAGAATCAGGGTTCTAAAACTGGTTCAAGGCAAATTAATTGCACAGACCTAGATAGATTGCTATAGTAACAGGTAGCATGGGTTAGAAAGTGTTGGGCTTATGAAAATAATACTATCTACTGGTGGATAAATATGCTTAATACTTTATTGGGACTTGAACTAAATTAAGTTAAAACTTATTCATAAAGGTTTGAGTAATTTACCTTCTAAACATATATACAAAATAGAGGTGATTCTGAGGTCAGAATTTGTGCCTCTGTTTTCAGAATAATATGGATGACCCCAGATGGAAATATCCCTTTGAGTTAGGTTGTTTACCTGCATATGTATCTGGGACATAGTCTTTCACCTCTATGTAGACAAAGACAGCTGGTAGCATCAGAGGCTGGTTCCTCTCATTCCTCAGACAGATGTAGTGATAGCCTAGAGGGTGACAATAATACTGAATATCACATATTTCTTCACAATGTTAGCTATAACACAGGAACATCTATGTGATAGAAGTGTTTTATTTTAGGTGACTTTGGATGACAAACAAGTCACTTCTTTCTCATTTTAACCACATGGTTTTGAGTGATATGATTTTTCTCATCAGACAGGAAAATAATGTTCATTCTGATTTTTTTTCTTTCCAACCATGTTTTTCTTCATTAAAGAGAATTTAAAAACCATATGTCACAGATTGAATTATTAATCCAAATTCGTCCTCTACACATGATTTCTTGACTTGAGGTTTAGCCACATGCTCTGCTTTGGACAATGGAATGTTAGTTAGTATGTGGTGCATTTAGAAGCTTAAAATGCAGTTGGAAAGTCAGGTTTCCCTTTAGCATTCCAGTGGGTTGCCATGAGAAGTCTGTACCGTGGGTACTACTGCCCTTTCAGCCTGGGCTCCTGAATGAGCACATGTGGAACAGTCCTAAACCAGCCCACAGCATGAAGCATAGTCACATGGCTGAGCCCAGCCAAACCCTGCCAACCCACAGACCTGTAAACATGAAGATAAACACTTGTTATAAGCCACTGAGTTTTCAGATAATTCTTTAATAATCATGTAAGAGAGGGATGATTTTCTTTATAACTATGATAAAAATTTTCTCACCACACTATCCATACCTGGCCGAATTGCTGGTACTGGCAAGATCCGGTGACCAATAAATTTACCTCCTTCTTCATAAACTGCTATCCTCAGACAGGCCAGAGAAGGAAGAACCACCTATAGGGACATTAAAGATACATGTGGTTACAAGGAAAAACTATGTCAGAAAAGAATTAGAAAGGTGTGATTCAAATAGGGCCCCACTTTTCTAAATTCAAGTAGAAAATTCTACTTAGCTAAATGATAAAAAGTTAAGTTGCCATCTATAATTTAGATTTTCAAAAGGAGAAGTCACCAGAGATACAGCTTCCTGTATATTTTATCTCTTTATCCTAATGAAGAATTTGTTCAGTACATAGATCATTTGCTTTTGAGATGAACATTCTCAATGTGAAAATGACAAATGTTCTATGATAAATACAGAGAGTTAATGAGCATTTACTACTATATTTTCAAAGCAAAATTACATGTATACTTTTGAAGCAAAAACAAAAATAGACCAACCTTTTTGAACACAATGGGTTCTTCTTCCCAGACAGGATTTACAGCATTTCCTTGTGATGTCTTGGTCTTAAACGCTTTCCTCCTTGTGTCCACAGGCAAACCAAACATATCTACTTCCACGTAAGTCCCAACTTTCTTATCAGAAAGAAACTGACCTGAAATAATCTAGAAAATAATAAAAAACAAACTCTTGATAAATGAATAATGATAATATAAGAAAATGCATTAGGGATGTACAAATGCTGATGGTGAATGTTGAACCATAATCAAAATGAAATCGATGGGACTACATCAAACTAAAAAGTTTTTTACACAGCAGAGGAACAAAGGCGCCACTGGATGGATATGAGCCACATCTTGGTTCAAGCTGTAATATAAGAGGCAGGTCTCTACTGCATCACACCTGTCTATTTAGGAGAAACTGACAACTCTAATACAGTGTCTTCATTCTGGACTCAGGTAGCAGTTTACATTTTTCTGGGACTCGATTGTTTCCCCTCAACTTACTTTCCTGTCTTTATGTCATTGTTTTATAAGCATTTACACTGTCACAGTAGACTTTTCAAGAAAGAATAAATAAGTAAGCCAACATGTATGAAACAAGATGAACTGGCAATAACAAAATATTATTAGTTTGACCAACTATAACAACATTGACAAGGATCCTAAAAATAACACTTTATTTGCATGTGATGCCTAAGAGTTTATCTTAATCAAATGACAGAAATTAAACATCCTTTGCTGAAAATAATTTCCTAAAATAAATATAATCTTGAAACTCTAATTCTGCCAACTCCACTCTTTGGATATATGGTGTGATATAATTGTGAAACACTCCACTGAAATTTAATTTTTAATCTTTAGTATAAAGTGACATAAATTTTAAAGTAAAAATGGGCTCAATAAACCTACGATAAATATAAATTAGTGAAACTGTTACAGAGTATTTTTTAATATAGTTTTTCATATGCCTTTGGTTTAGGGTCAATCAGAAAATTTCATTTAAGTCCAATAAAAAATATTTTTGGTTCTAAAGATATATAGTTAAACAGAAAAGAAATAAAACTAAAAAAGTAAAAATTTAGCTACAACAACCAAGAACTTATAGAATCAAGTAAAAAGCTCTTTATCAAAATATCCATTCATGGTATTAAAAATATATTCCCACAGCTAAAAAAATTATATCTGCTATAATATCAATTTAAAAGACTGAAGAAATCAACTAAAATTAAATTTGGGGGGTTAGATGAATTTTTAATAAAGTAATTCTTTTATTTAATATCATTACTATATATTTTAAATCCCTAAATACTCTGATAGATTTTCAAATCCATGCAATGGTAAGTTGAGAGCTTTTCTTCAATATTTAACAAATTTATTTATTGATAGAATATTTTTTCTCAAATTTTGCTCAGTGTGGATATTTTTCTAGAACTAATGAGGAGAAGGAAAAAAAGACCAGGAGACTTCTCCAATATAGGTCACTAATATTCATGGTAAATTTCACTCTGAGATGTGGTCACAAAAAAAAAAAAAAAAAAAAAGTTTGGCCATGGTAAATTTCACCAACTTGTTTTACTGATTTAGGGTTCAATTTTTATTCTATTAGACAGTGGGGCTTAGTATTTTTAAAAACCTCATGTATGTAGCTTCTGAAAATACCTAATTCAGATTCAGTTCTTAAAGAAAAAAAGTACATGAAGTAAGTGGAGATTTTGCTAGCAATTACATTTTTAGTGACTACTTCTTTATATAAAATAAGTAATGTCCAAGACTTTTATAGATGACAATTTTATAGTAGAGATGTACATACCTTAACAGATAAAGTGTTGGCCACTATTCCATCTACAATGCCTTCAGTGAATGGATCGAAATGCTTGTCAGGTCTCCTCATGAACTCTGGCTTTAATCTGTAGCCACTCTTCCCATTGTATTCATACATCCCCATGTTTATCTGCATAGCCAGGTCTGCATATCAGAAACACAATCCTTAATGTGACTATTTAAATTTGGAGCAAGAAGGTAAGATTGTATTGTAGTCCAATTTATTCCCCCTTTAAAAAGAAATATTTATTCACTGTAGAAACTTAGGAAACACGGATAAGAAAAAAAAAAGCTTAGCTGTGATCTACAAATCCAGAGATGATGTATTGCCAACAGTTTGGTGTACATTCTGTTTTTCTACTCCAAATATATTTTGAGCATGCAGTATGTTCATTTCATTCAATGTCTGCTTCAATTTTAAGAGCTGTATAAAATTCTTTTGAATAGGTACATTTGAGTAATTGGATTAACACAGGCTCCTCTTTGGACACACTTATAAGTCTCTTCTAAATTTTCACCATTACATATACAATGTTTTGATAAACAGCGTTGTGGTGAAATCTTTAATGATATCATTAGTGATTCTCCTAGGAGTGAAATTTCTGGGTCAAAAGATATGTGTGTTGAAAAATCTTTTAAATAAATCTTGCTCATATGCCCTTTAGAAAGTTTAAACCACTTTAAACCTTTTATCCATGTTTTTGAGGATGGACTTCCCCACACTTCACCAACAGTGAATGCTATAATTTTCCTTTTATTAATTTATAGAAAAAATTTCCTTTCTAAAATCTGCATTCCTTTGATTGCTTAACACTAATATCTAATTATATATTGACTCATTTCTAATGAACGAAGATTACTGGTCAAAGTTTTCCTAAGACTCAGTGTACGAAATGAATGTCCACACTAATTGCAATTACTAGGGTTTAAAAAAAAACATTTTGAAGAAATCAAGAATTTGAGAAGCTGTCATTTATTACAGGTTATCTGAGTCACAACTCATTTCTATTGAGGTGAACAATAAAGAGGTGATGGTAGACATATTTCAAAGTTCCATAATACAAATAACTTTTAGAGCAGAGAAAATAAGCGAAATTTTATCTCTTGTGTTATTAAGCTGTTATAATTAGGAAAGTACAAAAAAAGAAAAAAGAAAATGATGGACTTCTCATACTGAAAAAATTAAAAAGCCTAAAAATTTATGTTAGCAAATCATATGTTTTAAAAAATAATATACGAGTAGACTTTATCCTGGGAACACAAGAATAATTATATATTAGGAGATCTATTAATATAATTTATCACATTTTCTTACAAAAGAATCATCATCTCAAGAGAAGTCAAAGAGACATTTAATAATATTTAACATATATTTCTAATACACTGTTAGATACTTCTTTAGTGTGTGAATATCTGTCTCAAAGTCACAGCCAACATCTACTCAGTGATATCACAAGAGTGAAATTTGTATTAGTGTCAACATGAAGAGAAAGGTGCCCACTCTTGATACTATTAATTTATGTTATCCAAGAACAGTCAGTCCAAAGTCTTAAGAAAATGGAAAATGTAGATATGATTAAATTATGATTGTGTATCTGAAAAGACCAATAGAATCTACTTGCAAACAGACTATGTTATAAGAGCTTAGGAAGATGGTCGTTTATAAAATAAATTTATTTATAATATACATACACAAATATCAATATCTAGAAACAATGTTAAAAACATAATGTTAAAAAAAGGATCTCCTCTAAAGAAACTAGATTTCTAATAAAGATGAGTAATTTTTCTGAGGGACGATATAACAATTTTTAAAGTGAAGAGAAAAACATTCTGTGATTAAAAAAACTAAAAATGTGAAGATGTCAGTTTTCTTCAGATGAATTTATAAAATTAGTGTGATTTAATCAAAATCTCATTTATTTTTCCTGTGAGGGAGAAGGAAACAAGATAATAATTTAAATTCATCTGGAACAGGAATCTTCTGGCAATGGGAAGAAAAGAGCTGAAAATTAATAGCCTTGAAGAAGAATTTCCACTTTCAATACAATAAGAAGCAATATTATATTAAACATTACAATAACAACAGTGAGTTACTGGTTCCAGGAATGCAGACAAATTTATTGATGGAAAAGAATATAAATTAAAAAAATGGACCCAAGTGAACAACATAAATGTCTATTAAGTTGTAATTCTAGGTCAGTGTAAAAAAAGGATTGATGTCCTATTGAGATTATATATCGAAATTAAATTAGAATAAGTGAAAATGTTAAATTATAAATTACAAAAAATCCATGAGAGAAAGAGGAATAAAAATGAATCTGGTTTGAGGTGGGGAGTCTTTAATCATAAAGGTAAGCCAAGATTCCATATATAAAACATTAATCGAATCTCATCTGTTTTACTAAATAAGGCAACATGACTTTTATATAAAAAGTGCTGTTAAAGATGAATAGGAAAACTGACAATAGTCATGAATAGGCAAGTCATAAAACCCAAAATATAAAAATCAAATGTATTCATAAAAGCCGAAATATAAAAATCAAAACACATTTATAAAAGCAGAAACATAAAAATAAAAAAACACATTTAAAACATTCGCCTTCAATAATCAAAGAAATGAAATAAAAACACGTGAGATAATATTTTTTCTGAAATTGCATTATTATTATTTATTGATAATACTTAACCAAGATGTCAAACGAGTGGGAACACCTCACATAATACATTGTTGATGGAGAAATCTAGTGCAACATTTTTGATGGACAAATTGGCATTTTGCACAAAGGTTCTCAAAACATTCACATCTTTTAACAGAGTCACTCTGAGGAACTTTTCCAAAGGAACATTAGGAGATAGACTTGACAATTTATATTCAAGTCTGTTCTCAGAGCATTATAGTAAAAAAATTCCCTAACATTCAGTGATAGGAAACAGGTTTTAGTAAATTGTGAAATGTGCTTAATATACAGATACAGAAATTTCATACGAAGTTTCATATCTGTATATTAAAATGAAAAAGCATGTATGTATACACATAGCTTAAAAAATATTTACAGATTACAAAGCTAAAAGTTAGTAGTGTTGAATTTCTGAGAGGTAGTGTTCCTAGCAGTTTTATTCTTTCTTGATATTTTTTTGAATTTCCAAATTTTCTACAAAAAAAAATGTTACTTTAAAAAGTAAAACAATTTTTTTAAAATAATGCAAGACCAGTAGAAATAAAGACTTGTTTACAAGTATTGAAGACAATTTCTCCATTTTCAAAATTCACCTTTTCTTATATTGATGATTCTTTCATTGAAATTTGCTTATATTTATTTCAATCAAGTCTGGCAACTTCTTCTCCTTGGGAATGGTTTGTGCACACTTGGAAAGGTGACTTCATAACAGAATGGAAATGAGCATGAGCTGTGCTACTTACCCATCGTTTGGAAGTTAAGTGCGACCATTTGACAACCCGCATTCCAAAAAAGCTGAGGCATATAGTTAGATGAATCCACACGTGTTCCTTTTGGATATATCCTGCTAAGCTGCATTTTGTTATATCTGGACCATCATGTTAAGTAGTGAATACAATTATAAAAATAATTAGCCAATAATATTAACTGAGAGGCCACCTTCCCTCTTTCTCCATTTGGTGAGATGAACTAAATATCGATGATTTCATTGGGCTAGTGGGTGAAATATGTAAAAAGCTTGCCAAACAAACAGAATAAAATTGCTTTTATAATATAAACGTAGCATCACCTTTGCAGAGCCTTGTGGTTGAAAACTAATAAGGTAGCAAAATTGTCTGAGTCAAAGTCAACCTGATTCTGGGGAGATTACTAAGGACAGGGTTAGGGACTAAGGACACACAAGGGAGCTCAAGCATGTCAAGTCATTTGAGAATGATACTGTGTTTGGCAGAAACTGTATGGCTATTTTTCAAATGCTCGCTGCATATAGTTATCTTTGGGAATGATAACAAGGTGAATGTAGCTTAGAAGATTTTGACCTCATTTTGTATTTTGGTTCCTACTGTCATCAGTTTTCCATCCTGAGAAACTTTGAGTTATTGAATGACAACTATATCTTTAAAATGTGAATGACTGTTCCTATCACCAAGTTAGGCAGAGGTTAGTGTTCTGAGCCTGGGCTGGGGCATCAGGCCAACTAGAAATTGAACCTTAACTCCTGAACTCGCCAGCTGTGTAGTCTAGGGCAAATTATTTCACTTTTCTATGCCTCAATTTCTATATTCTGTATTTCTATAAAATAGATTGAATATTTTCTATATCATAGGACTTTTTAAAGTATTAAATTAAACATATAATAAAAGCAGTATCACAAAGACAGTTACTTAATGAATACTAATGATTATGATTTTTATAGTGTGACTGTGTTTATGGAGTTTACATTTGTTCTCTCTCCTATTGATGAATTTTAAAACAGACTTTTTATTCTAGAACTTGCTTCATGAAATTGAGCTCTTTGGGACATTTAGTATTAATTTTATCAAAAATATTTAAAGACCTGTTTCATTTTATTTTGGTTCATGGGTAATAATAAAAAGATTTTGTTGTCAGAAGTATTAACAAAACCTTTATTAGTAATATATACGTATATTCTCATATCATCGTCCCAACTATTTTTTGATCGAACATCTATTACATGTCCAAGATGTAAGATGTCATCAGATTTACACACACACACCTTACACATATCTTATACAGGTATAAAGTATACACATACACACTTTACATATGTTGTCCCTAACCTGAACAGCTAGCCATAAAGTGGTATCATTATTTTGTTTTACAGACGAGAAAATTCAGAAGGGTTGAGCAAATGGTCAAAGCACACAGAGCCTGATGGTGTGAAAATAATCTTGAAATCCTTTTCTCCAAGGCCAGTTCTCTTTTCCACAGGCTAGGCTACCCCACTCAGAACTGCATATGAAACCTGTAACTATTTATCATGCTCAGATGACCAGCTTAAGCCATTTCATGCATTCTTCTTCTGCTTATTTAAAACAAAAATTAAATAGCACATGACTTCAGCTGTGCTAATTCAGTCGACATTCGTCAAATCAAGGATACTCTACAAATTCCACTGGAGACTTCGTCAGTTGCTCAAGTCCTTTGGTTTCCACAAAAGAAGACATTTCAAAACTTCTATTTCTTTCTAAGTTAATAACAACAAAAAAAAGTGAGAAATAAATTCAACGTTATAAATTATAACATATAAGAAGTAGGCAAATATTCAGTGAATTTAGGGTGCTTAATTTTCAATGTGACATTTTTTTTTCAGTGAGCTATTTACCTGTAACAAAAATTGAGTCTTGTTAGTTGTTTCTTCTAGTATGTACTACCTGGGCAAGATATGCTTATGATTGTATAAGTTATGGACATGGTGGCATTAGCATGGAGAAATTAATTTTAGGCCTTTCAGACATCTTTTGTTCTAATTCCAGATTGACTTCTTGGGGCCATTGCTGGGGATGAACAAAAGAGACCTTGGGTATGTTTCTTAGAGCTGAAAATCTCTTTTATACCCACATTGTCACCCACCTCAGTGTGTATGTACTCTTCAGTTCAAACAACTAACGTGACACTAGAATTATTGTATTTCAGAGCAGAAAGATCCTTGGAAATTTCCCAGTCTGATGGCCTCATTTTCAGGTTATATAACAGGGTCAGAGAGGTGAATGTCCTAGATGTCTTAATATTCTTGAACACAGAGCAACATCCTGAAAGTGAAATCTAAGTTTCCAATTAAAGTGAGAGAAACAAAACAAAATTTTCTTAGTGGAAAGATTAAGAGTCAAACAGCTTCTCTGTCCTCTTCCCAACAAAAAAATCAAACTGTTATATATAGTATTAAGACAGGTGTCATCCAGAGAGGTTAGATAGCACTCAGTTTTTAAAACTGAGTTCCCTTTGAGGCCTTTTTCTCTCTTTGATGCCTATGTTCCACAATTAAAGCCTCACATTTCTTCCTAATCATTCCCAGACTACTTTCCCTATTTCTTCACATTTCCCAATTTAATAATCTGTAAGGGAAACCCTTACTTCTCTTATTTTTGTCTATCAAAAATCTACTTTCATATGACTATTTTAGTCATGACTGCTAATTAAAATTAAGTCAATTTAATAGGTGCTTGGTAAAATATGTGCAGTACCATTTTTTAAAAAAGTGATAAAATAATATCAAACACAAGGATAAAAGCACTTGTTTGTAAATCTTTGGCTCACACCCTTGTTACCAGGTTCTGAAGGACTCAAATGCATCAGCTCCTCTAGGAGCTTTTGACTCATGAATTAAGAAAGCTCATTTTACAGTCAATGAAATTCGCAGTAATATAAAAAGGGCATTCCAAATTCAACAACCTGTTCTAAGCAACATCAGTAATTGTTAACATCAAAGAAAATGTTGAAGTCTTTATATATAAACTCTACTGGAAATTAAATTCTTTATTGTAGAGATCTAGATATCATATGCCACTAAGTTAGGACTCTGGGTAAAAGTATACAGTTGTACATGTGTGTTATGTAGAAGCTTAGGCTATGATATATCTATAAAACTATCCTTTATAAGAGGCTGCTGTGTTGAAGCAAAAATTTAGTTTTTAAGAGCACAGGCTTAGAAGCAGCTAAAAAGTCCCAAGGATTCTCTTAACCTGATAGCATCTTACATTTCATGCAATTTCATAAAAGGGCTCTTTTCTCTAGGTGGAGGAAAGATATATATATATTTCTTGTATCCAATATGGATGTGTAGTTGGATAAAAGGAAAACACAAAGTGATACAAAGCTAATGATTATTCTCCTAAATATATAAAACAAGCTGGACAAATGGATTGTGGGTGAACGGGTTGATCTGGTTCTATTTCTAGTTATCAGGGCTGACCACTCTCTGGCTGCTTCCTTTCTGGGGGCTGGGTGGGTAGTTTATTTCAACACTGTTCCTTATGTAGTGGGTGGAGTCAACTGTGTTGTTGCAAACAAAAAACAAATGTGAAACTCTCAATCAGCTGTACTCTGGTCTAATGTCTTTCTGGTAACCATGTATGGCCCCTAGTCCTAGTAAGTATTTTGGAGAAACATCAAGCAATACTTTCTCATATAGTTTTAATTAAAATATGTATGACACGATATGATATAATATAATATATAATATATATACCAGATAGGCAACTCATGCATATATTAAAGACTTCACTGGCACAGAATAGTTTTACGAAGGGTAATGTTTTTCAGTCTAATTACCATTTGTTTAAAATATACTTTTATATGTTACATTAGAGGTTTTTCTCCAGGAAAACTTACTTTTTGAAGTTTCAAATGACTCAAACTTGACTGGCTGAATATAGTTCACCAGGTTAGACATCTCTTCTGTGGCCATAGCCTCGCTCCCAGCAGTTCCCTGGAAGCATGGATAAAAATACATTTCCAGAGTCAATGTTACATTATTGAGGGTTATTTTCCCAGGGCAGTGATCACGTGACCCATGAAAGCAGAAAATCATTCCTCCTATTCTGAAGATGATTATTACCAATAGAAAATTCATTACAGGAGGAAGAAAAAGCAAAACCTCACTTTACCCAAGTGTGAGGCAGGATGAGAGAGGTCTGGGGCAATCCCCAAATTCTCTAGGACCAGCTGCATCAGCATCCCCTGGAAGATCCTTAGAAATGAAGCAAATTAGAATCTGCATTTTACTACAGTCACTCAAATGCACAGAAAAGTTTGAAAAGCACTGGCTACAAATACAACTCATCTGCCATAGCAGGGTTCATAGAGAATGTCTCAAGTTAATAAATGAAGAACTCACTGTACAATGAGAAAATTAGCACATGGGTAACCACTAAATGAACTAAATTTATTATTTTTCTTAAAAAGGTTGCCTTGTAGAAATGGTTTGGGGTGGGCAAACAATTATTCTTTTTCTTTATATAAACATCCCTTTTTCCCTCCCTTCATGGTTCCCGTGTGCCTATTAGGCAAACAGTAAAGTATAATGTAGGGGTAAATAGTTCAGGCTCTAGAGCCAGATTGCCTAATATGAAGTCCCAAGCCCTCCACTTAGAAGCTGTGCAATCTTGGGCAAGTTACTTAACTGCTCTGTGCCTCAGTGTACTCATCTGTAAAATTAGGATAAAATCAGTTCCTTTAGCATATAGAGTTTTTGTGATTATTGAATGAATTAATTTATGTGAAAAAGCTCAGACAGAGCACTGCTTGGCACATAGTAAAACCTCATGTTACTTTAATTATTGTTAGCTATTACATATTATTTGAAAGAGTTTTTAATAAAGAATAAAATGAACACTGAAATATTGTTATAGACAGACTTCAATAGAGTAATATATTTTCTCCTACTTTTAAATGAGACAAAATGTGGAGACAAGGTTTCTTTTGAAAACTCCTGTAGCAATATTAAGTTAAACATTAACTGGGAAGTATACATTAGGAAACGGACCATCCATTTAGTTAGACAATTTTAAAATTATAAAAAATCGCTGATAAAAATGTATAAGTAATTAAAATAATTCTCAGGCAGAACTACGTTACCAGGCATTGCAACAATATTCCTCCTAGACAGTAAGTTGGAATTTAGTAGGAAATATAGTTAAAAATTTAGATTGCATTACAGAAAATATTTATGAGGACGAATATCAAGTAAGAACAGTATATTATTTGTTATTTACCCTTGCTTACTAAATTGTGAAGATACAAATACTGAGACAGATACTTTCCAACATATTTGAAAACAGATTCAGTATCAGATGGAGTAGGATTGCTGCTAAAACAAAGTTCTAAAATTACAATAGATCTAGCTCTGATTTCCTTCTGGATTCTGTGCAATAACATTTCTGAGGCCATGAAGTTATATGGGATGCTTGAGCTTATGTCAATAGGTATCTTTACCGGTTCCAAAATTGTCATATTTCTGAACATTTCTCCTCACATCTTCTCTGAACTTGGACCATTTGACGATCCAGTTACTTGTCTTAAAAACTGAAGCAGGCAGTTGTATGTCACGAATTTTGAATTTATCGTCTAGGTACCCCATTTGATGAAAAGTAATCTCAAAATCATTGTTGATTCTAGAGAACTTTTCTCAATGCCCTACTTATTTCTTTAGTGACCTGTCTCCATCATTATGTTTACAGGATAGTGAAAAAGTTTTAAGGTGAACTGTGACTTTCCACCACTAGATGGCAGAAGGAGATCACGGACTATATCCAGAGGACTGGCAAATGAACAGAATGCCTCTCTGACTAGAGGTCGAGCCCTAGACACCTACCTCATCCATTGAAGATTTTTTACAGTCATCATCATCATCGTCATCGTCACTCTCTGTATCAGCTTCCCCTGTCAAATTTTAATAAAAAATCATGAAGCGAACATTTACAGGTTTGAGGCACACATAGCATATGCATTACCAAAAATTTCCTTGGAAATTGGCCTTTTACGCTTTGCTTTAAAATTATTCTTTGGGGTATTTAAATTTTATAAATTACAGAAAATTATCTTGATCATTTGAAATGGCCTTTTTTTTTCTAAATTTTATTCGTGAATACCATCTGAAATTTCCAAAGTCCATAAAAAATGCTTAACATTTTTTATCTTTATTTAAAAAATATGGCATCATATACAGTTAGTTTTATATGGTACATGTATCCTTTCTTGATGTATACATTATCTTTCAGGGTCTGTATCACCCTAAAAGAGATAAACTGTCATTTTCCCATCTTTCTCTCTTTTTCTCTTCCCTGATTCTTCAATATAATGTTTGGCTAGTACTCAGTGACCTTGCGATTACTCTTCCAAGGCCATAAAGGACCTTACAGAAGTCAAGAAAGAGGATACGAGCTGGTGCAGGAATGGTGGGGATATGGTAATACACTTGACTATACAAAAACAGCAAGGTACCAATTGTATCCTATTATTTACCTGCAGGCTTATTTAATGAATATATTCTTGTCTAAGCACTATACATAAAGTATCTTGAAAATTGGTAAAATTCTATTTAAAAGGGTAGGGTAAAATGAGTGAATTCTTAAAATCATTCTGCATTATGGAAATCTAGCTTACTCAGACATAATTCAGCTTCACATTTAGCCAATAACAGTTGTTTCAATGGGTTGTTTTCCTCTCTGAAGATTTGGTGGATGATTCTGCTAGGTTAAATATTTTCACTAGCATGAAGCATTAAATTCTTCTACATCTCTGGGCCTTAATCAGACCCAGTAATAACAGTTATGTAAAAAGATTTTCAAGTAAAAAAGGCATAGTTCTACATTGATTTGAGTACTTCTGAGTTCACACAGTGCAATAGCATAACAAGTCCAGTAGATGGCAACATTGGCTCAACAATGAGACAATTTGCATTGACAAGTACCTCTCGCAGTCTTCTAAAGTTAGCTAGCTGCTCTACTCAATCTATATAAATGACACAGTGCCCATGGCACTTGTCTTCCAAGAAATTTATAAATGTATTCATTTTGCTGATGAAGTTCAATCGATTACTAAATGATAGCCATGAGCAAAGTATTCATGAAGTATCTTTAAAGGGAAAAGATAACTGGGACCAACAAGGCTTATTATTTATGGCTTGTTCAATTAAAGAGAGCCACATGCAACCACTTTATGATTCTGATATCGTTATAGTTAATAAGGTGAATCCATTATATTTTAGATAGAAAATATGCCTTATTATATTAGGAATATATTCTTTTAAGAGGTTGACACAAAATTTGTTTTTTCTTTTTTTTAAAAAAATTATTTATTATTATTTATGCCTACAACACCACCTGGTCTTCCTAGGTTGTTTCCCATCCAAGTAATAACTAGGCCCGACCCTGCTTAGCTTCCGAGATCAGACACTGGGCTTGTTCAGGGTGGCATGGCTATAGACCATGGACTATGACTCCACTGAAGCGGGGAATCCAGGACTTTCTGCATGTAAAGCAGACGTGCTAACCGCTACGCTATGTAACCACATCCCAAATTTTGTTATAATCATATTTATTGCTCCAAGTTCTTATGACTATTTTTCATTGTTTAATTAAAGAGGAGCTTCTTTTTGTCAAGTAATTTAAAAAGTTATTTTGCAGAATCTTCTGCACAATGCTTCATGGGGCACAACAATAAACCAGTCATTTTAAATAATCAGGTCATTCTTTGGTTCATGTGAGAACTCTATGAGCAGGGACCTGCTTGTTCCCTTATAAATCTTTGGAGGGATGTTGGAGGACTCTTGTTGAACCATCAAAAAATCTTACTTCAAAAAAGTCTGTAAGACAAGTGTGCTGGCAAAAGGCTGAATCCTGTAGAGGCACCTGGCTAACAAGGGCCTGAGAAGTAAATTAGCTTTGAAATAAGAACCGTTTCACGTTTTTCAAGTTACTTGAGTTCCCAATACTGACAACAACTACAAACCAAATGGTAATTAGCAGTGCTCTTTATTCAGGGGCCTACCTACATCTTAAAATGCCCCAAATTTTCCATTGAAATAAATAAAGATTGCGCAACAGAATATGAGGCTATCTTAGGAAATCTACCGATTACTAACAGATTGCTACTCTTTCTCTGTATTAAGCAACAATGTTCACTGCCTCTAAAAACCATTATTTGTATCATGCATCCAGTTAATAAAGGAGAGAGCTGGTAGTGGGAACAGCAGATGGTAAAACAAGCTCCCACAGGCAAAGGAAGACATGGTTTACTTGCTAGCATTCAAGGGGTAGAATTGAGCTAGAAAGTAGGTGGCCTATTAATAATATTCATTCCAAAACTTCAAAAAGAACATTCTTACTGAGAACAAAAGTTATTTTTGAAAAAATGTAAGTAAGAATTGTATAATAATGTTTGAAATATACATTCAAGAACTATCAAAAAAAACTTTCAAAGAATTATATAATATCTGTTGATAAGGATTTTAATCTTAACTATTAAAGGAATCGACAATCAAGATAGAAAAATAGAAGAAAAAATAAATTAGAATCTTAGCCAACCTTTTTTTCCTGATTGCTATAAAGTTTATATTTTAATTTTAAGAATTATTTTTAAATCTTTTAATTGCTGTATGATGCATATGCAGAGAAGTATAGATTCCATACATGTACAGTGCAATAAATTTTCACCAGCTACACAGGTTTAGTAACTAGCACCCAGATCAAGAAACAAAATATAACCAGTCTCCAGAAGCCCCCTTAGCTTCCCCTCCGTTGCTTCTTCACCAAGGGTCACCATGTCCTGACTTTTAACAGCATAAGTTAGTTCTCTCTGTTTTTGTACTTTACATAAATGGAATCACACAGTAGATACTTTTTTCGTATCTGACTTCTTTTGCTCAACATTATGTTTCTGAGATTTGTCCATATTATTGTGTGCAGTTGTAGACTTTATTGCTGCATACTATTCCACGGTGTGAATGTACCATGATTTATTTCTCTGTTGATGGGCATTTGGTTGGTTTCCAGTTTGTGGCTGTTCTGAACAGTACAGCTTTAAGCAATTCTTGTGCATGTCCCTTGAATATCTATGTACATGTCTGTTGGGCATAAACTTAGAAATGGAATTCCCTCAGGCATGGGAGGTGCATATATTCAGCTTTTGTAGATACTGCCAAGCAGTTTTCCAAAGTGATTGTTTCAATGTTAGTTAACTTTTCATTGAAGAACTTCCTACATTCAAACTTAAAGTTTCTTCCACTGTCCACCCTCCAACCAGGAGATCTTTACAATGTACTTTTCAGATTACTGAGATTCTGACTAAACTTGAAAAATAGACTAAATCACAAATAAGTCAAAGGAAAGGGATGGCCACTTAGAATTCTTTTATCATCAACCACAAAAATGTATTATTTCAAATTAAATATAAATGGAAAATTAATGATATTAAGCATCACCTAGTAGCTTTGACAGACATTCAAGTAACTTTACCATTTCACATTTTAAAAGGGTTTTTAAAAATATGGATAAACAGAATTGCCCAGAACTCTTCAGCATCACCAATGAGAACAAATTGGGTGAGCACCTTGTGTCCAGTCCTATAATTAACATCAAGGGATCATTGCCTTTGAGAAGCTTAAAATCATGAGGTCATTCCAAAGATTATTTGGTTTATGTGGTAGCCAGAATCATAGCCTCCCCAAAATGTCCATGTCCTGTGACTACATGTCCTGTTAATACATGTCCTGTGAAAACACAGCAAGAAGGGCCTTGTAGATGACATTAAATTAAGGACCCTGAGACGGGGGAGATTATCCTGGATTATCCGGCTGCGTACAGTGTAAAGATACAAGTTATTAAAAGCAGAGAACCTTTCCTGGCTGTGGTTATCAGGAAATGAGGGCCAGCGAGATGTGACAACGCTGGCTTTGAAGAGGAGAGAATGGGGCCATTAGCCGGGAAAAGAGGGTGGCCTCTAGAAGCTGGACAAGGCAAAGAATAGGATTTCCTAGTGTCTCCAGAAAGGAACGCAGCCTGTGGCCCCCTGGAGTTTAGCCCAGTGAGACTGTACGGGCTAAAGTGAGGGATAAGACATTCATGTAGTTTTATGCCACCGAGTTTGTAGCAGCAAAAGGAAACCAATGCAGTTTAAAGCTGTGCCCAAATAAGAATGTGAAAAGTCCTTATGAGCTAATTTCAGAGCAGAAGTTCTCAAACCCACACATAATAAGGGAACAAGAGCCTGCCAGCTCCTTACCAGCCCCAGGGGACGAGGGCTCAAACACACTGGAGGAGTCGCTGTAAGTGTTGGAGGCTTGTTCCGAGAGCTTCTTTTTGTTGCTTCCTTCTGATGATT
>CM053504.1:23850979-24111837 GCA_028627145.1 Eidolon dupreanum | reverse complement strand
TCTCTCTTTTCTCTCTCTCTTTTCTCTCTCTCTCTCTCTCTCCCTCCTTCCCTCTCTCTCTCTCTCTCTCTCTCTCTCTTTCTTTCTTTCTTTCTTCTTTCTTTTTTCACATAAAAGGTATATTTTGACTACTGTACTCATTTTCTCACAATGAAATCCACATGAATAAGATCACAGAAATGCACTAGTAGATTTGGTGTGCTAATATGAAGTTTCATGAGTTTTCCAATGGACTATATAAATCCAATCATCTCAATTTAGGACAGATAAGGGGGCCCTGGCCTGGATTTTCAAAGGAGGGAAGCCAGGTAAAGTGGTGTCTGCCAGGAAGTGCTGGGAAAGACAAGCAAGAGCTTCCGGGCAAGTCTGTAGAATGCAATTTAAAAACAGTGCCCTCCTGGCACTAGAGGTTCAGTCGCGATCTCCCTGGCATCGGCAGAAGTGGACTGGGTGGCTTCAGATTTCCTTGCAGCCCTGAGATTCAAGATACCCTTATCTGCAAGCCCATTTCTAGTGTTTCAAGTTTGCACATCTAGTGGGAAAATCAATTTCCCCCGAGGGGGTTATTAGATATTGTTTCAGAAAGCACATATGCAAGCCCCAAGATGGGTTATTTTTAGAAAGTGCAGTGAACTCCCGTAAGTTGTTCCTGTCTTCTTTGCTTTCAATGAGTCTGGGGACCGGTATGAAATTATGTAAGATGCAAGGAGACTGGGAGAAGGGGTCGGAGAGAGAAGAGGCTACTTTAGGATATTTCTGCTGCTTTCTTTCCCCAAACAGGGATATTTCCATGGTAACAGGACGCCTGAGTTCTATACCAAGAGGCTCATGCAAGGAAGTGAACAGTGGCCAGCAGGGACAGGCCAGATGTCATTGTGCCACTGGCAGTGTCCCATTTAGCTGACCCATTTCTCTCAAAGGGGTGCGATGAGGTGATCGGAGCCCTGTCCTCTTGGACTGTCTCTGCGGGCTGACTGTGATTATGGGAATGCTGCAGTCCTGACTGGGTCACGTCTAGCAGCGAGGGAGGGAGAAGACTGTGGGCAGAGGAAGAGAGGGGAGGCGTGTCTCCCACCCTCAGCAGGGCAAGCTGCCGGCATCCTCCTCGTCAAAGGGCTCATTATTAACTGCATCATCTTACCAAGAAAAATAAATGTGGAAAGGATGTAAGGAAGCCTCCTCCTCACTCCAATCATAAATAATATGTGTGCTTCTTCAGGGGTAAACAGCAAAGCTACTTACTGGGTATTTTTCCAGTGGCTCCATGAGAAGGGCATCCCCAAAGATCAGTCGGCAATACTCTGCCATCTTGGCTTGCTGTTTTGGGCTGAGGGAAAACAAGAAAGAAAAGAAAAAGAGCAAGGAAGCTTATTCATGAGGTCGGACAGGAAGGATTACTTTGCGTTATTCAGTACAGAAAGAGGGAATGCCCTCATCCTACCCTTCAGAATTCATTTGTATCATTCTAAATTCCTTGCTTACTATCTTGCCTTATGTGAATGAATACCACAGACAGGTGGATGGCAGCGGCTATTCCCAAAGCTGACCTGCATAGACACAGATGGAGGCGATGACAGGTCGTTTGCCTGTCACTGGATTCCTTAATGTCCCAGAGTTAGAGACTCAGTCCCTTTTGTTTAATTTTCTGATTCTAAGTCAAAGCAAGACACTTAGGGGCAGAACTTGTTCATGACTTCATGTGAATTCTTGGGTGAAATTTGTCCAAACAGAGTGAACTGTGTTGCAAAGGAGTGTTTAAAAGGAAGTGAGGAAGGAAAGGAAGGATGTGAACAGAGAGGAAGGGAGGGAGTGAAGGGGAGATGGAGAGAGAAGCAAGGGGTGATAGAGAAGAGCAGAGGCAGGGAGAGAGAGAGAGAGAGAGAGAGAGAGAGAGGACATATCTCAAAATGTAGAAGACAAAGGGCAGCCAGGCAGAAGTGTGTCCACTCGGGAGTGGGTCCTGGAGGAAAAACAAAAGCAGCAGGCACCGTGGGGGGAGGTGTCTGCAACTCTTATTGCCTGACAGGGAGGCACAGGCGGCGTCAGCCTGTGTGCCAGCAGGAACCTGGTGTGATGGCAAAAGGCTGCAGCTGCAGTGTTTGCTGCGCTGAGCTCCAGGCTCTCAACTGCTCTTGATCTGTAAAATGAAGAGGATAATAACTCTTCTTGGAAAGGGTTGGAGGATGCTGAGAAGAAGAAGTGAAGGGATGAATGAAAACACTTTGAAACTTTAAAAGAGTGGGCAAACGTAAGATGACCTGTGTTAGCAGGCAGCACCACCAGCCAGACTAGACCACTCGTGTGTCTGCTAACACAGAGACACGGCTGATACGAGGACACATCCACGTTCTTCCAATGCTCCCGCTTCCCTTGACCTTTCACGAAGCAATGAAAAAAATTTTTTTCTCATTCTGTAGAATGTTAAATATCATTATAAAGGTATCTAATTCCATCAGGGTTTATGGACTGTGATTTTGATCTACAGGCTGCCAAACTTGCTTTCTAATAGCTGTCCCCACATGCCACAACGTCAACGCAGCCCAGCAGACCTGGGACTGTCGTGAGAATAAGTGAGTGACAAGCCTCTCTTCAACAAGTCCAAGCAATTATAAAATGTTATCATTTTCACTCGCTCTTCCATGACTGTTAAACCTGGATCGTGGACTGTTTTTTTTTTTTTTTTCCCCTGGAAGGGGGGTTGTTTTGGGGGTCCAAATCATACTGCAATGGTCCACAGGGAAAAGTACTCTATACATCCCTTTAAAAAAACAAGGCGTCTATTTTAGGGGTCGATTGAGTTTTCTGGGTTTCAAATATGAGTCCGAGGTCACTGCTTTCCTGGAACAGCAGGGAGAGGTAAAGGAGAGATTCACAGAACTTGCAAGTCCCTTTATAACAACCTCCCAGTTCCCAACTTGCCTTTCTAGACCCATATGAGATTTTAGTATGTGGCTTATGCAGCCCTAAAATATACTGCAGCATTCCCCAGCAGTATCAGGGAGGCAAAATCTGCCAGTCAGAGAAGTGACCCTGAAAACATTGGGGATGCAAGTTATTAGAAGCTGTAGAGCAAGGAGAGATGTGTTTTTTCGGCATTCTCTGTTCAGACATCTTTGCTCAAAGGATAAGTGGCCTAGAGGATCAACCAAGCCAGGTGGCTCTGTGGCTGTAGCTGAAACAAGCCCACCTGTGCTGGGCCCAGAAGTTGCAGGTTGCATAGAGAAAACTGTCCAAACCCTCCATTTCACATTCACAGAATAATGCTGTTAAATGTCACAGAGCTTTGCTACTCCAAGTGTGGTCCCTGGACCAGCAGCATCAATAGCACCAGAAACTGGTTAGAAATGCAAATGCAAGGCCTCCAGTGCAGATTGTGAATCAGAATCTCTGGGGAAGAGAGGCCTGGGGTCTGTTTTAACAAGATGATTCTGATGCATGCTCAAGTTTGAAAACTGCTGTGATAGATTAAAGTAAGTCAACAGGTGCTGAAGTAGATGACATTTTTCTTGAATGTTAGAACGTGGAACTCCCCCCGCCCCCCACCAAGCTCCTTTGATCAGAGACCTGGAGTGAAAAGAAAGGTTTTACCCTAACGCCCTGCTTTCTGGATTACTCAGGGAATGATAGATATTCTCACCAGTAGAGGGAGATGGTCCAGGTGTCCCTAAGCAGGTGATAGGCAGAGTCCTCTGTCCTCCGTCAGGCAGTCCCCAAATCAGGCTCGAGAAGGAATTTGCTGGAGGAAAATCTAATTTGATTCCACTTAAGCATCACCTAAAGCTGCTAAAACTACAGGTGGCTTAGTTCCCAGTCTCCTGATTCAGAGCTGGGAGTGGAGCACTGGAATCTGCATTTGTAACAAGCCAGCAGGGATTCTCATACAAGTGGTTAACAGACTGCGGTGTTTAGAGCAGCGCTCTAATACTTCATTGAAATCACCAGGGTCTTAACAAAATGACAATTGGGAAGCTGAGTCTGGGGTGGGGCCTGAGACTGCATTTCTAACAAGCATCCCAGTGATGCTGGTCCCTGGATCAACTGAATTTTGTACAGCAATGATCTATGTCTGACCTACATTTTTAAAAACCTGCCTCAAAATCCACTGAGATGGAGAGAACAAGAGGTAGGTATCCAAGAAAAAAGTAAAATGTGCTATTTGGTAGTCAGGCAATTCATGTTCTCCACAAACACACATGTCCACCTGACAGGAAACTGAATCAGAGAAGAGAGCAAACTGAACAGAAAAGATCAGTGAGAAACAAACCAACTGGAATTGTGGGTCAGAACTGCAGAAATAAAAGGCATTAAAATTGCAATTAGAGAGCAAAAAAAAGAAAGGAAGGAAGGAAGGAAGGAAGGAAAGAAGGAAGGAAGAAAGGAAGGAAGGAAGGAAGGGAAAGGAAAGGAAAGGAAAGGAAAGGAAAGGAAAGGAAAGGAAAGGAAAGGAAAGGAAAGGAAAGGAAAGGAAAGGAAAGGAAGGAAGGAAGGGAGGGAGGGAGGAAGGAAGGAAGGAAGGGAGGAAGAAAGAAAGAAAGAAAGAAAAAAAAATCTTGAGGCATTCAGAGCATCAACAGTGGCTACCATGGAGATGAGGTGAAAAGAAAATATTCACAAATACATTTTGAGCTTCAGGCCACAGCAGACACATCTGGACATATTAAAATACCTGCAATGTTTTGGTGAAGTGTAGGCACCTGGCAAATGGTCAGTTCTCTGACCAAGGAATGTGCCCCATTTCATGGGATAAGTCCTCCAAGCGGAACGAAAGCAACCTCCTTCTCTGCAGATGAAGAATGTACAATGCACGGAGATTCAGAACTTTGTTCAAAATCTCACGTTGTCTGTGGCTGAACCATGGCTAACAGTTACTTCGCTAGACTTCAGTGTAGGATTCCTTTTATGAGAGTGCTAGTTCACAAATTAGAGGGAATATCAGAGTTAACTAGGGCTTTTCAAAGTCTTATTTCTAGCAATTCACATTCAGGAGTGGGGGCAGGTCTCAGGAATCTGCATTTTATGGGATTCTGACATGGCAGGTAGAGAAGGATAAGTTGTCAGCAGCTAGTGGCAGATTCTCCTTTGTTGTCCACAAATAGGTGATTTCAATAGTTAGAGAAATACCAGAAAATTCAGTGGATTTCTTTTTTTCCAGTGTGAGTGTGCTTTGGAGGTGTGGCTCAAATGAGCTAGGACCAGAATTTTTAGACCAGCATTTTGCATCTGCAGTACACAGGAGAATAAAATGGTTCACTAGAAATGGTAAATAGATTTCAGATGTTTTTGATAGGCATGTTCCTGAGTCACCGTGTTGAGAAGAATTCTGAGGTTATATCTAGGTTTAGTGGGAAAGAGTGTGCTGCAGCTGATATATGTGCGTGCCACCAGGATTAGCAATGAGGCAAGATGGCCCATGTGTCAGGCAAAGTGTTTACCAGTCAAGGGAAAGCTTATCGGTTTTCTCTGGGTGTGTGACAGTCCTCCCAAAAAAGAATTGTGGCTGAGCGATTTTGATACGTGGAGCTCAAGGACAACAGAAATATGAAGCAACTTCCTCCCACAACAGAATTATCTTTGTATTTTACTGCCATGATATTATCTCAAGAGTTTGAGATAATAAATATCACGGCATCCTGGGAAGGTTGTTTTCTTGCTTTCTTTTGTCATGTATGAATTATTAATAAACTTTTAATAGCTAAATTTCTCATTTTTAAATCAGAAAGAGTAACATTATGGCATAATCTGTGTGTGTGTGTGTGTGTGTGTGTGTGTGTGTGCACGCACACGCAATGTAAGGCTTAGTTTTCATGCCCAGTTTTGGCTCCCTGTAGGACTGGTGTTGAAGACAGCACACAATGTCCTGTGGTTAAGGGCACAACCACATAAATATGAACATTTGCAGGCAGTTGCCTGATGGATGCTCTGGTTGTCTTCATTCAATGTTTTAAAGGCTCGTGAGAGTGACTTTTGAAGCCAGTCTAGGGGGATTTGAATCCCAGCTCTGTCACGTTTTAACTGCACAGCCTTGGGCAAGTTACTTACCCTCTTTGGGATTCAGTCTCATTATCTGTAAAATAGGGATAATCATAATAATATTTACTCTTAAGAGCACCTGGGTTTGTAGTGAGGGTTACATGAGTTTATGCTTGGAACGCTGCTTGGGACATAATAAATATTAGTTGCTGTTATGCTTATGTCATGTTTGGTTATTGATACCTCTCTGGCTACCTTATAGGAAAGCTCAATGTAGTAGGTGTAACAATCAAGGATGGATTTGTTAATTTTGTAAATAGCCTTTCATTTTGTCTAATTTATATAGAAACATTCCTTGAAGAAAATGAATGTGTTAGATTTGGAGATATTTCTACAAAAAAGAAATATAATGCACCGACAAGTCTGGGAACTATATCTAGTACCTGGAAGAAAGATACTAAAGCACTGTTAGAGCTCAAATACAACTGGAAGGGCAGATATGAAACAATGCTCCAGGTAAGTCACCTGCAAATCAGAGTTGTCACAACAAATGAGGTACTAAATACACTGACTAAAGAGGTGCTCCCTTTAGTTAGAAGAGAAATACCAATGAAAGAAAATAAATTCTTTTCTCTTCCATTGATCCTCGGAAATGTGAGAAAGACTATGTGCCAAATGATGACATCATTCATTGAATGTCTATTTCCTAATGAAACAGAATTGCAAGCTGGTAGACGTAATATGAATTTACTGAGAACAAACTAGAAATATCGACAGTTATAAAATCGGTTACTTCAAAAGAAGGTCTCTTTCCACAGATGCATTAACAAATGATCACACTTAACTACTTATAAATTCCTCAAGCTGAAATTTGGTCATGACCAAACTGCTTTTTTAAGGTTTAGTAACAAAAGTTACTAAATTACAAGAATTAGTGAATTGAAGTATGTGTTGCAAATTAGTTGGACAAAGGAAATTAGTAACCTGGAAAAGACTTTCAATAATAAGGAGTAAAAAGGGGGCTTGAGAGCCAGATTAGAACAGGTTCTGTTGGTTTATAGTTGAGGAAACCAGCTTAGGTCATTGAAATGAAAAAGAGGACTATTGCACAAATGCTAGTTTAAGCAATAGTGGTCAATACCACAGAGTCTTCAGACATTAATTCCATGGATGAGAATTTTAGTTTCTTGAATTCTAATTCAATATAGATGAAAAATTTTCATTTTCAATCTCTTTAAATTGAATAACTACATGATAAACCAATATCCACATATTTGATATAAACGTGTCTTACTCTGGTCCTTTGTCATGAAATATAAAAAGTTCAGTCAGAATTACCTTTTCTTTGTGTAGCTCAGCAATAAGTGCAAGCTATTTTGAAATAGGAAAATATCTGCCAATACTAACGAACAGGGGAAACCAATGGGAAGAGAATGGATGAAACATTTTGTGGTCTGAGTTCTGTCTAAGTGCAAAATGGCAGAATAGAATTTATAGCTGTCCCTCTGCAGGCTCCAATGTGCATGAAACTAGCCATTTTAGTATGGCAAAACTGACTATGAATTTGCATGCAACAGAAGGAGCTAATGAAGGAAGATTCGAAAAGTGGCCCACTACAATAGAGACACGTGTTATGTAAAAGAAGTGTTCCACTGCACCGTTAAAAGAGGAGTCCTTAATTGAAAAATCCTACTACAGCATGAAAATAGATTTCACAAGTCCAGTGGATTATTTTAATGGATATGAGATTTAAATAAATGAATCCCATTGCATTCAGATGAAAACATGCTACCTAATATATGACATAAGCAAAGAACATCATTAACAGTGTAACATAATTTTACATTGGATGAACAATTATTAAATATGCTCTACTTAGGAAAAGGACTCCCTATTGAATGTCTTAAATACTTACGAATCCACGTGATTCTCAAATGAAAGAAGAATCGGAAACGGCGAAGTCTTGAATGCACACTCAGCGATTGCTTCTATCACCTCCTAAAAACGAGAACACATGCACATTCAATATGCCAGAATTCTAATGTGTATATTTTTTCTTTGGTGTTACACCCATTATGTGGCTATCTTTCTCATTCATAAAATTGTCTCAAATGGTCTGAAATGGCTGGAAGGGATCGTGAAAGCTGCTGGACTGTAAATTTTCTGACTCTTAGCAAGGTACTGAGAAGAAAAGTGAATTTTGATGGTGGAGGAGATACAACTGTGAAGGAGAAAGGTTCTTCTATTTGCTAATTATATCTACTTTTTAAAATAATGAAATAAATCTAATTATATTATTAAAATGTTGTACAAGAGAAGGCAAACATTTTTACTCATAAACTCACACTTTGAACCAAACCACTGCTGGCATTTGGTTATATTACTCCTAGCTTGTTTTTCATGTATTTGTATAAGTTTTAACTATAGTAAGTACTCTTTGTATTTTTAAACATTTTTATGAGATTGAAGTCACCCATTTAAAGTGTATAATTACATGATTTTTAGTATATTCACAGAGTTGTGCAAAAATCATCCTAACCTAAGTTAAGATGTTTTCATCACCCCCCAAAGAAATCATGTACCCATTAGCAGTCACTCCCTATTCCCCCACTCCCACCCCACACACCCAGCCCTAGGCAGCCACTAATCTACTTCTGTCTCCATAGATATATGTATTCCAAACGTTTCATATAAAAGAACCATATGAACGATATGTGGCTTTTTATGTCTGATATCTTTCATGTAGCATACTTCCATTCATCAATACTGTAGCATGTATCTGTACTTCATTCCTCAATCTGTATTTTAAAAAAGTGCATGTCATAAGCTTTAATATCTGTATAAAATTCTAGGGAGTAGCAGTATCATAATTGATTTAACCATTACCCAATTATGGGGCATATTTTAAAAGTTATCATTCAAGTAATTGTACAAAGCACATCTTCATTTTTTCCTAATATTTGAATTATTCTGGGAATAAATTCTCAGAAGAGGAATTATTGAATTAAAGAAAATGAATACTTTTGAAGTCTCCTGTGTGTCTCCAAATTCTTATCTTTGATTGCCTAGAATAATGTATGAAGAACCAGATTTCAATGCTATTCACCAGCTTTGCGCATTATTTTTTCAAAATGTTTTTCTTATTGAACTGGTATTAAAGTACAAACTTATTATTTTTAATTATATCACTGTTAATACTACTGTGGTTTCACATACTCAAACATTTGTTTTTAGTTGCATTTATTCTTTTCGTATTTTCTTTTCAAGTAGGAATGTCCACTCTCATTCCTTATGTTTGAGCCTTTTCCTCTATCTTCTCTACCTTCTTTAAACAATGCATAGCTTTCCTTATATCCAAGCCAGAAAGCTATTCTCCTGTCCCCAGAGTATAAATAAGGCTTTCTAATTCTGTCCTACATTTGCAAGAAAGATTTGCCTGCATGGAGCAAAAGAATCGCTCTCATCATTTTTTAGAAATGAATTCACAGATTGCCTTTCATACATCATCAGTTTAACTTTTATGATAGTTGATGCCATCAAAAATGAGTGCACTATAAATAGCAAGCTACACCAAGGTTTTAAATTCTTTATTTGATTTTTTTTGAGCACAGGCTTTGGATTCAAACAGACTTGTGTTTGAGTCCCACTTCTTAGCCTTCCAAGCTGTGTGACCTTGAGAAAAATCACTTAATGCCTCTGTGCATTGGCTTACTGACCTGTAAAGTGGGGGTGATAAACTTCATTCCACAAGCCTATAGTGAGAATGCATTGAGAGAAGACAAAGAATCCAGCTCATGATAGGCATATATTCTCAAATCAACTATAATTTCTTACCTTGCTGGTGACTCCCTCCCCACTTACCCTAAAACTTACCTCTTAGACTCTTACTAATACAAGCAAGAGCTACCATTAAGTGAGCATTTATTCTGTTCCAAACACATATCTTACTTCAGGCTCTAGGCATTGCAGAAGAAAAAATAATATATCGACCATTTCACAGATTATAAAATGGAGGCTCAGAGATATTAACCAATTTGCCAAAAATCATAGAGAGGAGCATCCAGTAAAACCCACGAAACTTTGTCTGACTCTAGAGTTTATGCTCTGAACCTTTGCAGTAACTTCCTTGCAGCTAATGAGCTTACCCACATAAGGTCAGAGCCCTTGAATAATTGAGAATAGATATCAAAAAGGAAGTGAGTGATAAGTGGACAAAAAAGGGGAGGGAGTAGATTTTGTTTATTTAATAAATTGGCTCTATTATATCAGCTAAAGGCAAAACACATTAGTGCGATTCTTGACTTCTCTGTCTCTTACATCTTTTGATTCATCAGCAATCCTGCCCAAAGTATATCCAGAATATAACCACATCTCAGTACCCATACCTCTGTCATCCTAATTAAAACATCTTTGCAATAACTATTGCGGTAGATTTTATCATCATTTTCACATTTCACTACCTCTTTCTCTGAGATATGTCAATATTAGGCATGACCATTTGTTGGTTTTAACCAGTGAAATATGTGTGAAAATGGCATGTTCTGCTGCTGCACAGTCTTCAAGAGCCATCATGTCGTTCTGCCATTTCTCTTTCCCCTCTCTCTCAAACCCAGCGATATCACAGATTGCAACTATTCTCTCCATATGGACTGCAGACAGTATCAGTCAGGGCAATAGCTAATGTCAAACCTAAGTGAGAAATAAACCTCTGTGGTTCTAAACCATTGAGATTCTGGAGTTTTTTGTTATTGCAGCAAAACCTAGCAAAGGCTGACTAATAGAGCCTTTTAATTGCTTTCCTGGCTCTTATGTTTGCCTCAAATATTATATATCACAGCCAGAGTGATTGCTCCTAAACATGAATCAGATGATTTCACTTCTTTGGAGTAAAATTTTTTCATTGGCTTTCCATTTCACAGAGTGAAATACAAATTCTTTATCAGATCTGGCACCTGCTATCATCTCCTTTTCCTGTTCACTATTGCTTACCCTGATACAGTTTACCAACCTTCTCTTGCTTTTCCTTGAATAGACTAATTTCATCTCTTTGTTCATCTTTTTTCTTGTCTATGTTTATCTTTGTTGCTTTTGTCAGGAATACTCTTATCTGAAAGCAAAGCTTACTTGCCTAATGGGGGGTCTGTGTCTCTGTTCAAATGTCATGTAATCAAAGTCCTTCTCCCGCTTTACTGCTGAAAATGGCTTACCTACTTCTCCTACTTCTCCCTTTTCCTGCCTCTAGTGTTGTGCACTTCAGGTCTTGTGCACTTAACATAAGACCTATGCTTGCAGTGGAGACTCCAAGCTCATATGCCATATCCTTCTCAGCTCCCACTGGGCCCCTAATTTGCCACACAGTTTGGGCTTCTGGTCTCTTCTTAGAGGTAAAGTAGATGCCAGGGGTTCTGTGTGGAGGGCACCCACAGCCTCTACCACAGTAGCCTTACAAATGACTTAATTCAACTTCTGCCCTCACCCTGACTTAATAATGCCTTGCATAAATAATATCACAACCATTATATTTATAGAGAGAAGCTGAATTGTGACTTCTTAGATTTCAATTATAATATCAGTAGCTAAAATTTATAGAGTACTCACTGCATGCCATGCATTGTTATAAGCAATGTCTGTATATTAAGTAGCATCCTTAAGTGCTGGCAACAACCCTAGGGGGGTTGCTCCATTTTGCTCATAAGAAAGGGGCTCTGACTGGTAAGGGTGCTTCTCCAAGGTTTGCAGCCAGTGAATGGAAGAGCTGATATTAGAACCCTGGTGTCAGCTCCAGAGCTGCTTTCTTACCCTCTACGGTCTCTTTTCTCTCTTTTCCTCCCTTCCTCTCTCTCCTCCCTCTCTCCATCTCTGTCATAAACTTAGCCACCAGCTTAGGAGAAACCTATTCGAATCTTTAAAACCAAAAAAAAAAAAAAAAAAACAGTTACTGAATTTCATCTAATAATTTTAGTGGGGAGCACCTGAAAACTCTAGAAGTTTCATTGCAGGACTTTTTAAAAAATGCCTTTAGGATATTTTGCATAGTACCCATAATCCTTCAGGATGAGAAAAATAGTTGCAAGTTTTAAGTTTTGTTCTTTCATATTTTGTTCTTTCATTAGTGGACACTGGAATGTGAAAGTACCTTACTGTGCAATTACTCCTTATTAAGCCAAAATCATTTTTCAGAGACTGCTAACACTGGATTCAATAATCTATAAACCATATGGCACAATTACTAACCTCCAGTGGGAAAAACTGCCCTTGAAATCCTTTATCCTTGACAGACAGCAGCAGGGTGTGTTTGATATCCATTTTATGTGAGTATTTATGGAGCAGTTAAACTGCATCCTAAATTACTATTTCTCTCAGAGAACGAAAGTTTATTTTCAGAAATGCTCCGTTTAACCACATACTCAAATTTAATATATTTTCACCATATATGTTATCACATTATGCAGTTTTCCATCTTGAGTGACTGCTGGTTACAAAGGAGCTATAGGAGGGGAGAAAAAGGAGCCGTTTGAGGATGGGGTGGGCGGGTTGGTGTCCACTGTTCGGAGGAAGGAGGCCAAGTGGGAGCAGAGATAATGAAGACAGAGTGGCAAATTACTATGTCATGGCCATAGAACTGCTAAAGCTATGAGGCAAATAAAGAGAGGGGCAGTTATACAGGATTAATAATAAATAAATCCAGAGTGTAAAATAAAAAGCCCTCCAGAAAGAGAGTGAATTACAGCATGTCCTCTTTCTCAGAACATAACCTTTTATTTTGGTCCATACAATAAATAGGAGGTAAATGCCAATAGGAACTTTAGCTTTTGGGGATATATCGCACAGAAGCTTTCCTGATTATATAGACCGAGAGTAGATAAACTATGTGACATAAAAATGACAAACTTCTGCAATTAGTTTATTTTACTACTGCAATACATGCTGTGGAAATAGAATATAGTCTAAGTACACCTTGAAGGTAAGGTACAAATATATGGATAGTTAGGAGAATCTTTTCACTGCCCTCCAATATATTATACATAGAATTTCACACCTGAAAATAAAGATAAAATTCATTTATCTGATAAACAGAAACAATAAAAACTAAAACTGAAAGCTATGCTGTAATTTGTGTATTTGCTCTGGAATGAGAAAATTCATTTAAAAATATAAAAGACATCTATTGAGCACCCACTATATGCCAGATTCTTTTCAAAGTAGTTGAGACAGATCAGAGAACAAAATAAAGATCCCTGTCTTTTGGAGCTTACATGCTAGTAGAAGTAGACAGACAATAAAAAAGAAACGTAATAATTAAGTAAATTAAGCAGAATAGTAGAAAGTGATAAGTGCTAGCTGAGAAACAGAAAAAGTAAAGAGATGGGGGATTGTATCAGGAGCGTGGGAGTGGGCGTGGTGGCTGGTTATAGTATTAAATAGAGTGGTCCCAGTAAGCCTCATCAAGAAGGTGGCATTTGAGAAAGTCTTCAAGAAAGTAAGAGGTGAACCATGCAGATACCTGGGGGAAGAACATTCCAGGCAGCCTTGACCTGTGACAAGGCTGTGAGGTGGGGGATGGGCTGCCTACCACTGTCAAGGAACAGTGAGGAGGCCAGCGGAGTTGTAGCTGAGTGAGTTAGAGGGAAAATGGTAATTGGAGGAAATTTGTCCCCTTTCTCTTATCCTTTCTTACAAAGTCATTGTACACAGTGGTTTCCTGAAAAGCAGACCACAGGCTGATAATCATGCAGAGCAGGGCTGGGCCTAGGCAAGTGAGGTATCTAAATATGAAATTTAGAGACATCATTCTCAGGTGTCAACTCTGTATTTACATGACACTGAGAATAAGCGCCTCTCTAAATTTTCCAAGCAAGGTGCCTCCCTTGCTTCACCCTAGACCTAATCCTGATGTAGAGAATTCTTGCTCTGTTTATTTATCCACAAAATAGGTTGGCATTTCTACTCCCCACCCTCATCGTTGCCTGCCACAACCACCACTGCCCACATCTCTGCAAGAATGATCTACTTTGCAAAATGCACATTAGCAAGGAGCATGGCTGGACAAACTGATCAACAGGGTAGACGGGTTTCCTGCCCATATCCCCAATTCTGGCAGGGAGAGAGAAGAAGCAGTATTCTGGGCTAGATCTAGTCTCTTAGTCTCTAAATCTGTCAGCAAGTATGTAGATGTGGTTGAGAAGTTGTGCTTCTGAAGCCCAAGAATATATATTCAATCAGTTTGTGGCTCTGGGATCACAAATGTGATTGAAGAACCACTTGTACTGTGGAGTGCATAGGGAGAGTCACTCTAAGCTAACTTGATGACCAAGGCCAAAAAGCCAATGCTTCACATAAAATAAAATAAATGTGTCTTAGAATATGCTTGGCATTTATACACATCCCCCTCTCCACCCCTCCCCCCATAAATCCCTGCAAAGGATCTCAAAGAACCTTTAGAATTATACATTTTTAAGAAAATATAATTGCCCCTCACATGAATTGAGGGGATAGTTGACAAGGGGGTGGGCAGACCTTCCTGGCAGTGGGTCAGTGTACAAGGCCATCAATCAGTCCTTTAGCTCAGTAATGGCTCTATCAGGATGTGCTGTCTCCCTACTTCACTAGTGGTATAATAATTAACTGCTTACCCTGTGCCAATCATATCAATCCATCAGCAGACAGATGAACCTGAATTGCACTCACAAACCAGGGTTATCTGTCCTCGACTTTTTCTTAAACAGCCCAACCAGTTTAGGCTTGGTACCTTAGGTATCTAACAAAAGACAATGGCAGGAGCTGGGAGGGTGACAGACTATTGAAATGAAATAAAAACCCATCGATTTTCCATTAAAGAAAATCAAAAGACCTTAGAGTGCTCAATTTCTGGAGCAGATAGAAAGATCCTGATCAGAATTAAGGTTAATCACATATTAAACTTTGTTGTAAAATTTAGTGAAGGGTGCTATTTTTCTCTAATTATTGTATCTTAGCTTAAATTTAAGAAATCATGATAAGTCAAACTCCCTAGACAACAATACTAAACATGTTTTAAGGTGCTAATGATATTACTTCTGAACAAGTTTTTATTGCTGTCAAGCACGGTACCTTTGATCAAGAAATCCACTTACCTCAACTAAAACCTGGATGTCCCATAAAAATCTTTCTTTTTCACTGTTCCCTCAAGTAATAGCTGTTTATTTTATCACATTGCAAGTGCTCCAGGGCAAAATGCTGGAGATGGGGAATTATTTGCTATCAATGCTACTTCTGAAATAGTACTTTTCACACTTCTTATTTTCAAAAACAAACAAATATCCAGTCCTCATGAAGCAGCCAAACACAATTTAACCACTTCCTCACATCTGCCATCTACTGAGCTCTCCTTTATTCAGCAGACTTTGGCAAGTGGCTCATTGTTGGCTTCTTCATCTAAAGTTCAGTTACGAATCTTGGTGATGTTAACATTTATATTAAGAGGCCTAATATTCTGGCCTCTTAGCACTCAATGGCCCTGTCCCACCCTACCTTAGCTACCCAAATACTTGGGCTCTGTTTCTTTGGTTGCTTAGGGCAAGAGTTAGTGACCCAGAGCCAGTTTTTCCCAGAGACCCAGGTAATTCAGGTAATGGGGCTCATACCATGGGACTTGTGCTCTAGAGGTTGCCTTGCGGTCCTTCTTTGCTAATTCTCTTTGAAAGAGGTGAGAAACCTTAGTCAGCCAAAAAAACACATCCCCTTTCTAGATTACTTTGTAGAGTACCTAGGACTTCAGATTTTCCCACTCTAATGCCCCCAAGCTCCTGAGGATGGCTCCTTGCAAGGCGTATAAGCAGAACTTGGTTATTTGGGGTTGAATGTCCATATACATGAATGTGAGGCCCTTTAGGGTATATGATGGAGCCATGGATGGAAAGAGAAGAGAGATGATCAAACACACCCTCATTCCTGACTAATAAGAGTGATTGATGCTTTTATATAAATTACAACTTCAGTCCTGCTTCTTAGATAGGACTTATTAAGATACCCAATCATAAGATTACTTCTGTTTCCTGACAGCATCTAATCTATAGAAAAATCTTACTTCCTTGAGCCTCCCCCATCATCACCTAATAGAAGCTCAAATCTTGTAAGTTCTCTCTAGCACACTTTTACTGAGACACCACAGCTCCCTATGACATGTGTGCTCTTTCCTTTCATGAGCCAATAAACCCAACTTTAACTACAGGTGTTTTCCTAGGAGTCTTTGACCTATAGGTATCAAGGTGCCAAATGCTGGCATATATTAGTCAATATTCCATTCCATATATTACTATATAATATTCCATTCTATGAATAGTAATCATTAATATCATCATCATGATAAAAGCAAACGAGCTAGAGATACATGCAATATTATAGATGAATCTCCTAAACGTTGTAGACTCAAAAAGCAAGACACAAAATAATACATACTACAGTATGAATCCATTTATATTAAGTTAAAAAAGGATGGAACTACATTGTTTAGGGCTATACATAAACTAATGCAGCTCTAAAGGAAACCAAAGGGGTGATCACTGTAATAGTTGGGAAGGTGGTCATCTCTGGGGGTATGGGGATCATTCTCATAGGCATGGGTGCACAGAGTGTTTCTGGGGTGCCAGTAAAGTCCCAAATGGGTAGTTACATGGGTGTACATTTTATATCCACTAGTTAAACTGTGCAGATAAGTTGTATATATTCTTTGTTATGTGTGTTATAATTCTGAATGACTAAGAGTGTTAAATAGACAAATAAATTGATATTTCTTTTCATAAGACAGTTTCTTTAGATTTGGTTAGCATGAATCTGTTTACCTGATGCCAATTGCCCATGGATAAACTGCTAACTTTTAACCTAAATGTTAACTGTGCTATTCCTCTTTGGAATGGTAAAGATGATCAATGGCTTAGGGACTTAATTATAACCACTGTGACTTTCTACCTTAGGAGGTGTTACCCTACAGGGTCCAGTCTCCCCAGCTGCCTCTCTTAGCCAATTCATTTACTCCACCTTGAAGGATATTTCTGTGGTCATGGTGAAGCCGTGGGTGATGACTGGCTCCTCTTCTGCGGTCCGTCCTTTCCAGCAGTCCAGCTCCACACAGCGACAACCAGACAGGAGGACTTGGCGATACATCTCTACAGAAGAGTTTCCAGCCAGCTGGCCAGCTGTAAAACACCAAAGAAAAGGACCCCAGAATCCCATGAAGCCAGAAAGACACTGGTGGCTTCCTAGAAAAGTTTTTCAACAAAGGCAAACAGAGGGTTTAAGAGCTCAAATAGTTGTTTTTAGCCTTCCTTCTACCTCAACATACCAGAAGGTAGTGGGACAATCACAAATATAATTGTGACTCCTTAGCAGTGGTTTGGTAGAGGAGAAAACATCAGAAAGAAAGCATTGTAACAATAACAATAATTCATGTTTAGTAACTGCTTACCATGTGCCAATTATAGTTCTTTGAACCTTACTTGTTTTACTACATTTAACCTTCACAAAAATCTCTCTGGTATAACTACTTAAAAAAAAATACTTATTTTCAGATAGTGAAAATGACATAGATTATTTCATTCACTCAAGTTTCCAAAGCTTGTAAGTGGAGGATCGAGGTTCATAACTTCAAAACTCAGTCTTCTAATTCTGATTGACTTTCTATGAGGGAGTATTGTTAACAGGTTATTTTATTATACAAGTCAATCCCTCTGTCATATTTGTCCAAGGCACAAATGTTTAGAAAAGATAAACATTTTCTTTTCAAAAGTGCTCTTTTATAGGAATAAATTTTAGATTTGACAAAAGAAGTGAAAAACTTATAATCTAATAATTATATAACATTGTTAAAAAATTAAAGATGACCTAAATAGATGAAAAAACATCCCATGTTCATGGAGTGTAAGACTTAATATTTTTAAGATAGTATTACTCCCTAAATTGATGTAAAGTTCAATTCCAAGGATTCTAATAACAAAATTTTGTGAACAAATGTCTAGACCTTTCTGCAATTTGATCTCTGGCTCTGCTCAAATGATTAAGCTGTTTTGCAATTTGAACTCTGACGATATGGTGAACTGCATTCCCTTTATTGTCCATTTCACTATAAAACTTGTTTAACCAATTTATTTTGCAGACTCCAGGGGAAACTGAGGTCTTGGCCCATGCCCTGTGACCATCCCTACCATGTCTTGTGACATCCCCTGCTGACCATGTCTTATGACTCCAACCTTGGCCATAGCTCGTGACTCTACCCACTGACCGTGAGTCAGCAGAAACTGGAGGTGACTTGTAGCCCTGACCAATCTTTATCCAGCTTGTATACACAGTTTGACTCTTTGCCCCCACCAATCCCCTTCAAGATGGGCTCTCTGTGGTTACTGCCCTTAAATACTCAGCTCTACCCTCCCCTATTTGGAATGTACTTTTGGTCAATGCTGAATGCCACAAATCCCTGGCTTGCAAAGCATGTATGAATAAAACTCTCTTTTGCCTCTCAGAAGGGTCTTCTGGAATTTCTATTAACAATTCTTATCAAAATACTGGCTGGCTTTTTTTGCACAAATTGACAAGTTGTTCCTAAAGTTAATATGAAAATGTAAAAAACCCAGAATAGCAAAAATGGTCTTGAAAAATAAAAACAAACTGGAGGACTCACATTTCCCAATTTCAAAACTTAACTATGAAGCTACAGTAGTCAAGACAGTATGGTACTGGCATAATGATAGAAATATAGATGACTAAAATAGAATTGAGAGTCCAGAAGTAAACTCCCATGTTCATGGTCAATTGATTTACAACAAGGGTGCGAAGATATGACATTGCTGGGACAACTGAATTGCCACATGTAAAATAATGAAGCTGGAGCCCTATCTTACATCATGTATGAAAAACTTAACTCAGATAGCTTAAGTTTCTAAATGTAAGTTAAAAAAATAAAACTGTAAAACTTAAAAAAATATACAGTTTTTTTTTTTTTTTTTTTTTTTTTTTACCTATAAAACTCTTAGAGGGAAACATAGGTGTCAATATTTGTGACCTGGATTAAGCAATGGTTTTGTAGACATGACACCAAAAGCACAAGCAAAAAAGGAAAAAAATAGATAAACTTCATCAAAATTAAAAACCTTTGTGAACAGAACTAAAATACTCTAGTGAAGTGATGAGAATTGTAATAATCAAGGCACCCGAGAAGTCTGAGGGCAGAAATGAAAGCCAAACTATTTCTGTTTCACTTAAGAAGTGAATGGAAGGCACTAATTTCTTGATCAATTATTTTATAAGATTAATAATAACTTCCAAGACAAGCCCACCGTTAACACACAAATGAAAGTCTTTGCTTTTCCACATTATAGATTTTCTCTGATTTATATTCCATAAGCTTCCATTGCTGTTGTTTTTTCAAATAGTCAGTTAAAAGGTGACATATTGATGAAAACTGTCAAAATGACTGAAATGGACAAGATTTGCCTGGTGGAGACACACACAGGACAAAGAAAACTGGATTAAGTTTACTGGCTTAATTTTACTGTTTTATGCATGTCACAACACCCATATCAGCATAACAAAAGGATCTCATTCTTGAGTTCTATAGAGCCCTAGTGAATGCACTGAAAGGGTGATTAATGATAATCATTTTTCTCTACTTGAAAAATAGGGCATTTTAAACACACAAATGTGTTTGCCAAGGAAGAAATGTAGACCAAATAATCTAGAAAGTTCCTGATGCTAGATAATCAATTTGCCATTTATAACTGCCTCAAAGTTTGTTGTAATAAAGGTCTTTTTTACATAAAGGGAAGGGTGCCATGGGAGTGAAGGGGAAAAGATAGTTATTTATATGTTATTTGTAAACTTAAGGGAGGGATACTTTAGCTAAGGGAAGTGAAGAATTCAAGTAGTTCCCAGTTTAACTCATTAAAAAATGATAGCTCTTGTAGAAAATTACACTGCTGTTAAAGAATTGAGCAGATCTTGTATACTATCTAGGAAATTGTTTAAGTGTATTTCCAACTATATCCAATACCATTACATAATGTGCAATTTCTGAGTTTATTTCAATAATACTTTGTTGCCTGTTAACTAACTTTAGTAGGGAAGTTTCCATGGATTTATGAGCTAGACAAGGTTTAATGATAGATTGAAATAGAAAAATTCTTAATCCCATTAGTGCTCTGTCATGAAAGATTCAGAGTTTCCGGAAACATTTATTTGAATGTGTTTGCAATTTTTTTAATGCTTCAAAGAACAAAGAGAAGAAATTTAGTGTACTTTTAAAATGTTGACTAGTTTATGTTTTGAAAAACACAGTAAGGCATGGGGTTAGGTTTGTGAAATGCAAAGGAATCTGAAAAAAAAAAAAACCCTAAAGAATGGGGGGTAGAGGGGTGTGTATGTGAGTGAGTGAGTGAGTGAGTGAGTGTGTGTGTGTGTGTGTGTGTGTGTTTATTGTCCAACATTTAAATCCAACAGAGTTCTTCCAAACTAAACATGCTGTTCATTCTTATAATGAGTAATCTTTACTAGAAATAGAAGTCTCCCAATTAAAGCATATTTTGAGAAAACTCACATATTTCTATAATTGTCCTATTCCTTGGAACACATATTAAGTTCCCTGTGTGTTTTTCTTCATTTATTGAAGCTTTTTTTTAAATATGTGCATTAATATTTTTCATTATTCTCTCTTCTGCCTAAAGCCTCAAAGCTAGTATATTTTTCTTTCTTAAAGTTCTAACTCCTTATTATATCCCATCCCTTCATTATATTTCCTTTTTATTATATCCAATAAACATAGCTTTTAGGGGTCTGGGTATTGCTGGGGGTTGGGATCAATAATATCTCATGAGTCATTCAGCCTGTGTTATTTCTGAAACTAGTATTTGACATCATTTCTGCCTGGCTGTGAACACCCCCTAGAATACATTCCAAGCCTGTGATGGAACTTGGAAGCTGAAGTTCCATCTTAGATTAATTCGTAATACCGCCCCAAGTCATGGATCTGCAACTTCTCACTTGACTGCATTCATTTTGGGCAGCTGGATACATCACCTGAGCTTTGTCTCAGGTTACCCAAGGCATCCACGGATGGAAGACAGCAGAAAATTGAAAATAACAATCCCTCTATAAACACATGCTGCTGAGGAATTTCTCATCTTGCAAGGGTAATGACTATATTTATATTTAACATTATTTATTGTTTTCTCTTCAACCTCCAGTGTAAGAAGATTTCAGAGTGTGATACATTTGTTAATTCAGTGACCTTCTTAAATAAATATTGTCTCCTTCAATAAATTGAAATGGGGACTATTTCTCCTTGCTTTCAATGCCATGTGGCCTTCATTCAGGTCACAGTCCCATGGCTATACTTGAGAAAACTGTCCAAAATACAGGTGTTGTGTTGTTCTCTTTGACTGTTTCTAGGGGCATCAATTTGATATGATCTCTCTCTTCCATGGTGTCTGCCTGCTGCCTCAATGAGGCCATGAAACTTTCCTGAATATAGATGCAAAACCAACTGCCATGAAATGGCTTAGGTAAGAAAGTGGGAAAACAACTTTAAGCATATTCTTTACTAATTATAGGAATCTCATCATCAGGGGCTGTGCATATTCCCAAACACTTTCTCTATAGGAGACAAAATACTGGGGGATACAAAACTGTCATAAGATATATTCCTTACCTTCACTATCTAGGTAGGGAGGCAACTGTAAATAAAGGAGAAGGTTCTTACGTGCCAGAGTAAACTCACCCCAATGTTATACTTCTGGTTGCTTTTTCTTTCTTTTCTTCCTCTTTCTTCTTGCTAACAGAACATTCTGTTTAGGTTCTGACATGCTTCAAATTATCCTCCCCAGCACTGGGGTAAATCTTTATTCTTCTCAGCCAGTCACAGTAGTTTTATGATCCACGTAAGTGGTTAATGTGGGCATTGCTGTGTGGTTTAATTCTGGTCTACATCTATCTAACAGGGCATAAAAGAAAATCTACTGGGTATAGCTGAGGAGACCTCACTCTTACAAAGGGTTACAAGACAGAGACTTTCCCTGTGGCACATGTGGATCTTATTTCATAGAAAGGCAATGCTCAGGGTATACAGTCATCTTGAAATCATTAGGGAGCAAAAAGATGGAAAGCATCTGGGCCTCCAGTGACATCAAAAAATTCTTGATTTAATCAACCCCAAGCACCTTGTTTCTGGAGTTCTTGTTGTGGGAGATAATAAGTTCTCTAATATTTAAACCATTAAGTAATGGTATCCTATCACTTACAGCCCCCAATATCCTGACTGTTTTAATATATCTTCATGTGACAAATGAAGATATATTAGGCTTAAAAGAATTAAGCATGTAATCTACTTAGGGACAAATTTAAACCTGGTCTGTTTATTTGTTAAGCATATCTTCTTCCCATTCTCTCTGCAATTTTCATAGGTTTGTGTGTTCTTTAAACCAAGAATAAATTATAAAGGTTGCCTAAGCTAACAGTTAAATGAGTAGGGCAGATGTAAAAGAAAGGAGCAACACTCAGACTGGGTTGACAGTAGATGACTGACAAGGGTAAAAATATGCCTTGAATCATTTCTAGAAGTCTGCAGCCAAGAACATATATATGTGGAGAGGAGTTGAATAACTATTTGATACTTCTAATCAGATAATGTGATGCATAAGAGGAATAACTAAAACTTAAAGTAGTTTTTTATTTTTCATTTTAAGCTGAAGTAGGATATTAATTACTTAGTTATACCACTTTGCCTTGCTTGTGTATACAGAGCCATTATCTCCCAAACAGTTTGGAATATGGGAAGATTTATGAAGAACTATAGGTTGAAATGACTGCATACTGTTGTATCCTGAGAGAATTTTGTTTTGAATCAAGAGGGTAGATTTCTCAAGGAAAATAAAAAATTAAAACATAATCACTGCCAACTGTAATTGAAAAACAAAAAAATTAAAAAAGAAAAAAACAAAAACAAAAACATAATCACTACTTGATGTACTGCCAAGACTATCCAAACCCTAGAATATGACCATCATAATTAAAAATCAACTAATTCTGTGCAAGTATTTCTCTCAAGCAAAAGAACAATAACGAGTAGAGAAGTAGACATATAATAATAATAATAATAATAATAATAATAATAATTCATTGTTAAATTGATTAGTTTTCACACTGTATATTTAATTTTTATAGTTCCTTTGAATGCTCAAAACATTCCAAATATCAAAATATTCCTTACTTGAATTTAGACTGGCATTTCTCAGGAATATCATTTCCTAAAATGCACCAAGAAAATAAATAGGGTGATGATGAGGGGAAGAGGGTTGGTCATAACCTTAAAGGGTGTGAATCTGCAGGCCTTTATTCCTGTATTAAAAACATAGTATGGTAGGCACCAATCTTTGTTTATGCCTAGTATTTTTCAAACTCCTTTGAAAAAAAAAAACTTCCCTTTCCCCACCAAACACCCTTTATACAAAATAATATTTCTACAGAAAAGGTTCTCACTTGTTCTGGAAATGGCCATAAAGTATAAAATAAAACTCATTTTCTAGGTATTGATTTTAACATTTAACTGAATTCTATTGGGTTATACATACATTGGTTATATTTTTATTTTATAATTTTCTTAATTGGCCTTGGGAAGTTTGAATTTCTATATCATTGATGTTTTTATTTACCCAAAGGCCCCTGAGAAATAAGAGTTTTACATTAGATTTATCTATAATTAAAAGAAGTATACTAATACTATATGAACCAAAACCAAATTTTACCTGTAAGTCAAAAGAGGATTTCGAGCAAAACCTCAACAGCTGTGATAGTATTTTATTATTATTATTTTTTTGGCAGGGGAGGAGGGCACTAATTATATGGAATTCTCAATTCTACTGCAGGAAAAGAAAAGACTTTGGTACTAGGACAAGGTAATATTGTTAGAATGTGGATTTATATAATGTAAACTTTGGTATAATAATAAATAGAAAGTGAGCAAAATAAATTTAAAAACCCCTAAAGATCAGAACATTATTTAATATAAGTAACATTTTAAAAATTAAATATTTGAAAGTATGTGAAATCTAATACTACTAGAAATTAAATAATTGGAGAGAGAATTAGTTGACTAGGTCAGAAATCATATATATGAATCAGACGGTGGTGATATGAGACCATTGTACAGAAATTTGGAGATAGCTCTTTGAGTTTTTTCCTCATCAAATAAAGAGTAGATCCTTCTCTTTCCTAGTACTGAATGCTCCACCTTTTGAAAACTATTGGCCATTAATTTTCTAACACTCTAAACCAAACTGACAAATGGAGTCAAATTCTCTACCACATCTGTGCTTACTAAGTTATTCAGAGGGAGGGCAAATGACTGATTCTGGAAGAAATTAATTGTACCAAAAATCCTTAGTGAAATGCAGTTAAAAAAGAACCTCAGAGAAAAATTTGAATAGTATTCTGTAGTTTGTATTAATATTAAACAATTTCTTAGAACTATTACTGTGTTGAGGAAAGCAAATGAGTAATTATATATAATTTGTTAGGTATCAGGATTTATAAAAGAAGCATAGCTATAGAATCAAGAATTTAAATTGGAAAATAAGAGAGGCAATACTTTTGTGAACTTGTGCCTTAACAAGGAAAAAATTATCTTTTATTGTTTTGACTATGGAAAAGGTCTAGAAACAATGTTCCATAGGGCAGCATCCAAATTGCTGTTACTCATACAATTTCTTTCCCACTAAAAGAAATCAGGGCTCACTGGGGAAAAGTCTGATTCCGTGTGTTTTGCAGAAAGAAACCAGATGAGTCTGGAAGATTTTTATAAGCCAGAAAGCAAGGATATTTTCAAAGATCAATGGGTCATGTCAAAAGGACATAGAAGCCAGCCTAAAAAACATTGCCACCAACTAAAGCTGAGAAAATTTGAGCACCCTAAGAAATATAGTGGCTGCAGTTGAATAAACAAATGCAAAATCTGAAAACTATAAGTCCATAATGATACACAGAAAGAGAATAATTAAAATATTCTGAAAGAAGATGAAAATAATAGAATGTTTATGTCAGGCAGTTTTGTCATTCAATTGTGTCAGTATTACTGAATTATTTATTATATGACAAATAACAGAAAAATGATTAAATCAATTTGAAGCATTTTTGGACTTAAAAGGATTATTGGTGCAATTACCACATATAGTGACTTCCAGGTAGATGAAACCACATACAATGTCCAAAATTTAACTGGACATATATTTAAGTATTTTTAAGAGTCTTGTGGTCCTAAGTACATAATAAATGCAAGATTCCATCACGTGCCAAGGTCTTTGAAGTTACAGTTCTTAGGATCCTATCAAGTCAAAGATCCAGACTCTTAACTTGAAGTTTGATAGACCTCCTTAAACTTGAATGAGAAAAAGATTACATCTTTAATTTTAACCTGACATTCTCTTCAGTTATGAATGTAGGTCACAAATCACAGTTGTATTAGCAGGACTTGTGACTGTCACAAGTAGAAATTACAGATATTATAATCTAGTTGTTGCATATATCACAACATATTATGCATACTAATTTTAATTATGTTAAATAAATTAAAAATATTTTATCGCAAATTTGTTTTTTAATATTTGATAAAAATATTTGAATATAATTTATTTCCTCTTTAATCCTATGCACTTTATTTTATACATTTAACACTATTAGAAAAGTTCATAGTCTTCACCAGACTGATGAATAGGTCATTGGTACCAAATAAAATTAAGAACACCTGAAGAGGAAAAAAATATCCTTTATAAAGGCTTATCAATTTGAGTGGGAGTTGCAACATTTTTGAAGTAGGCCTAATAAACTGAATCCAAGGAAGTGAGCTAAGTGGACATTCTCTTCTTAAAGTTAGCAGTTTTAAAACAAGGCTAAAAATATTTTGGCACTCTTCCCATTCAGAGCTGTGGTCTATGCACCTCCCTTTGAATGTAGGTAGGCTTATGACTGTTCTGACAAATAATGAAAGAAGTGACCATAAAGGACTTCAGAGACTTAAGTGCCAAAAGGCAATTAATTAATCTTCCTCCTTGTTCTTTGGGACACTTGTTCTTGAAGCTGTAAGCTGCCATGTAAGGAGTATACCTATATTGGGGATGCCATGCTGTGAGGAAACCCAAGCCACATAGTGTGGCTTTTAGGCAATTAGATCAGCAGTCTTAAGTGAGCAGCTGTTGCGTAGTCCCAGCCCAAGTGCCAGATATGTTGGTAGAGAGGCCTTCAGTTGATTCCAGCACCCAAGTTGTTCATGTTACCCTGAGCCTTCCCCTTTCCAGCTGAGGCCCAAGAAACGAGGGAGCAGAGACAAGCTATACCCTCTGTGCCCTGTCCGAATTTCTAACATATAGAATATAGATCAAAATAAAATGGTGGCTGTTTTATATCACTGAGTTTTGGAGTGATTTGCTAATGCAGCAAGAGATGAATAGAATAGGGTTTAGGATGAGCCAATCAGTAATCTAGTTAGTTTTATGACATGAATCTCTCTTAGTAAATAATGTCAATTGAAACAAAATAAACCATGAATAGCTCAAAAGCCAATCCAATTTTCCTGAAGAACGTGCAAGTTGTGATTCAAATGACTGTAGAACTCAGACTTTAAGACTGCCTTGATGGTCTTAGCATCCTGAGATAGCCCATTTCAGCTGTCTAGAGGCTACGTTGCCATCTCTGTCCAAGAGTCATTTCCATTCTAAGCTGTTTTTCATGGAATGTGTAATACCAGGCCAATACTGGACTTGACGTTAGCACAACATGCATCTGATCTAGGATGAGTAGGCCTCTTTAAGGAATTCAGAAGGAAGAACTGCTTAGTTGCCTATTGGCTGAACCCTGTGAGAGTCTCTTGGACATGCCTATGAATATTCAGTGTTTGGATCTCTCTTGTCATTATTTAGATAGCTTGGCTGTTCAATACTGCAACACAAATCATACATCCCTGGACAATGAGTGACGAGCACATCAAAATTTTCCCACCAAGTCATGGTGAGCACTCACAGATACTGAACGAGAACTCAGACTTTGGTTGTGCTATGGATCTTACAGTCTGTCTACCTTATATTCATTTGGATGATGGACTGTGTGAAGAAAAAGAGCAATGTGATTTATTTAAAACCTTATTTTTTCCTTTTTATTATGTATATTTTCTACAAATTCTTCTCAAGTCTAGTGATTCAAGATTTGCCATACAGAAAGTACTCTAGAAGTATACTTTAATTATAAAAACATTTTCAGCTTATTAAAATATGTATTTATAAAAAACTAATTCTAAACTATGTTGAGATAATATATATGCATATATGTATGCATATCTATTGTTTTTATATTTTTTGATTTAATGATCTGCTAAAAACTATGGCAATACTTAATTTAGGATCAAATTAGGAAACATAGTTTTGTTTTTTCTTCCTTTATTATATGTGCGACTGAGTATAAAATTATATAAAATCATTTACAGGTCAATATGTTTATATCTAAAGCCCTGTTCTACCTTGAGCAAATTAACAATTTGCTTTGTGCAGAAGTTATTAAGGCCTTCAGAATCTTTCTGTAGATAAAAGAAGTCCAAAGAACTAAGTAGGATTGTAAATGGCTTGAAGTCCACTGAAGAATGAGTTTGGTTACACAAAACTTCCCTGGGTCTGAAGATACCAGACATAGATACATTTTAGAAGACTTGAAAAATTAGAGATATGTGTAAAGAAATGATATTGTTGCACATATAAGGACACGATCACTTACAGGTGGAGTCTCTGATTGTGAGCCCCAGTTCTCAGAGGCGTTTCACAAGAAACAAACAAAAAAAATATGCTTTTACTTATGAGTAATAGAAAGTAGAGGTTGGTGAAATTTGGTAAGACTGGCTAAAGTAACTCTCAAAGACCTATAAATTCATACCTGTGAGGTAGGTGTTGTGTGAGGAATTAATGAAATAGTGAGAAAGGGGTTGAGACATATCTTCATTCAAATCCAGTTTCTCAGGTGAAACAACTCCATTTTCTTCTCCACTCAGATAGCGCATAAATCCATCCACTGATATCTGTCCTGGAGGAAATGAAGAGTTATGAAGAGTGTGAATGTATTCTTCTTATGGGTTGCTGATAGCATTTTTTTTCCCCTGAAAGCTCTGATAACATCCACGGTAGAAAACAGTAGCCACATTGCATTTTTAATATGGATAAATAGTACTATGATCATTCTGTTTCACTACAGTTATCTCCAAATGCCAGAGATAAAAGTACAGTTGCATGAGCCTCACGCTTTCAGAAGTTTTTAAATACCTAAACACCAATCTCCTGTTTTTAAATATAAGAATGGTTATCAACTTCATGGTTGAACACCAAAAGTTATTAGTGCTTATCTCTGGGTAATAGAATAAGGGGTGATTTTTCCAAATTTTCTATTATAAATGTTGATACAAAATGGTTTCAATAACAACAAAAAAAAGTTAAGATGGCTCTCTCTTATGTAGTCTATAAAAATTACTATGATAAAGGTAAAGAATTATTTCAATATTTAGCATTAGTCACCTCAGAAAGATGATCACAAAAGAAAATTGCTAAGTAGAATCTGAGTAAAATGAATTATGAATCATATTTTCTTCCCTTTGAAGGTCATTCTAACTAAAAAATATAAAGAGCTTTTTTATCTGCATTCTATTTTTTATTTCTTTATGTTGCATATATCCTTTTGTGTTACTTGTATAATCAAAAAAGTTATTCGTAAGTGGTTTTCTTATTTAAAATGAAGTAAAAAGGGTTTTCAAAGAATGATCTTTTTTTCCTGAAACAGAAAATAAAGATGACCACAAATGAGTCCGTCCTAGGAATAAAAAATTGAATGCTGATTAAAAAGATCTTTATATTTCTTATTTAGAATGACCTTACATCAAATGGAAGAAAATATGATTCATACTCTATTTATTTCACTCAGATTCTACTTAGTAATTTTTCTTCTGTGGTAACCTTTCTGAGGTGACTAATATTGAGATAATTTTTTAACTTTATCATAGTAATTTTTATAGAATACATAGAGAGAGTCATCTTAATTATTTTTTTTTGTTGAAACAGTTTTACATTAATATAAAAGTGGCATATGTTCACTGAAGAAAAATTAGGAAATGAAATAAGCGAGAGGAAATATAAAACTTTTTCTAAACATGCTTAACTCTTCTTTCAGAGGTAACTACTGTTAAAATCTTGGGTATGTATGCTTCCAGAGGAAACATGTGAGAATGTGTTTATAATTACTTTATAAGAATGTAATAATAGATTTAGTAACCTCCTTTGTTTATATTAATGAAAATACATTATGAACTCTCTCTTTGTACAAACTCAATTATTTTTGTAAGATGAATTCCTGGAAATCGAATTGCTGGTTGAAAGACTATGTATATTTTTAAGGCTTTTAGTACACATGGCCAATTTGCTTTCTGTTAAATTTCTAGCAATTTACTCTTTCTCTAATCGTTTTCCTTCTCTTTATCCCTACACCAAACTCACAGGTAAAAACATGATTTCTAATAATTCTAATTTTTACAAATTTGAGCATATTTTATTCTTGAACGGTAAGAGGCATATCATCTGTAAGTAGCAAAGCTAGCATTGATTATTTCCCACAGCGTAAATCTTTTTACATTCATTAAATTTCTCAAAATGACTAATGAGTACTTTTCCTAATTCTGTAAACATTATGGCTAAGTAAACTTTAATATTTTCCAGGAATAAATAAACAAAAAGAAAGAACTTGGGTTATTGACTCTTGATGAGAGGAGGTGAGTTATACAAAAAGAAAAATCTTCCTAAACAAATTTTTAAATGGGAACAATTATTTATACTATGAACATCTTACAAATCAACTCTAATATATACCTTGATAATTGTAATAATGACAAAAGGAAAAAGTGCCAAGAAGGTCTCTTGTATTAGAAATAAGAAATATGGCAAAAGGGTCTTCATCTTGGTATGTTTCTATAATCAATTTTTAATAGATGCCTAGTTAATACCTCCGAATAACCATCACCTAACAAAGTGATCCTTCCAATCATGCTGCCATTGATGAGATCACTTTGATTACTGCCTTTGAAGCCTTCTTTAAAAAATTCATTTATGACAGAATGCATATATCCTTTCAGACTGGTTTCAATTTTTGAAAACAAACCAAAATCGATACCACTTAGGGTCAAAGCTATTTCAGTAGATAGCTTTTAAAAATAATTTGGAGTATAAAATTCACTTAGAGGTAAATTTAAAAAATATATAATTGCTTCATAGTCTTCTTTTTTTCCTATAATAAATCGATTTGTTAGCTTCTTCTCAAACGAGTGTACATTCCTCCCTCATTCCCTCCTTCCTTCCTTCTCCCCTCTCATTACCTTCTGTTCAACAAAGATTTATTGGATATCTGCTATGTGACAGAAAAACACAACACAGTAAAACAAAGCCTCTGCCTTCAGAGCCCGTAATTTAATAGAAAATAAGACAATTCACACCTTGAAAACCAGGCGTGAGCTCCTTTAAAGCAAGGTATGCATTTATGTCTTTGTCATCCTTGGAATCTGCCACAATGCTTTGTGTACAGTAGGTGTTAAATCAGCACCTCTTTTTGATAATTAGTTACTCAAAATAGAAAATAAATAGTTTTAAACCTGGAAGATCACCAAGGATAGCATAATTTTGTTAGATATTTTTTTTCTGATTAGGTCAAATCATGTGAAATTGCTAATACTTAGTATTTTTAACCTATGCAAATGACAACTTCATACAACTCAATCTCTAACTACAGCTATTCCTCAGAGAACCAGCAGTAAATACAAATGTCTTTAAGGGTCAGCAAAAGAAAATAATGTGACTACTGGAATAATGTGTGCATCAAGGAACTGTAAGGTGTGGAAAACTCACAAATGCAAATGATAGCAACAAAATGTTGTGTGACCAAAGGTACCATTTTTATAGTGCTGGATTTGACCCTGAGACAATCAGCTTATGTCTGTTATCTTGTAAAAATAAATACTCTTTGGTGTGATCAGCAACTTTTAAAAGCAATGAAAACAAGTATGTCAATATGGCAGAGGAGACAAATTAATTTTAAATTTAGCATCAATTCCCATTTATTGCCTCTAGTGCCTTCTGGGTCCTTGTGTTGAAAAAGGTTCTGAACCCTGCTTGTGATTAATTTTGATGTCTGTCATGGGCATAGGACAGAAAAGTGGGGGTATACAAGAAATATATTTGCTATCCTCAAATAAGCATATTATAATTAAAGTCAAGTCGTAATTTGCAAAGTGCCAAAGTTTTATTTAACTTATCAATGAGGAAACTAGAAAGATGACAAAGCCATTTCAAAGGAGGTTATGAGAAACTAATATATACATATATGTGTGTGGTAGCAAACAAAAACCCCAAATTTTGGAAAAATATTGTAAAATTGAATACAAAGCTGATTAATGTCTTGTAAGTCAATAAAATGTAACCTTTGGGTTATCTTCCCTACCTTTATTATTTCGCAGTAATTGAAAATTTTAACAGATAATTTTTAGCATAGATTTGAATCAGTAAAAAGTAAGAGTTCAGAATCAGTGTTTATGAGGATTATTTATAATTAATTATACTAAATAATTTAAAAATCCCTAGTGACAAATTTACCTAATCCAGAATAAAAACAATGAATGGCTAACTAAATGAACAAATGAGCAAAATTTTGATGCATCAAATGACTAAGCAGAGATGTACCAAAGTCAAGAAAAGCCTATGAAAACATAAGGTTAAGAAGTAGCCCGTTTATAATTTCCAAGGTGTCACCTAAAGAGTCTGGAGTTCATCTGCAAAAATGCAGATGTTTTTGGCATAATGAATTAGCCCTCCAAATAGATCTGACTAGTAAAGGCTTTGACAGAAAGCAGAACATTACAGAATTTTCCTTTATTGGATATAACCTACAGCTGGAATATTCACTGCTGCTTATATTAAATGCCTCAGTCCTTTTCCACCAACCTTGCACTATTTTTGCCAAACTGCTTACATTTTTTTCTGGTCCATTGAGGAGCATAGAAGAATGAAAACATTGAGAATTAAAATAGAAAAGCATTGCTTTTCTAAACAAATTAGTAACAGCAGAAAAAAATCCAGCTTCCATTACTTCCAGCAATAACTGATCAAAGACAAATTCCTCAATCATAGGATGAATAAACTATATGGGCTCTTAAGTCTCCTCTAGCTCTAAATTTCTATGAATTCAAGTGTTTTTATATATTAGGGATGATTACTAGCTAAAACAAAATGTCTCATATTAAAATGAGATTATGAAACAACAAACCACAATTTAAAGCAATGCTACAATTTTCTGAAAAAAAAAAAAAATCAACAGGAAAAGAAGTTCAGAAGGATATGGCCAGCTGACAAAAGCTAAAAATAGAGCCCATTATATATTTTCTTAATAAAATATTGATATGCTTCTAACTGAATATGTAGCTCATATAATGGCACCTAAAGATCTTCATAAGGATATATATTGTTTGTACCAGTTAGAGACAAAGTAAGAAAAATATAAATCCCTCAAAGAATGGAAAAAAAAAACCCCTGCTCTGTGAAGCTTTTCCATTCAAAAGAAGTTCTGGTGTTCAACAAAAAAAGAAACTAGCGATGCAAAAGTGAAAAGAATTGACTTTAATGGGGAGAAACAATCTCCAAAGAGACACAAAATGATGGTCCCCAATGGCCATTTATGTCTCCTCATACCTCAGCAATACCTTTGCTGCAAAGAAACTCTTGAATGTCACATGGCTTTGCACAAATGGCATGGGCAGCAACTGTACCTTTGCCTCCTTCTGCTTATCTCCCTCCCCTGGGGTAGATAATGACTGAAGCTCCACTGGTGGCCTCCTGAACATGTCAGGAAGACAGAAATTCAAAATTCCACTGTGGCAAAAATGATAGCTTCCAAGGATGCTTTAAAACCATGCATTTCCACTGACACTTGAATGGATATCTTTCAAGCTTACAAGTGCATTCTAAAATGCCTTTAAATAATTTACGAGCTATTCTGATGCCTTCTCTAAACCTGAGGCCTCACGAAAAAAATCAAGTATGAGGAACAGTTGTGTCCAGAAAGGGGAGCTATAGACAATAGAACAGAAGAATGGTCTAAAGAGCTTTGTGGACTGGGTTTCCCATGTTTTCAGGTCCTGAATGCTTTATCTAATGATGTCTAGAAATTAACTTTCAAACAGGACTTTCTGACTTAGTCATTCTGTTCTAGGCATCTGAGAAAAGATGTTTCAGTTCAAATCTCTCCAGGAAGAACAAGATATCTTGAACTTATGCAGAAGCTAGGGTACTCCTTTTTTTTGGTTATTAATGAACATAGTTTTAGTAAGGGCCCAACTCTATGTGCTAGTGGTTGAGAATAACAAATGATGTGTTCATCAGAGCCTGACCATATACCACATGCCACAGAAAATTCCTTCTTGATGCCTGTTGATGTGCAGTTCAGGTCTCTATTTATTTAGTAGAGTGTCTAACATACATGTAGCTAAAGAGCCTGGAGTCAGAGCAACATGTCAAGATAGCAGAAAAACATACTAACTTCATGTTGGCCACATAGGAGCCTTATGGCTTCCTAAGAATTTAAATCTCAAAATCCTTGGAGATGATTAACTCATTTTGGTCCAGTTCTGCTCCAGTTTCTCTTTCCCTTTTCTGCTGCCCAAGTCTGGCAGAAGATAGAAGAAAATAGGTCAATTTAATTGCTGTTGAAATGAATTTAGATGGAGGGAGTGGTAAGGATCTGAGTGTGGCGAGTGGGTAGAGTGGCCAAGGTGCAGTTAAGCTGCCCCCATATGATTTGCTCTTGATGTACAGATACTATTACAGGAGATGACTGGGAAAAAATAGCATGGTCCATAATATAGGGTTGTTTTCTAAATTTAGACCTATTTTTATAGCTATAAATTTAGACCTATTTTTATAGCAGCTGCTAGCCAGAACTACTTCTACTAGGTTGGTTGCTTGAAACAAACTCCCTCATTTCCCCCTTGGTAGAAGCAAATGCTTCCAAATCTATTAGTTAATGCTTTGGATATTTACTTCTATATCTCAAAATAATATGCTTGTATTACTATTTTTTGACTTCTCACCATGGGTGATAAGGATATTGCTCTTTCTTCTCTTTACCCCATATACACAATCTTCCTATCATTTTGAAATAGTTATATTATAATTTAGTCAGATCAGTAATCAGTACTTATACTATCATGAAGGTGTATTTTATTCAGGGCTGAGTCATATAGTAGATCAACGATTATTTTTCTTTTCATGCACAATTTTTAATTTTCCCTGTAGTTAGCATTTGTCTTGTTTTGTCATTTGCTTAACTTTTTTGCACAAAGCTCTAATTCAATTTCCAGATGATCTCCACCGGTATCAAAACCTTTATGCAACATGTTCAAACACAATAAGTGTTCTCTGAGTTTCATATTCTTAAAGGTCTTCCCTGGAGCCTTATGATCTGCTCCAATCTAGATTGATTTTCATTTCTTTTACTTCTTCATCAAATCTCCTCTCTCTCTCTTTTTTTGTATATCACATCTTTCTCTTTCATGGTTAGCTTTTTTCATTTTAATGGAAGCACATTTGTCAGCAGCTTCTTGAGAAAAGGTTCATGAGTACTAAATTTTTTGACGCCTGAATGTCTAAAATTGGCTTCATAATATTTGCATACTCAATTGATAGTTTAGCTGGGTATAATATTCTAAATGTGGTTATAAAGAGTTTTGAAGACTTATTGATTTGTCATCCTAAAAACATGGCCTGTTTTTTTCTTTTTTCTTTTTGAAAATTTCTAGTATCTTATTTAGCTCAAATTTTTTGAAATTTCAAATTACGTACTTTGGCATAGGTTTATCTTTATCCTGTGCTGGGTACTTTTTGAGCCTGTTCAGTCTGAAAGATATCATCATTCTATTTGGGAAAATTTATATGAATTGTATCTATGATAATTTCCTCTGTTCTCTCTTTCTGGCATGTCATTTGGCCAAATTTTAAATTTTTATACATTTAATCTCTGACTTTCATTTAATTTCTTTACTCTCTGAGAGATTGCTTCAACTTTATTTTCGATATGCCTTTAAGGCTTTTGTTTCTGCTACCTTCTTTTTTTTTTTTTTTTTCTTAAAAGCCATTTTTATCCTCTGGCATTTCTTTAAAGATACACGTTGTATTCTTTTTTCAGGAAGTGCAATATGTTCTGTTTTATTTCTAAGGATGTTAATGATATACGTATATTTAAACTTTTTTTCTTACTATATAGTCATTGTTTTCCTCCTGATTACTTTTTTCCTGCTTATTTATAATTTTTCAAGAAGTTTTCCTCACACATCTAGTAATTTTTAATTGTCTGCTCTTATTTCAAATTGGTGGATTAAAAAGTTGATTGACTTTTTAATGTATCTTGAAAAGTAAGAGGGATCAATCTTTGTCTCTTTGGAATAATCCCAAATGTCAGTACTTTTAGGTGTTTCTTCTTGGGTTGATCAGAGTCCTGAGAGAAAATTTAATTGCTTGCTGGGAAAGCAATGATCTGGATGCCATCATTCTAGAGTCAAATGAAGGAAGAAGGCTGAAGGTCTTAGCACTCAGTATGCTTATGATCACTTCATTTCTTTGCTTTAAAAATGGCAGCAGTGCCTTCACATGGTCCTGTGTCATCCTCAGACCCTCTGTTTTCTTATCTGTAGGAAGTAAATACTTAGTCCTCTCCCAGGTGGGAGTTCTGACTATTCCTTAAACAGGTGCTAACCAATCCTGCTAATTTTAGGCCTTATTTCCAAACCCACTTTGGTAAGACCCTAGCACTATCAATTTCTGAGACTTTTAAGGTTTTTATAGAATAACTAAGATTGGTTCCTAGCTTTTCATATGAATGATCCTTGATCAGTTTTCTCAGATCTGTTTAGCTGTAAACATAGCTAGCTGCCCAAATCATGTAATTTGTCTCTTATCCTATTATCCTTGTTCTTGACAGATTATACCTTTAAAAAATATCTCTTTTAATAAAATTTTAGTGTAGTTTCAAGGAAGAGTTTAATTAGATGAATATATTCAGTTCACCATATTTGTCCTAAAGTTCAATGATTTTTCCACTCTACCATAATGCAGAGATTTTTGTTGATTATGTTTTGTCATATTTTACATGTGTTACACACATTAGTATCTTTAGGTAAAATTAAATCATAAGGAAAGAACTAAAGGTTTTCCATTGTGGACCTTCTTGGCCCGGTTAGAGACTTATAATGGGGTTCCTTGGTTTTCTTTTATTTATATCTGTTTAATAAAAAGTATGCAGTTACTAATATCTCACTACAGATGGCACTATATGGATAATTTGTCCATCTGATTTTCTTCGCTACATCTTTTCCCAGGTAGAATGTAGTCAGAGTCACAGAGGTATCTTGAGCTCTTAGGTACTCATAAGGTGGGAAGTTGCTTGAACCTCTTTGCTTCTCTTGCCAACCCCACAGGCGGCTTGTGTAGAATAGGTATGGTAATTTGTATAAGGATCTGTCAACACCCCAAGTGTCTAAAGGAGTCATGATTGAGTCAAGCCAACCTCTGATTTTATGAGTGCTGGTGAATTGTCCAACGCCCTTCATGGTGGTCATGGGATGTGTCCCTCATGACCTCATTCTGTCAGCAAATATATGTCCAGATTTGCAATTCTGTTTCCCAACTCTCTTATGTAAAGTTACAATTTGAATTCAAAGCACTGCTGGAGAAATTAAACAATCAAATCTAAAAAATAAAATTATAGAGACTTCTGGAACTAAATTCTAAGACAGCTGAAATAAATTGCATATTGTATTCATACTGTAGTAGTTGGCAGTATTTAACAAATGAGATATTTCTGGTATTTCCTCCTTTATTATTCTGAAGTTCCTCTACTCTTCTCCACTTCAGGCAGCAACACAGGCATTCAAAATTTGCCTCAGGAAAAAAAGGGATGGCAGAGAAGGAAGAACTAAAAGGTATATCTTGTGCTTGTTTTTGAAGCTACTTTTCTATCAAGTCTTCCTTGTTCTCGAGTCTAGGGCAAGTCCCAGACAAGTTTGATGCCCTGAAGAGAGAAGCCTGTGGCTCCTTTCCCCGGAGATGCTCCTAAAAGCTGCAAGACCTGGTGTTCCCTAGTGTCTATAAACAGAAGGAGCAGAATTTTCTAAATAAATAAACTGCAGGAGCTGGGTCTAAATAAATTAAACAACTTGAGACTTAGAGAGTTCCTTCTTGATTTGCGCATGACTAGCAAGCATGTGGCTGAACCCCTGGTCCTGAAAAGTACAAGCAGTGGCCAAGACCAGAAGGAATAAGGCAATATTGGGGCTGTTAGCTTAGAGAGATGACCAAATATAAGATTCCTCCTCTGATGTTCAGGCACTCGGTAAGGCTCCTAGCACTTAGATACCATCCTGGGTTATTTAAATATAGAAAATAAGAGAGGGGGCGGTAAATTTTATTTCAAGTACATTCACAGTTTCCTCAAATGTCACCATAACATGAAGCCTTCCCCGACCACCTGATATAAATAGCAACCCCTCCTGTGCTGACACTCTTATTATATACTACTCAATATTTCTCCATGATATTTACTACCATCTGTCATTCTACATATTTACTGGTTTGTTAGTTTGGGTCTCCTCCTATAAGACTATAAGTTCCATGAGGATAGAATGTTTTATTCTGGTTTTCTCTTGAATCACACCCTGAGACTAGGATGTGGGTATTAATATATTTAAAAGGTGTTCTCTTGAAAACACTGGTGGGGAGTGGGGAAGGCAGTAAATAATGGCACATTATTAAGCAAATCACCACTGTAGGCAACTGAAATTTAATATATTTGGGGAACCACTAGGAAATGGAGTAGAACAGGTACTTACAGCTAAGGGAAGAGGAAGCTGGAGTATTGATACATCAAGTCCCCTCAGTCATTGGTTGATTAATTGCTTCAGGGGGCATTAATTCCCCAGTACTTCTAGCCACTACACTCTTGAGAAGAGGGGGCTCCATGAGTCAAAGAAATTGTCCAGCAAACAGATGCACATACTCAGTGGGAAGTCCAGCCAGCAGACGGGGCTTTTGTATTGCTGATTCTTAGAACCCAGAACAGTGCCTAACACGTAAGTGCACAATAAATATTAGCTGAAAGAATGACACTGGGTTCTACAAATATTAACATTTATGTATTAATACATATCATGAGTGGTTTTGTGTATAATCTTGGCAAGTAAATCCTTCAAACCAATTTGTATCTTAGAGAACTAAAAATGTAATTCTGAGTTCAGCTGTAAATTACACTGCAAAGGAAGAATTAAGATAAAAATATTAAAGAAATGCAATGATAATTTATAGAATGGAACTATGGGGCTTGGTCTGGCTTTGGTTGATGGTACCTGACAGTCAACAAGTGCACTTAAGAGTTACAGGGAGGATGCGGAGAGCTGAGTCCCAAACAAGAATCCTGGAGAGATTGCAAGTTTTATCTTTACTCCTTCCCTCTGCCTAACCCCTGGCAGAAGTGCTAATCAAACAGTATTAAATGTATAAAGCTATCAAAATAGACTAGAAAAAGGAGACTAAGATAATTCAGGATAGGGCAAGTCAATCCTTAAACAATAGAAGAATTGATTGTACATCATTATATTGCACAGGGCAAGGGAACTGCCCTGTCAATACGCTCTCCTCTTAACATCTTTGATCGGCTCTGGTAGAATTACACAAGTAAAAAGTTTATTTGAAATAAATCCATAGGCTCCCACCTTCTACTCACAAAAGTGACTTTTGATAAGGTCACACAAGCCAATGCTTCTTATTGCCCTGAACCTTGTGAACCTGTTGGTGAGTCTTCCAGACCACACACTCTCATGATACTTCATACGAGCTCAGTGATCCAGGGGAGGGAAAAAGTACACCAGGGCATGATTGAATGCTAATCTCTAAATAGAATCTCTAAATAGAATTTATGGCACATTACTAAGGTGCCTTGAAGTCATGTTCTTTCCTGCTCAGTATGTGTTTTTCTTACCAGGATGGTTACCTTGGAAATCACCCTATTGTGGCATCAAAGCACCAGTGTGAAACTGCTCCTGATATAGTCCTAAAAGCAGGTGTGAGGCAGCAGCAGCAAAGTGCTAAAGAAAACAAGTAATGCTCTGGACAGTCAAGGAAAGAAAATGTGGCTGGCTGTGTTTACAAACATGGGAGTTTTTCTGCTTTTTTGGGGGGAACGGATTCTGACTTTAAAGGAAATATGTTGTATCAGTATGAGCAGATAGGAAATGAAGAAAGAGAGCCAGTCTTTAAAGAGCTTCATGAATTTAATATATTTCCAGTGTATTATTTAACAAACCTTTATATATTGCTTGCTACATGCAAATATTAACTCATTTCATCCTCATAGTAACTATGAAGTGAGTACTGCTTTCATATCTATTTTATAGGTGAGAAACCCAAGGCAATTAGCTTGCCCAGCTTGTAAGTGGATAAATTGGGATCTGAACCTAGGTAGTTAAGCTTTGTGTTCCATGCCATTTACTACTATGCTATGCTGCCATAGAAGACACTGCATATAATCTAGTACAGGATAAGGTAAATAATAACAACAATAACAACAACAACAATAATGAATAATAATAATAATAGAAGGAAGAGGAGCTACCATTATTCATGCAGTGACTATGTGCCAGGCACAGAAATCCTATGAGAGAGGTACTTTTAACTCCTATTTTCACTTAAACTTAGGCAACGGGAAGAGAGATAGTGGTGAATACAATTGATGATGTTTATCCACATAATTTTCCCAGCACTGGCCTGGATGAGGGACATGGATGATGGAAAGGAGAGGGTCTTGCCACTGTGGCAGTCAGTCAGGGCATCCTGGATTAGTTTTAAAAATAGTCCTGAATGTGACTAAGGAAGAGCTTTTCCCGTGATTTACTTATCTCACTAAAACGTGCTACTTTAATCTTTCTGTTAAAAGAAGCTGGGCTGAGGCAGGACAAATGACCCATCTGGCAGAGGTGTGAGGATTAGCTCTTTGATTTGGATTTGTCTATCACGGTTTAATATTATTTTCCAGACTGGATTTACATTCTAGTCTTTGCAAGTATTTTAAAGGCATCCTCTAGCATTTTTTTCCTCTAACTCCTGAGTCTAACTATTAGGAAGAAAGATAAAATGCCACAGAAAACTTGTTATGTCAATGTGAGGACAAAAGAAATGCTAAATAGATGATGTAACATTGTTTTTTAGGTTTTGCAAAAAATATGCAGGTTAGCTTAAAGGAATAAAAATAGTCCAACACAAGCAACTAACATCTTCCAAAGCCCGGAAACAAAGAATTCTCTACAAATTCTGCTTTGGAAGACAGATGGCCTATAAATCCACAGAGAGTCATCATACAGTTCAGATGGGCAAACTGGACAACGTGTCTGCCAGCTTGCATGGCCACCAGCCTCATTATGTTGAGCCAAATGCCAATTAGGAAGGATCTGGCACTCAAATTTTTGGATGTCACTGGGATTAGGTGGTTGAGAATCCATTCATCATCATTCAATCCCTATTCTTAATGTAATACTACCACAACACTGAGAAGCTGAGAAGCCCACGTTTATTCCAGGTGCTGTGACTGTGAGTTCTGCTAGATCAGCTCAGTAAAGTAAGTGCAGATGTCTTTAATATCCCATGGCTCACCAAAATCTATTTGCCTGCTTTCAGAAATAGACTATCAGAGATTTCCTTTTCAATTATCTTTGTTTGGGCACAAGCTTTCCTATTACATTTGCCAACTAACTGTGCTTTTGTAGTGTACATGAACTTTGCTGGTTTCTTTATCTATTTTATCAATTTTGTTTCCAGTCCTGGAGTCAGTATGTTCTATGCCTGTTCTAGTATTTTATCTGAGGTTGGAAAGTGTCATTCATTCTTATTCCATCTCGAAAAACTGTTCTATTACCATAATTATTTGCAAATACAAGTCCAAGACACTATGTGATAACATCCACTAAATGGCTATGCGCTCTTCTCAATAGTCTTTGCAGATTAACCCCATTAATCAGCTGTTATGGCTTTCTGTGTCCCTGCAGTTCCCTCTGTATTAACTTGAACTTGTTAAGGTGATTTTGTGTGAAAGTTCTTAACACCTAACTTTGATTTAGCACTTTCTCTTTTTCAAAATATTCCCACATCTGCAATTTATTTACTCCTCACTGTTCTGTTTGATAGGTAAGACAAAGTTTTATTACTTAACATGACAGATAAACAAACTTTGACCCAGTGAGATTTAACAGTACTTTTAAGTTGACATGGCTACATAAAAACAGAATCCAGATTAGAACCCTACTCTCTTAAACAGGGGCCTGGAGTCTTTCCACTAGACTTGTGTAAGGACTAATTTATCATTTAGGGTTAGAGGTTCTCAGAGGGAAGGAAAGAAGTTCATTTCATTTTACTGGCATACTGCCGCATTACTCTACCAGAGGAGACTCTTCACAATGGTTCCTGACCATAACACAAAGGAGGAAAAAATGTTCTAGATCCTTAACCAGAATGTCAATTCCTTGGTCAAGCAGGACATTGGCTTTTTAAGGTCAAGGACCATGACTTTCAGTTTGTTTACATCTGTTCATGTGTCTGGCATAAAGGCAGGTCCAGAATATGTGCTCATTAATGCTTCCTTATGAACTACTTAGCACATGTTATCTCTTAGTGCCTTAAATGCCACGGATTCTAACCTGTCCCTCATCCAGACATCTACTCTGCAGCATTTCTGAAGTTCAGCTTGAATGTCACTTTCCTCTTCAAAAATTCTTCTTCATGGAGGAGGTTCTGCTACACTGATAGCTCCATGAGAAGAATGGCATCTTTATATTGTCTAGTTCAAGGGTGGACATAGGCAGTAAGGCTCAAAAAATGAGTATTGACTGAATGAATGAATGAACCAAGATTAGCATCAAGGTATTCATGGCCTTTTAGCCTTACTTCTCATTACTTTCTTCCCAAACATACTGATAAAGTTACTTGATCATTTAAAGACTCAGTTTCCTCATTGTAATATGAGGATAATAATACTAACTCAAAGATTTGTTCTGAGATTTATGCAGGATAATTAGCAGGTAAAGAGCCTGAAGCAATTCCTGGCAGTCTCTAGAAACTCAGTAAATAGAAGATCTCCTTTTCTCCATGCTTCCCTGGCACATAAGGAACCCTCTTTACATACTTACTGAATGAACAAATGGAGGTGTATCACATTCTATCTTGTATTATAGTTAGTGATATATATCATCACCTGTCTGAATTATAGTTTCCTTGAGAATGAAGATTTTATCTTGATTTTGTTTCAGGTTTTTGTAGTTCTTTAGGTGGGCAATACATGTTTGTTGATTAAAATATCCACGCGACTGCATCTGGTATGAGTTAAAATAAAGAGTCCAATGCACATCAAGTGTTTTGGAGGATGTCTCCTTCAACATGCTGGTGATTCTTGTTATAGCTGTAGAGCTGGACTGAAAAATTTTTTCTATACTATTGTGATCATGGTAAATGTTGTTTTGTTGGTAATGACTTTGTAGCAGATGGTATTGGTGCCCCAGGAGACAGAGTTGGGCTGGATTTCTAACTTCATGTCTTTGTCTGATGGCTTACTTTCTGTAGGGTAAGCTAGAAGTGGCTGAGAATGAACACTTCCTAAGAACACCTGTAAACAGTGACTGTAGCTGGGAAGCTCAAGGATGTGTTCTACACTGGCTTCTGGAGTTTGCTGTAGGACTGTGATCCAGTTATGTACACTCGTAATTTGCTTGAACACAACCTTTACTGTCTGCCTTCTCTTCCCCAATCTTACTTCCAAAACTGCCCTACTACTGCTACTTGGGATCACCTCTCTCAGACTCTTTATACTTGAATTCTTCTCCCAAGACTGGTTTCTGGAGGAACTCAAACAAAGACAAATAGTGATGTTAGTAAGAAACATTTTTGGCTCATTTTCTTTCTATGTGTTAATGTAGAGTGCTAAGAAAGAAGGTTAATTTTGTCAATCATCCTCTGTTAAGGTGTTCTCTTCAAATAATGCTACTGCTACTCAGTAGATAATTTTGCTTTTGCATCTGGAGTTCTACAGATTGCAGTGGTTCAGAGCTAAAACAGAGCTCCTAGAAACTCTATAATGAATTAATAAAATTATTGGTCATTCTCAGCTTCCTGACATTATTTCACTCATTGCCATTGTACATTTTTCAGCTTTTCTTTTAAATACTAGGGTAGACAGTCCACACCTCACCTCATCTGTCTTTCTTGTGGTTGCTGTTTGTTTTCCATGGACTTGATTCTCTCTGCATTTGATCTGTTTCCCTCCTACTGATTCGACTTAAAATCAACTGCTAACAAAATTAGACTCAGGGTAATGCAGATGTTGGGGGCTAAATGCCTGTGGCTTTGTGGCCTTTTTCCAGCACAGTACAACCTTCCAAGCCATTCCTATTAACTGAGCCATATCCTACTTGACCCCTCCTGAGAAGGGTAAAGGTGTGATAGTCAGTGATTATTAATGTTATGTTCTGATGGGAGGTTACATTTAAGGGGGAAAATAACCATTATCTGCTTTGTCCCAAGAGCTCTCACATGAAATGGCAAGGAATCTCAGGAAGGTATGCTACAATGAGGTAAAGAGGTTTTAACAAAATTCAGCAGACTGGGGTGGATTAGGCTACCAATGTCACTTCCCCACTTCTTGGGACTGGCATTTGACTTAGTCTGTTACTATTTATATTTTTCCTAATTGGTTGTTTTCTAAACAGAAGCAATTTCAGCTATGAATGAACATGGTTGTGACTTTGTGGCTAGAGCCATGCTCCTGAACAGACTCTGAAGTCACAGAATAAAAGGCTGAAGAAGAAAAAAAAACAGGACTCAGGGCTAAGCATTTGTAACTCCTCAGACCAGTTCCTGCTTCTTGAGAAAGGAAGAAATGCAATCAAAGAAGGGAAAGTGAAGGAAGTTACCAAGTCAACTAATGATTAATGGACTCATAATGGCTATCTTGAAAAAAAATGTTTTTTTTGTTTTTGTTTTTGTTTTTCTCATTTTAGCCCATCTCTTATACTTGGGAGAAGTCTACGAACACATGAAATACAGAGCTAAGAGGAGCTTGAAATATATTCACAGATGATAATGTCATTCTTCTGTGACCTTCCACAGAGGCTAGAAAGTCAATAAGTGATTTTAATCAATAAATTACTAGAGTGGCTTTTCGGCAGCTTTCCTAGTAGTAACTTAACTAAGGTATGAAAAGAATGGGCTGTGTCATATGGTTTTCATCTGTCCTTGTCTTTTGGGAAGAAAATTCCATCTCGTTTAAGTTGACTTTGTTCATTCATTTCAGTTCTTTTATTTCTTACAGGGAACCTATATTAAAATATTTAAATGGATGTCATCTTAATTGTGAGGCAGATCTTTAAAACAGTCAATATTTCTTCCAGAAGAGGGGTTTTTAAATTGCGCATCCTGACTCTCCTACGGTTTTGGCAGAACTGCTTGCAGGAACAGGAGAGGGCAGAAGAAACAGGAGTAGGGCAGTGATCATCAGCTACACTCCAGGTTCCCCTCTATTCAATCAAAATAGTGCTTTTAAAGGCTTATCCTCCATGTTGGCCTTTCTTACGAAACGTTGTTAGAAGAATCGAACACAAATAAAAGATACTATGTTAAGGACACATCTGAAAACCACTGCTATGGACGTCACTGGCTAACTTCTAAATAGCCAGATTTGCATCTTTTTTCTCAGCATGTCCTGATGGAGGGTTTCAAGCAGAATCTGGAGTTGTGGAGAGGACTCCGCACTGGGACATGGAAGATATGGTCCTAGTCTCAACATTGTCCTTTCCTTAGATACCTCTTCTATGATCTGAGAGTTTGGGCTAAATGGCTGTTACCTGTAGACAGCAGACCCCATTATTTGAGGCCACTGGCCAGGGCTTCATGAATGGTAAAAGTGAAAGCAGTAATGTGACAGATTAGAAGGGATGACCCATGAGCATGACCCCTTTCTAATTTTTTCTCCTCTCAATGCTCAGCTACTCTGGCCTTACCCACCTTTCACTGTTGATTCTGTTAGGGCCATTTATAGAAAACTACTTGTCTTAGTTCAGGTTCTCCTAAAAGTAGGCTGTGAGATAAGAATTTGAGTTCAAGTAGTTTATTTTGGAGGTAACCCCAGGAAATAACAGTAGAGGAATAGAGAAATGACAAGGGAAAGAAAGAGAGCTAATAACGGGTATGTTATCAAGCAGGTTACAGTTGCCGGCAACTAGGGTTCAATCCTACTGGGGAACTCCATGAGAAAGTGGAGAAAATTCATCAGAACTGTCCCAGGGGCAGGAAGATGAGGCACTACTTCCTGGATGAAAATCACTCCTAGGGCTGTGGAGTTCCAGGTACTTGTATGTTGGCTGAAAGTCCTGGAGAATTGCAGAGGATGCTATTGACTGTGTTGGAACAATGGGTGTCAAGGGATATGAGAAGAGCACTAGTATGTGCTGGTGTCAATATCATCCCATTTTATAGATGAGGAACCCAAAGCTCAAGCAGGTCAAGTCACTTGCCTGAGGTTTATTAGCTTAACCATAAGACTATGCCAGCCTTTTTCTTTAATTATGGCATGTTTGCTCTCTTGAGGATGCACAATAGACAATAATACAAATAATTGTAATATTTTATAAATTTTACCTAGTAAAGACAAGCAGCACTGGAAAAATAATGATTTTTAAAAATCTTCTGGAAAATTAAGTGATGAAATAAACAGTAAGATTCCAGTGTAAATCTTTACATCTTAATATATAATTCCATTTTAATAAAAAATATATATGAAAGAATGTTTGAGCCAGAAATAAACATTGGTGCACAGATACAACATGCAATATTTTTTCAGGTTTTGTCATCAAATGATTCTAACATAGTCTTAATTGTAGTAAGTGAAATAGGCCATTAGCTGAGAGATAGCAATGTTCAGGAATGCCTCTGACCAATGTTCTGAATCTCACTTCCAGATCCATTAATGGTTTGAAATTATCTGGTGTAAATGCCAACTGACACTTTTCATTAGATCAGTTGAACAAAGACTTAGTGGGCAACAATTAATCTATGCAATCTTCTTATCTGATCAACTTATATAATTCTCTCAGAGAATTTTTTTAAAGATGAGAAAAATAGGAGATGAGACTGGTCAAAGAAGTTAAATGGCTTCCTAAAGTAAGATAAACAGTAATGATGAATTGTTGACTTCTGACCCAGTTTTAATGGGATCTGCTGTTTTTACATGTCCCAGGACCATTCTTCCTTCTTCTAAGAAGCACACCCCATTTGAATTTCAGAGAACCACCTCTCTCCCACTATTAGTCCTTGTGGTTTAGGCTATTGAGTTCTCACTGTCTCTAGGGAGAGTCATGTGACCTAAGTCTCTTCAATTATTACATTCCATCCTGCAGTCTACAGTGATCCTAGTTCAGGTGGCCTTGGGTGACTTAAGCCATGCTCTGGTTTCTGGGACTTTTGGTTGAAATATGAGTAAAAAGAATTTCTGCACATTGAGATTGGTAGACCCAGAGTTGCTTGCTGGTGGCTTTCTTGTTACTTCAGGAGAAGTTGCTCAAGAATTACAGCCAGAACCAGGAAAATGATGGAAGATGAAGAAAGACAATTCTTGATGACATTCTTTGAGCCCTTGAATGTGGTTATGACTGAAGTTATTAATACCTTTATTATATGTCAATGGTAAATTCCTTTCTATGCTTCAGTATGAGTTAAGCTTCTGTCTTTTTTCAACTAAAGGAGTCCTGCCTCATACAGGTTGCAAGGTTCCCTAGTCTAATACTCTCTCTAACACACTCTGGGTACTTCTTGCTGCTGACAATAATAATACAATATAGTTCAATTGTATCAGTATTTAAAAATGAAACAATATTGAAAATATTGTATGGTAATTTCTACTGATGCAATCATTATTAGCTTAGGTCTATTTGAAGTGAAAATGCTTGCTACATCCAAACTTTTATTTGCTTTGCTGAAAACCAAATTGCCTTGCTATTATTAATATTGAGTTCAACTACTATACTATTAATTCAGTAAATACTGATCTAAAAGAGATTATACAGTTTCATTTTTATGATTTAATTGCAACAAGTGGGGAAGCTTTTGCATAGTATACATTATAAAAATTTAAGAGGAAGAAGTAATATTAAAAAAGGAATGTAGCTTGATACATCTGCTAATATTATAATCTATTATATTAATTCAGTTGTTTGACAATACTCATGAACACCTGCTCTTCAGAGGAAAATAAAAATATGAACAAACTGCAAAATCAAATTTAAAAAATCAATCTTTAATTTTGGAAAGACTATTTTAAACTCTTAGTTACTAAATAATTGAGGTCTAATCCAACAATTTCTTATGCCTACTAATAAAGATTTCAAAATTGTTATTCCTTTCACTATAAAATAACAATCAGTACAATAAAATAATCTGCTCTAATCTTTGTTCCCATAAACAGAGCCAAAACAGCTAATATAATGACTTGGTGTGAAACATCTCATGTTTGTTTTTTTACTGCAGTTTTGGGGTTGAGAAATGAATTCTGTAATTTAAAAAATCACATTATGGTTGACAGGGAGGCTTCATGATCAATCATATTAAGTTCTAAAAAAATAAAGTTGTTATTTTAAATATACCTGAATTTTGTGTGCCTGTTGTAATTATAGAATTCATAACTGGTACATCTTTAAGATGGCACTAAACATGCTTGCAAATGCTAAGAGACATAGTCTTAATTTTCATTAGATCAAAATTGGTTTTTCCAGAATTGTAGAGTTTTACAATAACCTATTATAATTTTTCACCTTTGTATCTTCTACTTTGTCCAAGTCATCAGAGTATGACGTATGGGGGCATCATATGCCAGCTGAAGCATGGGCCATGAGCGGTGTGATGTGAAGGGAGGAAAAAAAGGAATAGTTTAGGTTTTGAAGTGTCTCATTGGTTTCATAAAAGCTTTTGTTTTCCTAGTGTCAAGTGCTAACTGTTTTTACAAGTCTTATTGGATTTGTTATAAAAGTGGTTGTTATTTTGGGCAAGTTTTGGATTTCAAAAGGAATTGTCAAGCTATTCAGGTGACATCTCCAAGTAGTTCTTCCCTGCTTAATGACAAAGAGAAATCTAGTCTTTATGGCACCTACAGGAAGGGCATCATAGCTAAGATCAGAGGGACAGGCCTGGTAATGCTAACATATACTGTTGGGTCACTCTTTTCCTTTGACTGATCTCAGAACAATAAGAATTATGGCAACAATGAAGGCAAAGAGCTTGACCAAGAAAAAAAACAAAAACTAAAAAATTTCACCTAAAAATTCCCAACTAATAATATGTAGGATAAAAGTAATTATAAGATTTTACATTTATATTTAATACTGTCATTTTTCATTTAGAGGACCAGTTCAAGGACAAATACAACAGGTAAAAGATCTTTTAATCTCTTTTTATGAAAATCATTCTTATTAATGGCTATCAGCTTGCTAGAGCTATTTCTGATACCTATAAATTGCCTGCATATTAACATGCAATTTATTTCTTCTTAATAATTGGTTAATTGTACTTTATTTTCCTCCCTATGGAATATCTAAGAAATTTACAATAACCTCAGTGCTAACACACCAATATTCTCAGTAAAGATATTTTAGTCCAAATGAGACTTGGCCTTAGTGATAAAAAAAAGACCAAAAATTTTTTTCAGGGACAATGATGTGACATATAATTTAAGACTTCTGGCAATTAAATCATCATGATCTTATTTTGGCAATTCATTTCTCTCAAATCAAAACCATAAATTTCTTAATAACTTCCAGATAACTTAGAGCTGTCTTTCTAATATCAATTTTTAGACTCATTAATTTTTTCTAAAAACACTATTAGTTTTTTACATAGAAAGTAAAATTTTTATATATTTCCCTCAGTAGAAAAATTTGTCAATAGTGTAAACTGGAATAATATAAGGGTCCAATAGACTGAATATTCTCTTTGGTTTTAGAGATTTAGAAAAATCTGTGGGTTACTTCTCAGAACTTTTAAAAACAGACCCAAACGGGCAACTTGTAAGATAGTGAATTTCCTGTCTGAGAAAGACACATTTGGCCACTGAATAAACTTAAAACAAATGATTAGACATCAAAAAAAAAAATGTGTTACATACATACTCATACATAACAACAACAAAAATCACACACTAAAGTAAAAAAAAAATCTACTTCAGATTGATCTGCCAGTGATTTAAAACAGAAAGGAAAGCAGGCATACAAAAGAGGGAGACTAACCTAAATAATGCTTGATGCCAATAACTACCAGTGGGTGACTCATTCACAATTAAAAACCAGAGCTTCCCTATGGTGTGGGACAAACTGGACTAACCTTTTTTGGCGAGGCTATTGTTTGGTTCATACTTCTCAATCAATACTTGAACTTGCTCTTGCTTTAAAGGTGGGTAGAGTATTTCATTTAGCCTGGGATCTCGTTGCTTAAGGTTGATAAAATCCATCATCTGATCAACGGTAAGATATGGTTTGCTTTTGGCACCACTAAAAACAATTAAAAAACCAAGAAATTAGAATATTTTCCTCCCAAGTCTCATTCATTTATTTGTTTATTAAACATAATCCTGCCATACCTGGTAAAAGCATGCTATATTGAAATTCCTATCATCCCCTAAAAACACTGTGTTTCTTCGCCACAACTGTCACATCTCTAAGGGCTACAAATATCTTTTGTAATCACTGCCACTAAATTCCAGTGGCCTTGAACAATACCAAATGCATGAGAAAATTCACAGGAGGAAAGCACTGCATCTTGTGTATATAAGATGCACCAGCCTAAACTGAACACGGAGGTATGGGTTGCCTTTGATTCTGACACTAAACTTCTGGTTTAGCCATCAAATTCTCATATCCCCCATAATCATTTCAAGATGTATTTATTACTCAACATTAAAAAAATGTAAACAGTTGGTTTAGGTACATTTTTATTTTCATTAAAGTTACACCAGCAAGAGTCTATAACTCTTCAACATAGTGTGATTTGAACTTCACATTTTAATCTTGTTGACAGCCCCAAGTCAAGTTCAATGGTACAAATATTGCAATGTTTGATAAATTGTTGATGGCAATGAACATCACCAAGTGAGTTTTTACAATGTCATTCTCAGCAGTATCATTTGCCTGTCCTCCATATGAAGAAATCTTTATTTTGTTTATCGATTTTGGATTGATTTTCTGTTATCGTATAGGTTTCAGAATATCAAAAGGTAAATTGCTACTTCCCCTCATTTGTCTTGATGTTTTGGTTTGTTTCTTATTTTCTTTTAGTACTTATTTAATTTCTAACATTAAAGCAAATAATTTTCAGCTGGGAGGGCTCTTAATAATCCTAACTTCTCTTTTCCCTAATGCAATTCAAAGAGATAAGATGGCAGGTTGCCAGTTCAGAGTTCTTTATGCAACATGAGTCTACCACCACTAAGCCAAGATGCTTCTCTCTTCTAGCCATAATCTTCAAACCACATAGACTCCCCTGAGCATACTAAAACAGCTATACCCAGCAACCAATCACAGCAAACTTCCACTCATCCCCTCAGGGGTGGGGATGCATAATTGTCTCCAAAAATTACAGGGAAGCACTAATAGTATACATAGTGTATGAAGAAATTACTCCTCTCTTTCTATTGCTCAAACTCCTGCCCTAGCCAGCCTAAAAACTACTGCAAGCCAAAAAAAGTGGGTTAAAATGTGTTTTCTTACAATTCAGAAAAGATGTTATCAATTTCAGGTCGAGGGCAAAGGTTGTTCAGGAAAACTCTGTATACTTCTGGAGTGAAATCATCTTGAGGTATTGAATCATTCTAGGAAATAAAACAACTGGGTCAGTTAATGGCCTTATTCCTTCCCTATCTTTCTCCCTCCCATTTTCCCTCCCTCTTCCTTTACTTCTTCCCTGTTCTTTCCATTTTTCTTTCTTGTAGGAGGTCAGGGTAAACATTTAGAAGACATTTATGAGGCCAGCTGTGGAATTCATTTCTGTTGCTTTTTCATTATCATTTAAGCTTAAGAGTTTTCTTCTTCTAAAGGGATATTAAGGCAATTTCTTAAGTATATTTACTAAAGTAAGTTAGACCTAGTAAAAACAGGATCTGTTCAGCAGATTTTTTTTTAAGTTTGCTTTTTTTCCTTTGGCTTTTATCTTTTTTTTTTAACTGTGATAAAATATACATAACACAAAATTTATCATTTTAACCATTTTTAGAACCAGTGGCATGAAGAGCATTCACATTGTTTATGGGAATGTTTACACATTCATATTTGTTTATGTGCTGTAGAGCATACTTTTGAATAAATATGTTTTTAAAAAGTAAAGACCTTGGGCTTTACTTTTTAAAGATGGAGTAGGTAGTAAGTGGAGTAGGAAGATGCTCTGCATGCCTCTTCCCACGACCACCTCAAAATTACAACTAAATTACAGAATGACCATCATTGAGAACTTCCTGAAGTCTGGTTGAATAGAAGTCCTATAACTAAGGATATATGGAAGAAGCCACCTCAAGACTAGTAGTAGGGGTGGAGACTTAATTGAGCTGGGCCCACCCCCGTGTATGGTGGTTAAAAATCAGGAGGAATGTCTCAGCTGCAGAAGTGCCCCCTGAGGAGGGAGGGGTCCCAACCCCACATCAGGCTCCCCAATCCAGGGTTCCAGTGCTGGGAAGAGAAGTACCCATAGCTTTTGGCTGTGAAAACCAGTGGAGATTGTGGCTTAAGACAAATGTCTGGAGTCCCAGACATTTTCCTCTTAAAGAGCCCAAATATGAACTTACTTTGTGACAGACCCAAAAACTCTATGCTCCAGCACTGGCCAGCAGCTCAAAAGGCACCAAAGACATCTGGAGAGGAACTGAATTGTCTGGCTTCAGGGAGAGGACTAGAAGGGCAGCTTTCTCCCATATAGAGTGCTGGCAGAAGCCACTGTAACTTTGCTGAGCTCTCCCCTGATCCAGCTTGCACCCACCACACTGGAGTCTCCATCAATGTAGCTAGCATCGTTCATCCTGCCTTGATGTTGCCCTGAGACTATGCTCCACTCAACCTGCAGGCCCACCCAAGCTGCTTCCAGTGGCTTTTCCATATAAATGACCTGTCTCGGCGCATGCTGTGGACTTTCCTAAAATCTCTCAATGGTTCACAAACCCCAAACAAGCAGTATCTGACCTCACAGTGCCCTGTACCTCTTACTAAGCAGCCCCAAATCTGACACTAGTGGCAGCCAGCCTCAGTTAGCAGCTTATCTCTCCAAGGCACCTCCAAGCCCAGCACAAGTGGCAACCATTAGCAGATCACATTGTAGCTCATACCAAGTGTCCTCAAGCAGGGCACAGGCAGTAGCTGATCTTGGCCTTCACCAGAGCACCAACCAACCACCTCCACAAACAACACACTCAAAGGGAAGACTCAGCAGGCACCGACCCCTGCAAAAGCAAATCCTACTCCATAGGGTCAGCTCTTGTACAATAGCTCCTCCACTGTAGTCATGGCCAGTCTTTATAACCAATCAGCCTGAGGGTCAGTCCCTCCCACTGACATGCAAACAGCAATGAAGTCTCAGCTACAACAGGTGGGCACACACAACCCAGCACATACAAGGGACATGCCTAAAGCACCCAGCTCAGGTGCCCAGGGAGACTCTGGGCCCCACAGGACACATACTATATAATGCCACTCTACTAAGACTGGGAGACATAGCAGACATAGAAACAAACATGGAGAAACAACCAAAGTGAGGAGACAAAGAAACATGTCCCAAATGAAAGATCAGAACAAAGCTCCAGAAAAAGAACTAAATAAAATGGAAACAAGTTATCTACCAGATGCAAAGTTAAAAATCTGCTTATAAGAGTGATCAATGATCTCAGTGAGAATGCCAACAAAAAAATAGGAAATGTAAAAATGGAGAGAGAAAACATAAAAAGAACTCATCAAAAACAAAGAATACAATAACTGAAATGAAGAATACTTTAGGAGGAATCAACAGTAAATGCAGCAAAGGATTGAATATCAGCAATTTAGATGATAAGGTAGCAGAAAACACCCAGCTAGATAAGCAACAAGAAAAAAGAATACAAAAAATAACATATAGATAGTTTAAGAGGCCTTTGCAATAATATCAAACATACTGATATTCACATCATAGGGTTACCAGAATGAGATGAGAGAGAGCAAGGAACTGAAAACCTACTTGAAGAAATAATGACTGAAAACTTCCCTATCATGGTGAAAGAAATAGAAATACAAGCCCAGGAAGCACATAGAATCCTAAACCAGATGAACCCAAAGAGGTCCACACCAAGACACATCATAATTAAAATGCCAAAAGTAAATACATACAAGAGAAAATCTTAAAAGTGGCAAGAGAAAAGCAATTAGTTACCTACGATGGGGTTCCCATAAGACTGTCATCTGATTTTTCAACATAAACTTTGCAGGCTAGAAGGGATCAGCACGACACATTTAAAATGATGAAAAGAAAGGACCTACAATCAAGATTACTCTATCCAGCAAATCTATCATTTAGAATCAAAGTACAGATAAAGAGCTGCCTAGACAAGAAAGAGCTAAAGAAGTTCATCACCACCAAACCAATATTGCAAAAAATGTTAGAGGGACTTTAAGAAAAACTATAAGAGGAAAAAAAGATCAAAAATATAATAGTAAAATAGCAATAACCACATATCTATCAATAGCTACTTTAGGTGTAAATAGGTTAAATGCTCCAGTCAAAGTTAGATTAGCTAAATGAATATGAAAATATGACCCTTAATGTGCTGTCTACAAGGGAATCACTTTAGATCAAAAGACACACAGAGACTAAAAGTAAAGGGATGGAAAAATATATTTCTTGAAAATGGAAACAAACAAACAAAAAGTTGGGGTAGCAGTACTTATATCAGATAAAATAGACTTTAAAACAATGACTATAACAAGAGACCAGGAAGGACCCAGTAATTCTATTTCTATATTTATCCAAAGAAACCCAAAACACTACTTAAAGGGACATGTACATTTATATGTTCATTGCAGCATTACTGACAATAGCCAAGATATGGAGGCAACCTGGATGCCCATCAATGGATGCATGTATAATGAAAAGGTGGTACATATATACAATGGAATATTACTTGGCCATAAAAAATGAATGAAATCTTTCCAACTGCAACAACATGGATGGACCTAGAGGGTGTTATGCTAAGTGAAATAAGTCAGACACAGAAAGACAAATACCATATGTGATATCTAAAAAACAAAATCAACAAACAAACAAAACAGAAACAGACTCATAGATACAGAAAATATTTTGATGGTTGACAGATAGGAAGGGGTTGAAAGGATGAGTTTAAAAGAGGAAGATATAAAGTATATCTGGTGATATAAAGTATAGCACAGGAAATATAGTCAATAATATTGTAATACTTATGTATGGTGTCAGATGGGTCTTAGATTTATCAGAGTGATCATTTAGTAAATTATATAAATGCCTAATCACTATGTTGTAAAACTGAAACTGATGTAATATTCCATGTCAACCATCATTGGAAAATTTAAAAAATATATTTAAAAAAATAAAGAACCTAGAGATAGACATTTTCAAAATGAAAACATAAATTCTAATTTTGTGCCTTTTTTTCCAAATAATGTTTCTTCTGATTTAAATAATCTGATAAGCTGTAAAACAGTTTTCATAAGTAAGATGGCACTGATCATTATTTCTCACAGATTCCTCCTTCTCCTATTGTTTGGGAAGCAAGTCACTGATATAAAAAGTCACTTCTATGACTTATTTTTCTTTTCAGTCAGGCTGCCATGGAAACCGGAAGCAAGATTTCAGCCTTTGTTAACAGGAAGGACATTCTTCATGCTGTTTTCCTATTTCAGGTATGTGTTTATATGAGTATTTTTATTTTCAAGCCCTAAAAGCAAAGAAAACACTCTTCCTTTTACCATATTCATAGGTTTTGAAATATACTTTTATAGAAGTTTCTAAAAATTATTGCCTCAAATTGTACACCACTTGCTGATAGATAAGAAAACTTAGCTCGCCACTTGGCAAAGAGCAGAAGTCCCATATTCGTGGAATGAACAAATAATATAATATTTTCTTTACTAAATCCTTTTATAGAGCAGGAAAAAATATTTTGCAAAATATAATTTTGAGACAACCAAACAACACATATATAATACATAGCAAGATGCATTACACCATTAAGCTTAGTTACCTGGATATCAATTTTGAAATCATGAGCACAAGTGGCCAAATCCAAGAATGGTGGGAAATTCCCATGGATTTTTTATTGTTTTGTTTTTCCACTCATAAAATGGGGACAAGTACAACTTGTAAACTGATTTCTAAAATTCTATTTTATTCACAAAATGAAAAAATTTCTTTGCCTAGATGTACATTTTTCAGTGTCACCCTTTCTGTGAGTTAGACACCTACATCTCTTTAAGTAATTTTGTAGGTATCTAGAAATGACCTTCTCTATCCTACTCTTTGGCTGAGAGACACAGGGAAGAGAAAGATTTTAAAATCAATTGCAAGGAAATATTCATTGGCTCTGTTTGCCAACTCAAGCATCCAGCTTTATGGATTTTATGAGCCTCAGCTGTGTTCTCTCAGTCTCCCTACTATTTAGCTACTATTTAGAGCTCACTCCTCTCACCACCTAAACCTCACCCAACACATTTATAAATGTATTTTATTTAAGGATATCAGTAATTGTCTTTTTTCTCTTACTGACCCGCTTTTTTTCTCCCTTCTTGTCTTAGTTAAAAATCTCTTCCTCTAAGGGTGTTCCCTTCTACCCAGACTGGGTTTTGTCTTCCATTATGTGCCACCATCACACCTTTCTTGTCTCAGATTTCAACAGTCATTTAACTGTATTTTGCTCCCAGCTGCACAATTCCCTCTTCCTTGCCAGCCTGCACATCTCATAAGGCAGGACCTGTGTTTTGCTTGTTAACTGTTCCATTGCCTCTGTGTAATACCCAGCAGGTATGCAACAAAATAATTAGCAAATAAATGAGTGTTACTTATAAGAAAGGTGGAAATTGGTACCAAGGACATATTTGTTATGTGTTTCCCATAGAATATCAGATTCAACAAAACCCGTTTACATATGATTCCAGACACATAATTTCATAGAACAATATGCTTTACTAAAACTCTAATTATTGTTTATTTACCAGCTGTGAATTAGGACTTCCTATTAAAGGAGTCAAATTAATGAGATAATCTGAATAAATATAATTTGTCATCATTACCAGTTGGATGTTAGTACATAGAAAAAGGAAAACATTTCAGTACAGCTGATTTTCTTTGCCTCATTTTCCTATTGCCCAACTTGACTCATGAAGACACCCTGAAGGCTTTGGGGTCAGTGGATGAAAGTAGAAGGAAAAATGTTTTGGAAAAATGAGTTAAAATAAGCATCATTGAAAGCTAACATGAAGAAGTATAGGGGAGATATTTAGAAAACAGCTATAGACATTTCCTAATTCCTTACATTTTAAACAAGGTTGAAATTCACAAAGCTCATTTACATATTTTCTTTTCTTAGATCTCATAATTTGGTGAAATGGATGAAACAGATTCATTTTGTCCTGTATGAGCAGAAGGAAGCCCAAGGTCCAATACTCTTAAGAGTTATACCCAATGTTTAAATACTCTTTGGTGAACCTTTCCTGACCATACCAGCTAGAGATGACACATTCTTTTGTGTGTACGTGTCCAAAATCCACCCCTATATACTGTTATTATCGATCGCATCCATCACATAGTTTTCCCGTTATTTTTCATATTTCTGATTTTCTATTAGACTGAGTTTTTGAGTGAAGAGACTATCTCATATTTAGTTCCTTTGTGTACCCAGTACGATGCCTGGCATATAATAGACACCTAATTAATGTTTGTTGGACAAACCCAGGAGATGAAACCAGACCTTAGGTCTTCTGTCTTATACTCCAGGACTTGGTCCACCAAATCATGCCTCCAATACAAAACAGATTTTCAATGATTATTTGTTGCTATTGTTATCAAAAATTTTTGGAAGAATTAAGAAGGCCAGAATAATCTGAATTAGGCCCATTTATTCCAGAAACTATAAAATATTTGCAAACTTTAAAAACTAAGTTGCTTTAATTCCATGCTTATTTACAAAGAATCTCAAAAGAGAAAATATTAAAAAACAAAAAAACAACAAAAAACCTTGATGGAGTACTCATGGCATTTGCATTTCCAGATTCCATAGATTTGGATATGGCATATCCACATGCCAAGATTTGTGAGCAAGTTGGGGGGCACTATGTTTGAACCTAAGTTACTTGATTCCATAACTCACACTGTGATCCAGCAAACTAAATGGTCACATCAGTTTTTAGATGTGGTTTGTATTTTCTTCTTTCTATATTTCTGATTTAAAAAAAAATCTAAACAAACAGGTACTTAACATTCAGAAAAATATTATTTAAAATATATTAATTTATTGCAGTAGACTCTAATGGATAAAGAGTCCACATAGAGATTTTATCTTAACAAAATGATCGATTATTTCCAGCAAATTCAGGGTTTCAATCTATTCTCAATATTTTTGTTCTAAAACTATCAACCAAAAGTTGAGTTAGCCATAGAGTACAAAAAATAATTACAAGTAAGCTACTCACAGTGAACTACTTAATGTGGTTTTAAAATGAAAATTTGATATTAGTGATTTTAAGAATCATAGCTACAGAAATGATTATATTTCTGATTTATGTTTGGGATGTAAAGCCTAGGAGAATGACAAATATTACAGTTATCCCGTGAGATGTTCTTTTATAAGTTTTATTCGTAGTATTCTTTAGTAAAATTTAAGGTATTCTTTTAATCCAAAATAATCACTGTTTTCCTCAGTATTACATTTATGTTCATAACCACAGTAAAACTTTATTATTTTAAACAAACACATGAATTTATCCCTTATCTTTTTCATTAAAATGCAAATATATATGCCAATGATGTGCCAAGACTACAATCCATTTCCAAATGTCACTGAGCTGTTTTCAAGTTAATAAGCCTTAAATCAAAAGAAATTTGGTACAAGTAAACTATTTTTAGTGCTCAGAAAGTTTGTGGGTAAAGTGGTAATTTTCTGAATATGCAAAGGTCTTCAAAGGTCTCACTGGAAAATGTGTTTGGATTATTAATAGAAAGACAGTAATTGCTTTGTCTCTCTTTTTAGATATAGTACTACTTTTTAACAATTAAGGTAACTTGGGCAAGCAACTGTAATCTCTAAAGGAGCACCCTCTAAAGGAATGTGTTATTCCAATGGATCATGTTGGCCAGGATACAAGTTCAAGTACATTAATTATCCTTAACAATGTGCATAAAGATTATGTTTAAAAAATCTCAACAGCATATCCACTGTGTTTCTGGTAATGTATCTATTTACAGAACACAATTAAATCTAGTTTGAACAACTGCCGGCTATAAAATGAGGCTCCAGTATGCAGTACCATTTACATAACCTTTTCTTCTGTGTAGTGTTTAAAACATCTCTTGTCAGTATAACCAGAATCTTTTTGTTAATTAGTAGATATTTTCTAGAGCTACCATTCTTCAGATGTGAAATTACAACAAAGATTTAAAATATAGTCTGCGGAAGCATTTATTTCCCAGCTCTGAACCTGTCTTTGGTTTTTAGACCTTTTAGAGCATTTCATTTCTACACCTCCTCCACGTAAAGCATATTTTACCATGAATCTTTCAAAGCTTTATGGTACAGGTTGATTATATTTTTTAAAAATCTACAGTATGTTTTCAGAAAACCATTATAACATTGAATTTACTGAAGATAAATATTTTTAAAAAATTAAACATAATTCCTATTATTTGAATTTCATTTTCCTATTAAAATGTCTCCAGTGAACATTGGTCTGAAAGTGTAAACCTATAATAGACATAGTGGATTGTAAAAAACTCAATTTATATTTATTGATTGAATTCTCAGAATCCAATTGTTTAGAAAATTGCAATTTACAGAGAATTGATTGATGAATTACACTTTATTCAGTTTCATTTTTTATTCCTTTTTTCCCTTAGCTAGATTTATAATAATAAGTTAAAATTTTGATCATTGTATTTCACAAGATGTTATCCAAGAAAGGTAAAATCAGGAGTAATTGCACAGGAAAAAAAAAAAACAGCTTTGTTTATCTTTCTAAATTAAGCTCACTCTTTTTTTTAATGCTCAAATGTAGTGGTCTTTTTTTTCCAGTTACTCAAACTGGTCAATTCCTTCCAGCCTCAGGGCTTTGCACGCATTGTTTTCTTTTTCTGGAATGAGCTTCCCTTATTCTCAAAGGCGGCATTAGATTCCCATCCTCATAGCATTCCCCCCAATTTACATGTCAGTCGAGGTGTTTGACTAGCACCCCCAGACTCTGTGGTCCTAGAATTCTGGGACTTCATTTTGTTTACTATCATATTCTTAGCACTTGAGGGCACACAATAAGAGTTCAAGAAATATTTGTTGATTCAACAATAGGACCTTAACCGTTATATCTTTCCTACTCCAAAGCATCTAATGAAAGAACAACAAAAAGCAATTTGGATCATTTTGTTTTGCTTATTAAAATGAAGGCTAAAATGTTTCAGGAGGCTTTCCATAGCTCTGCCTTAGTGTTGCCATATAATCAGCTTTTTTCTACCCATAGCAGGAAACAGATAGTGAGGGCACTCTTTTTTTCTCCTTTACCTACCAAAGTTGTTAATAAACTTCATTTCTCTGAAAAGTATTCACAACAAGAATCGGCTGGTGAATTTAATAACAGCACTCAATACTTTTGAATAATTGAATCATAAGTTTCAGAATGGCTCCTCAACTTCATTCAGTGCAACTTGAACACTGCCAGCGCGTTTCAAGAGGCTCAAAGGTTCTGTCTATAGTATAAGTGTTATTCTTGGAAAAGTGATTACTTGTTGCTTAGATACTCAGATAAAAATAATTTGTAATAGAAAGGAGAATTCAGCATATAGCAAGAGAAAAAGGTTTTGTGCCATAGATTCATTTCTCCCAGAAGTAATGATAAATTATTTTAGAGCCAGGTATGTAGAAATAGATTGAACTAAAGACAAATTATCTTAAGTGGTTAATATATATCGAGTGCCTTGAATGTGCTGGTCAAAAAAAAAAAAAAAAAAAAGCATGTTACATGCTTGACCTCTCATTTATTTTTCCACCATATAAACAAAGGAAGTAGTTGGTATCCAAACTGTTTTGATCCTCCATCCTTCTCAGAAAGACTTATTAATGAGAAGTTAAAATTTTTGATAATGTTAATATTTTTTGGCCAATACTTTTTATATGAGATGGTTGCTTTTTTTTTTAATTTACAAAGAACAAGAATCTTTCTAGATTAAAGTATTGAGGTAACAAGAGTAAAAGAAAATATAATTAGTGATCTCTTATATTGCAAATATTAACAAGTAATCCTTACTACCTTCTTTATTTAAAAAAATGTTTGGGTAATTTGGGGCAAACTGTATTTTAGTATAATTATTCAAAGCTATTTAGTAGTGCTAATTTTAGATAGGCAACATGCTCACCCTTGAAGATGGAAGACTACAAGCCTCTAAAGCAGTTTCAACTCGTTTCCGGTCTGCTGAAAACAAGCGGTATATGCTGTAAAGTGAAAGGACAACATGTGAGAGATGTTTAAAAGGCATATGGATCACAGTACTTGTAAATGATGGCAACTGACAATATTCCATGGACTCAAACCTCTTCGTCACTCAGCTTTAAAGAAAAGAGCTTCCCATTGCTCCATTCAGCTGCATTCATGTTCTGAAAGATCTATACTTTTTACAATCAAAGCGTCTAATATAAAATCAGCATTTTGAGACAATGGACATAGCACTGAATAGCCTCTAATATTAAGCACTAAAACAAATATCCTTGCCAACTCTGTCCCCTTGCTGCTACTCATTGCTCTAAAGGTGCATATTGTTAATATGATTAATAATAATTATTTAAATTTTTTATAAACAGAAATTTTTTATAAACTGGTAGCTAGTAAATCAAATGTTAAAACTTTCAGCTGAATAAGGTTTAAATATGTGCCTTCTTTGGTCAGCAATTTGGTTTTAAAAAATATAATGAGTACTGGACATTTTAATATAATAATTTGGATTTATTGGTTCTATTAAAACATTAGAAAATCTAGTGTCTAGAACCAAACAGTCCCATAGGAAATATGATGGAGCTGAGTTGTCGTTGTCTCCTTTAGATGGGGTTTCACTCTTCGGAATTTCTTCCTGCTCCAGGCCTGCTTCATCTTTTATGTTCCCTGCCTGGCTTCTGCTGATATTTGAGTTTGTAACGCCTGCTTTAAGGTTAGTGTTATCTCGTCAGAAAGAAACTCATGATCACTAGAATAGTTCTTAATCTCAGATGATCTTTTGGGTTATCAGCAAGGTTCCTCCTACTCACTCCAATACTTTCTTGCGTTAGTGTTTCTTAAAAATGATGCCACAGGAAGGGGAAGCCCAGGAAAATCTCTGTGAGGAAACAGACGTGAACATGGAGTGTTAGGGAGGATGGGATGACCACATATTTCCATACTCCCACTTGGGCCAGCAGAGACACAAAACAGAGTCATGGCACAATTCAAATCTTTGAGAAAAAAAAAATGAATAATGGGAAATGCTCACGCAGCTTACTTTTTGAGAGGAATGCGCCCTTCTGGAGTGACTTGCAGCTTAAGTTTAGTATAGCTGTTGGAGGAACGAAAAAAAATGTTTAATTTTTAAAAAACTTTTTATTGAAGAATAAAATACATTGATAAAGGGCTCATGAATATGTACAGTTTGCTGAATTTTCATAAACTTCTCTGTAGTCAGCACCCAGATCAAGAAATAGAACATTATCACTTTAGTAGCATCCCAGAAGCCTCCTGCTAGACTCTACTCCCCCAAAGGAAACAATAATCCTGACTTTAAACAACATATATTATTTCTGCCTGTTTTTGTACCATATATAAATAAAATCACATTCTTTTGTGTCTGGCTTCTTTTAGTCAATATTATGTTTTTGAGATCCATTCATATTTTTGCTTATAGTTGTAGATTAATCATTCTCATCATTGTATAGTATTTTACCGTGTGAATGTAACAACTGTATTTATCTCTTCAACTGCTTCTGACCTTGTAGATAGAGAGATGGAGCAACAGAACTTTTAAACTCTGCTGATGGGCGAGTAAACTGGGACTACCACTTTAAGAAATCACACATGGTATGAACCAGCAGTCCCATATCTAAGTGTACATGCAACAGAAATGCTTACAAATGTTCACCAAAAGACAGGTTCTAGAATGGCTATAGCAGATGATTACATGAGAAATATTTAAGTGAAGATTTCTGAGGTACTGACTCAAACTAAAAGGAATTCATAGGAGAGTAAAAAAGAAATGTGGGTTGGAATCTAAGGTCTGGAATAATGTGGTATGTCTTACAGAAGAAGAGGGAAGAGAGAAAGTTATCAAGTAAAAGAGAGGATCATCTAGAAGAGTTTCCGCCTCTGGTTTTGATTTCAAGGCTCCCAACCTCCTAGACATCCACAGCTTCCAAAGCGAACACAATGATTCCTTGCTGCTCATCTGGCGGAAATCATTGTTTTCCTTAGTCAAATAATTTTTAGAAAGACTGTTGTAACTCCAGAGTAGTTGAGTAATCCTGCTTTTCTTCCCTCCTCCTTTTAATTCTGCTTTCCTTTATGTTGTTTCTCTTTCTCTGTTCTTACTAACACTGCTGTGATTGTAAAGGCAGGGATCAGGACAACAGCCTATTGATTTAAGTAGGCAAGAAGTTATGGTAGCATCTAACAGAGATCTAAGACTCTAGAGAAGTGAGTACCGTATGTTGTTCCTTCTCTTCCTCAGATTAATAATTGATACAAGACAGGCAGATGTAGAAGCAGAGAACTATTTAAAATGAATCATTTTGGGTTCTGAGCACAGATGCCAGGATATGGGAGTGTCTCCTTATTGTGTGCCAAAGGCACTGACATTCAGGGGAGCTCAGTGTAACACGGATGTGCAGCTTGAAGAAAAGAGCGATCCTTCTTGGAAACCTTCCAGTTTTAAACTGTGGAGGTATCAGTTCTCTAACAAATCCCAAAGGGAAATTTATATTTATCATTGTGAGAAGCCAATGCAGCACAAACAACAGACTCACAAAGGAGAAAGGAAACTGACTCAGAAGAAGCAACACCCTAAGCAATAAAATTAGAGCTACTTACGCTTTTTCCAGAAATGCATCCCTGGACATGTTTTGAGCCAGCAGGTTTGTTGCCAAACTGAAAACCTCATTTGTCCATTCCTGGAAAATGTAAATCACACTTGCATTAGCTTAAATACTGTACAGTTATTAGACGCATGTTTTAGCTAGGCTACCAGGAAGAAAAATTAGTTCAATTTGTATGCCTAAGGGTTTTTTTCTCTTTCTTTGTAAAAATGACATAATTAAATTCAAATCCCCAAGTGACTACTCCTTTCCTAAGGAAATATTCTTTACACATAAACAATTCTTTTCTGCTTTGTAAAATCTCTGCTGATAGGGAACTGGTATGTTGCCTTTCAATAACCACTTTTTACTGGTTTCCTTGCACTGTAAACAGACAGAGAGTTATAGAAAAGCTTAAAATATCATCAACTACATTTTCAACACAATGCAGGTATAATCTTCCCACTTTACTATGCAAGCCAAAGCAGCTATACCAGGGATCTTTAAATGTTGCAGTTCTAGAAGTTCTCTAAACCAGCTGCAGTCACAATGTCATACAATGTGCAGTACTCTCGCTCCCCCAACTCTGTCAATCCTTCATAACTCATCTTATCTTAATCCCTCCTTCTCACCACTCACCAGTAATCTCACTTGGCTTCCAAAAATATGGAAAAGAGCAAAACTACAAATAAAGTTGAAGTTCCATTCGGGATGATAATTTTGAACACACAATTAACATTCTGGTCCAAAAGACCAGAGAGAAGATGATATGAGAGCTAAGTAATCTAATTATCTAATATTGTTGACTTGGCTTTCTCTTTAATGAAATCACATTTTTTAGTTCAACAGCTTTTATACCTAGTTTTGTTATTTCTGTTTGTTGTTGGTCTTTTGTTTCTTTTGTTTTGACTTAAGACATTGATAATACACCCTCATCTAACATTTGAGGTGGGACTTGAGAAATGGGGGCATAGAGTGATGAGAGAGGGAAGAAGGCATTCTAAGCTGAGAAAATTGGGAAGAGACCAGAGGTAAGCACACATGGCAGGATTTAGAGGGAATGAGGGATAGTTTAATCTTAATTAGAAAAGAGAGGGGAAGTTCCAACGACAAAAAGTAAAATTGAGGCCAGAGTATGGAGAGCATTTAATGTCTATTCAGGTGTCTGGAGATAATTTAGCAAAAGAATGTGATATCACTGAAGGGCTTTTTGTTTAGGGTGCAGGGTGAGAAGACCATGGGTTAGACTGTGTGTTTGGGAGATCATCTGGCAGCCATGTCAAGGATGAATTTGAGGCTGAGAAACCAAAGAGGGAAACTCAATCAGAAAGTACTGAGGCTTTGAACATTATGCATTGTTGGTGGAGGACCTGAGAAAGACAGCACAGAATAATTGAATAAAGCAAACTAATTGACCACCAAACTTGATGTACACAGAGAAAAAGATGGAAAGAACTTTGTAACAGCTTTAAAATAAAATTTCCTCTAATGAGATCATTGTAAACTAAGAGTAATAACTACTAGCACTGATTTTTAAAGTATGTTTCTGGTATAATATTTTCTGGGTTAAGGATCAAGCTTTAGACATTTTTAGCTCCATGGCAACTTTATGCATTGGTAAAAGTATTTGTAGGGCAATGTACCATTTTGTATATTTACTGGGGGCTGATTCCACACTAGAAATAAATACAGTGAAGGCATTACAAAGATTTAGGGAGATTTAACTGGTTCTGACTTTTTAGGTTGAAAACTAAGGCCTCTATTATATCCAGTCCAATAGAAATACAATGTGAACTACACATGTCATTTAAAATTTTCTAGTAGCCACATTTTAAAAAAGTAAAAACAGGTGAAACTAATTTTAATAATAAATTTTATTTAACCCAATATTTAAAAAAATCATTAATCATGTAATCAACATAAAAATTCCTGAAATACTTTACATTCTTTTAGGTGTTAAGTGTTTGAAATGAGGTGTACATTTTACACTTATAGTTCATCTTAATTTGTTTTGGCAACCTTTCAAGTATTCAATAGGCACACATGACTGGTGGCTGCGGCTTCCTCATTGGTCAGTGCAGGTCTTCTAGATTCTTTGCTCTTTCTATGGATTCTTTATAAAGCCTGCTGTAAGAGAGTGCCATCACCACCTTTACTCCACAACCAGCTAGCTCATTCAGAAAGTAAAGTATAATTTATTTTCATCACAGTCTGAGAATGTGAACATCTAAATTTCCAAATGTGGAGTTTCTAGAATCCATCAACCTCCTACAACCTTTTGAGATATACAAGAGATATACAAAGATTCAGAAGGGAAAAAGCGGTGACCAAGGGAACTTTGGAAATAACCTAACTCTTGGGTGCTGGTCTCTGCCTACATCACATGAGCTAAAATAATATGTGTCTTACTTTGGATCCCCTAGTACCAGATCCTGAGACAATGATTTATAAGAAATGGTTTATTACAAAGTATTCCCTGTAAAATTATAGGGGAGTAAGTAGGGCTGGGAAGGGTGGGGTACCAAGCCAACCCAGGCAGATGGTAACTTTGGTTTAATTCCTTTCTGTGTAGACCATATCCCAAAGTTGGATTTTCCAATCAGGATCAAGGGACCTGGAATATGGTGATCTCTATGCCTGTTAGTCTTGGTTAAGTGCTGTTGAAGGGGGTGGAAATCCCCAGGCATTTTCTGCTTTCCTTGATAGCAGGCAAAAAGGGTCCCAGTATCCAGAAGAAGCCACCAACATAGAGACACCAGTGATAGTTGTTGAGAGTAAAAGCCCACCAGGGCAATGTGTATGAAAATGGCAAAAGGATCAGAGGAGATATGGGCAGGGCACTGCTAGAACCTGCTACAGCAGGATAACATATTTTAAGACTTTTGGTTACCAGTAGCAGCTACATTATGTAAATAAGAAATGTTCAATCAAAGCCTTGGGAAAATTGTTCTAGAGCAGTGCTTCTCAAACTATCATGTGTATATAAATGACTGGGTGTCTTGTTGAAAAGTAGATGCTGATTGAGGATATCTGCGAAGGGGACAAAAAATTCATATTTCCCAAGCTCACAAGTGAGGTCTATGCTGAACCATGCCATGGAGTAGCAAAGTTCTAGAGTAGACTTGCAGCACTGACTGAAAGATTGTTAGAAGTGTAGGACTTTAGGCTTCACACCGGACCTTCTGACTCAGAATCTGATTTTTACAAGAAACCCTTATATTTTTTATGCCTATTAAAGTTTGAGCATACTGCTGGGTCAGCGATAGTACATTGAGTAATAAGGTGTTCCAAGAAGCATTATTCTAATCTTTGTCTACTCACTTCCCAAGCAAATAAAGAAATTATTTTAGTTATTAGTTTTAGAATAACCAAAAGCCCTTACAGTTATATTAAGAAAACATGGCTAAAGAGATATGGCCAGAGCATCTTAAAGGATTCTCTGCTCGTAAGGGGATTATGACATGCTTTGCTGCAGGGTAGACAGAGCCGGCCCTGGCAGTATTCTCATCAATCCAGTTCTGGGCTCTAGTAAGTTTGGCATTGGAAGGACAGCTTCTTATTTAATCTGGAGGATTTGTTTCCTACTTTCAGAGACAAAGTTCCGATAATTGTCACTAAGCTTTGTTTGGCGCCTGCTATTTAAACCCTGAAGCTTCTTAAGTGATATTTTATGCCTTATGATCAGTCTCTTCTCATAAAAGTGATAACAGAACCGAACTAGAGAAAATGGACATGAGATCAGCTTCTTTAGAGTCTCAACTGGAGTTTAAGTGTGCCTGTTTGTGTGTTATATCTGCAAGATTATTTCTGCAGTTCCCTAACTCTAGGTTCCAGTACAGTTAATGAGATGTTAGTCTCTTCACCATTAGAGATACTTTTCCTACCATGTCACAAAGTTAATGTACTTTTATTTCTAAAGCTATTTAAGTTCCATCATTCTTGACACAGGATTTACATGTTAGCATAATACTACTAATAATTGTTTCACAATTCTCAATTCTCTCATAGGTATTTTTTGACTGTTTACTATACACTGAGCTGAGTTCTTTACATCTAATAACATAATTAATTTTCACAACAATTCTCTAGGAGGTAGGTACTGTTATTAGCCTCATTCTACAGATGAAGATTTATGTCCTCAGAGCTAATAAAAGTCCAAGTTAGGGTTTCTTGGGCTCTAAAATGTGTACTCTTAAATACTGTGCTCTTAGTCATTTTGTTCTAGACAATTTTAGGGTTGCTGATACATATATTTCAACAAGATAAAAAGATAAATTCACTAAATTGTATTTTCAATAAAACACTTTATTTAACACTTACTATGGGCTAGGCACTGTTCTAAATATTTTGTAAATAATTAACTCATTTAACCCTATAAGATATGTTCTATTACTCCCACCCTTGTTTTGCAAATGAGAAAGTTGAGGCACATATTCAGTAACTGGCATAAGGTGACATGACTCGTTATAGGCACACCTGAGATTTGAACCCAAAAAGTTTGCCTCTAGTATCTGAACACCTTATCATTATGCTATAATGATGAAGTAAAGAGGAGAAATGACAGGGGAGATGATAAGATGTACAGAGGCGTGAAGTCAGTCGCAAAATGCAGGTCTGAAGTTTTGAGCTTTAATAGAGGTAGGTCACAAATTCAATTCAAACTTGCTTTAATGATTTTAAAGAGAGAGATTCAATCATAGCATGATTCACAGTTGCCCTGAGTCCACATACCCATAATACAGCAGTTCAACAACTATTTTTAGTTCTGAGAACAGAGAAAAGTTTCTCCATTTGCAATACACATCTCTTAAGGTTTTGGCCTAACTACGACTGTAAGAGGTATACAAATAAGCATGGGATCTTCTGGAAGAAGTATCATTCTTGCAGATGTTTCTGTTTTTCATTGTTCTGGTTCACATTATTTTAAATATTTTAATGCATCGACTTTACCTTTTTTTTACTATTACACATAAAAACACAGAGAATAGTGTAACTAACACAGATACAAATTAAACAAATGTCGATATTTTGCCATGTTTGGCTTAATATTTTTTAATATTGCATGTCAACTGTAATTGAAAAAAATTTAAATTATTAAAAAAAGAACATAGTGAACATACTCCCAAAAGTTAAAAAAAAGGTATAATTAAGATTAAACATACCTGCCTACAAATAAATGTAAATGAGATAAAGTTATGTACTAAAATACAAAGACCTTTTAGAGTTGAATAAAAAAACAACTATATGTTACAAAGCAAAAGAATTTGAAAATGTTGAAAAGAAAAGAATGGAATAATTTTTACCTATCAAAGAAAACCTAAAGGAAAGATAAGGGGAAAGAGCAAGAATGTGATAAAGAGGAGAATTTCGTAATTACAAGGATATAATGAGTAAATAACTCAATAGATAAGTAGGCAGATAAATATAGATAGATGATTGATAGAGATAGATAGAACAAATAAAATCAACAAAAACAGGGAGAAAAAAATAGATTACAAACAGAAACAAATAAATGTAAGTCTAAAAATATAAAAATAAGTTTATACACACACACACACACACACACACACACATTTAACTTTGCAGTGAAATGTAACTTTGCTTCTCCCTCTCCCTAGAGACAAGCTCTTTTTTGAAAGTTAGATATCAGTATCACCTATTTTCTAAGGAAAATGGTATAGGTTAGGGTTCAGCAAACTAAGGCCTGAGGGCTAAATCCACCTTGCTGCCTATTTTTGTAACTAAAGCTTTATTGGAATACAGCCATACATTTTCATTTATGTATTATCTATGGGTAGTTCCATGCTACAATGGCAGAGTTGAGTAGTTGCGACAGACTCCAAAACCACAAAATATATACTACATGGCCCTTTACAGAAAAGTTTGCTGTTTCCTCATATGGACCCCTTGTATATTTAAAATAGTACATAAATTATATCATGCTGTATGTATCCTTTGGCCAATGACTATTTGCAACCAACATTATGTCTTTAAAATGTGTCCTTGCGTCTGCATGTAGATGTAGTTAACTAATTTTAACTACTATACTATTTTACTATTTATTAATCTATATTTTTATTGGTGCACATTTATTGTTTGCAAAAACACACTTCCTGTTGCCTTAGGCCACATCCAAGAGGTTCTCTAGGGTGAATATCAAGATGAATTCTTGGAACCCTGCATCTTTCTCAGTAACAAATGTTGCTACTTGCTCATTGAAGTGACAAGGACACTCCATGTTCCTAATAGCAGTGAACTTTTATTTTCCCATGATCTCAAAAACTTGCTATTATCAGACTTTCATAAAATTTTTGCAAAGCTGATGGATGTAATATGGGCCCTTGCAGGGGTATTAACTGGCATCTCTGGTCTATCAGCATAGTTAAGCATCATTTTATATATGTTGTGTTGTTCCACTTTTCCTTTTCTGAAAATATCCTGTTCACATTCTTAACTCATTTTATTTTTAGGGTATTTGTGCTCATTGTCTTTAAAAATGGAAGGTTTTTGTTTGTTTGTTTAAGGTGCGAGCTCAAAAACAGGCCAGTGATCATTATTAGCCTATTGGTAGAAACAAAGTGCCATACATGCCTGTGAGTTGTAAATGGCACCCGTGGCATCATGTCATGCAAGGTACCCAAGCTATGCCTGTGACCTGACACCATGTAGCTGGAGTTACAAAGAAAAGACAGAGAGTAACCTTTGTTCTCAAAACAAGTATTCATTCAGAGAGTTCTAAAAGGAATACTGAACCTCTCTGTGTCTCTCTCCCTCTATATATACATGTGTAAATAATAATAATTATAATATATAATTATGTAAATAATTATAAGTCAATGGTTACCCAAATGAAGTTAAAAGAGTGACAAATGACAATAATCTAAAAGCAGGTTATTTTCAAAGTACCTGATTTGGAAGCCTCAATTTGTTACATTTAATTAATTTTTAAAAAGTTCTTAGAACAAAAAATAATTTACAACAAGCAATTTTAATAAATAATAATTTATAACAATGTATTTTAATATTTGTGAGACATATGAAGGTCCTAACAATTTTTAATAGCTTTCTATTTATTTTTTATTTATTGGCAAACCCCTGTTGCCGTCAGTGATAATAGTGTCACTCCCATTACCTCTGCTCAGTAGCAGTTTGGGATTTGGGTGAAAAGGAACCTTGTGCGGCTCATTTAGAGCTGCAGTGTCTGGCTGAGCACATTTCTCTCACCTACTGGCATGCATCAGAATTCATTTTGCCGAGCATTCATCTTAATGGAACAGTAAAGCATTTTTCATGGAGAAAAATGGTACATAAGCTTATAAAGACTTTCATTAAAATCAGAAAAGACTGTTTGAGAAGTCACTGCATTTATGATACTATTTGCAGCACTTAGAATTTTGGTAAAATTTCTAGTACAGTTTCTCTGTATTAGGTGGCAGTGAAGGTCTTCTATTTTATAGTCAAAATGTTCTCATCTTTATCTCCTACTCAAAGAGAAATGGTTGTCAAACATAACATAATTACCAAAACAAAACAAAAACCAGAAAGCATATTAGAACCCAATATTATTATTTGGACACTAGAAAATCACAAAACTCAAATAGTGTAATATCAAGGAAAGGTGCATAATTATTTTCAGACCCTGAGACTCAAATGTCTTCAGGCTAGAGTTGTCTAAACCACTAGCTTAAGAAACAAGAGAATTTATTGAGGACACTGGGTTATTTCCTGTAATTGAAGGAAAAATTGAACAAACTGCAGTATAGGGATTGCACTTATAGTACAAGGTCATCACTGCTCTCTCTTCCTGATGTCATATTTTTTCTGCTACTAACTTCTTTCCAATGGCCAGCAACTGTGCCAAGAGATGTAATATATGGCATCATCTACCACTGGAGACAGCCTGACTGATTTCTCATTTCCAGTATGAAAAATCATGGAAAAGATGTCTGATTTAGGTATATCTCTAGAATAATCAATTCAGATAAGAATCTAGTAGTGTCCATAAAAACCAGATCATTGAAACTGGGGAAGAAGCAGTGAGCAGAAGGATGAAAGAGGATAGAAAAACCAAATATATCCATCCAGAGGAGTACTGTGGAAAAGCAGATAAAAGAATGAATGTGTGCCATTCTATAACTTGTGTGGGATCTCATAGTTCTGTGTCCCATTCTTTTTATAAATTAGGCAATAAATCCATACTTGTTGATTTGACTGTATGCATGAATGTGTAAATGAAAGAGAATTACATTCATGCTTTACACTTTATGCCTTTTGAAATTATTTTTCATGTGTTCTCCATTTGCTATAAGTATTCAATCATCATTCTTGGCTACAGGACTGACGATAATGGCCTTACATTTCCTATTGTAATTTAAACTATGCTGAACTCTCTTATGAAATCTCTTGGAATACTGTGTACAACATGAGGCTAAGAGTGGGCTCTCCAATTAATAAAGTACAGAAGCTCTAGTATCAGGGCTTAGCTCAGTTATATCAGCTACATAGAAATGCTTTATGCTTTGTTTTACTTTGGACTGTATTCTGAAGAACTGTTGTCTGACTGTGTTTCCCCAGATAAGTGAAGTACTGCTGTGCTAAATGGTACCCCGATGATCTAAGGAAATGTTCACACACCTGCATGTGCAGTATAGAAAATGCGGATCTTAGAATGTAGAAGGATCCACATTTTGAGCTAATTTTGAAAGGTGTCAGGTCTAGTATATCCCTAGCCCTCTTCCAACACATCTCGACATTCCCCTGCCCAATGGGAAAAGTTTAATGTGGTCAAACAAAGGTAAAATGAATGTTAGGAGAATTCTTCAAAAGGAAAAAATAACCCCTCCCCCCCACTAAAAAGAGCAACAAAAATGGCACAGAGTGGAGGAAAAGAGAAAGATGTTTGCTTTGGCTAAGTTTTCATGATGAGAGGTTATCAGCTATATCATTGGGAGTCTCGAAATATATTTTGAGCATCAGCTGAGGAGCTACCCTCCTTCCCCTCCAGCTAGTTTCCTGAGTCACTGCTCATTTGTACAGCTGGGAAACGTTAATCAAATGCCACATATGAAATCCCTAAAGCTTCGTTTCTATGGTTTTCATGTCAACCCTTCGTATTCTTGAAATGGTTCTTTCCAAAAGCCTCACGTCACTTTTATGAAAACACTTGTTATTATGTCTTCTGAGCCTAGCAGTATCAATGCTAATTATTACTTTGGTTGAATTTGCCCAAGTGCTGTGTACTGTAGACAATAAATGTATGTAAGCAGGGTCTGCAATTATAATTGATACCACTGTTTATTTTTTTAAAAGTAATTCTCTTTGAGGAGATCAGATAAAAAAATTAAAGAAAAAAACAGCTTATTTCTTCAGTAAGATGTATGTCAAGTGAAAAAAGAGGAGCAATCACAATTTCTTGGGAGTTAAATGGTGCTGCTTATCTGTTAAATAAAATCTGCCTGACAAAATTAAAACTACTTTGATTGAAAATCGATTAGTAAACTACACACAAGTGCTTCTCCATTAACTCGTAACTTAACATATGGAATTTTGCTAAAATATAATTTTCTCATTTGGAAATAAATTGGTTTTAAATTATGTTAATTATGCCCCCCATCTTTATTTTAAAATTGTTTGCAAGCTATATTCTTCCCCTTTATATGAAGAGGTATTTGGTTTTTGGTAAGTGACTTTAACCTATTAGTCCCTCCTCTACTATGAGAACTATTCTTTGCCTTGGCTCTGATTGATTCAACTTTGGTCAATCTTCATGGCTTATGGAGGCTATGGAAGGGTAAATCTTAAACACAATATGTGCTTGTCTTCTAATTTAAAATTAAAATATCAGAATCAGTTTTATTTAATGTTTCTTACTGACCCTTCTATTATTGATAGTTTCACTAGTTTATTTAAAAATATACTTTACTGAATTTCAGAACCCCACTCAGCCACTCTCTAGCTGTGGGACCCACTGCTAAATGCTAGCTAATATCCATTTTCTCCTTCTTTCCTAACAGAAGTCTGACATTATTCAGGCCAGCAATATATCCAACTAAAAAATCTACATGTTCCAACTTCCCCAGCAGCTGGGGTGGCAATGTGACACATGGTAAATTACATGTTAGAAGTCTGCTGGAAGGCTCTAGGAAAATGTGGTTTCCTGATGTGAATATTCCTTTCTTTTTGCTGTTTAGAACACAAATGGAAGGGCTGGAGCTGCAGAAGCATCATGATCTAAGAGAAAAAAGGCCATGAGAATCACAGGGTCTCAACCTTGTTATTCTTGAGCCACAGAATCAATGCCATAAACAACTGACTACTTCCCAGATTCCTGCTGCATGAGAAAAAATGCAAACAAACAAACAAATAAACAAAAACAAATTAAAAAACACAAATAAAAAAATTTTTTTTAAGGTATTTTTATTTGTTTAAGCTACTATTCGATTTGATTTTCTGTTACTCTAGGCCAAATGTAACCCCTCCCTGATAGAATCTCCTGGAGTTTTTCTTAACCTGTCCAAATTAGTTTGCTTATAAATTAAAGCTAATAAGAGGACTTATTTCATAAAGTTGTTTTGAGTATTAAGCAAGATAATTCATGTTAAATTCTTCAATCAGTGACAGCCACTACAGATTCTTGGTAAATGTAGCAATCAAAAAAAAAAATATTTATCAAAAAACACATACATAATTTTAAAACTTTGACTCAGGTTATAATAAAAAGCAATGATTGCTTATGTCACTCTCATCCTAGTTTTGCTTCCTGACAACTATTTTAAATGTTTCTATTCTTTAATTCCTGTGGGTACTTTCATGTTTCTAAATAATATATTTGTACTGCTTTTTCTTGTCTGGTTTTAGAATCTAACTATTGCTATTCAGCTCTGATTGATGAATCTTTAAACCTGTCATCCCATTTTCTACTGCACTTTTTCCTTCCTTCTAATAGAATTGTGTCTCTAGTATTCTTTTTTCCCCAGTCACCTCTACAACCTCAAACAACATACTTGATCCACTAATTAAAGATAATATATCACTTGGCTTCTCTCTTTGTGAAAGAACATTTATCTGCCCAATCCTTTTACCTCCAATTCTTATTAGCTTAAATTTACTTTTTAAATTGTCAAAGTTGAAATGTTTTTTTATCTTGTTCAGTATTCATAATTGACTTCAATTATTTGCATATAAATCGATTCCAAATGTTTAAAACCAATAAAATAAAATTTTAGATGATTACAAAAATCCAAATACGATTTTTTGCAGGGCCATATATTAGACTATGGTTATCTTACTTGCTATAGTTCCTACACCATGAACCACATGGCTTTCAAAAGGGAACATTCCTAATACCAAGATAATATGGATCTTTTCTGGCTGCTCCTCCAGTTGAAAATCTCGCTTGCTTTAGCATGGCTTATGTTAGCATAATACATTTCTTATACATCTATCTCTACCTCAATCTTGTCAGGGGAGAAGAAATTTAAGCCTTTTCTCCCCCATTAATCTAATATCTTCCAAGTTCCTACTTGAATTGCCTGATTCCATTCCTATTCTTGCTGTTTCAACTTCAAGACCTTTCTTTAGCTTTCACTTATTTTCTTGTATTGTGTTTTTCATATTTTCCTCTCTTGTTTTCTCCTTTTCACTGGCTACTGTAATCTCTAGATTTATTGTGCTTGTATCTTTTCTGTCTTATTGTCATCTTTTTGTCCTTTCTACTTTTTGTTATTTGTTTGCTATCTTTATTGCTGTTGCAGTTGTTTGGCTCCACATTCTGGGAGATTTCCTTCATCTACTCTTACAGCAGTTCTGTAGAATTTTGATTTTAATTTTTGTTACCTATTTGTCATAGCATCTTGTTCTTATAGCATATACTGAAAACTCTCTCTGACGATTCATTTTTTAACAATTATTTCTTTCTTGAATTAGCATTGCGTCCTCTATTATCACTTCTCTTTTTGTTTATTTTGGCCTCCTTATAATTCAATGTTGTAGTCTTTCTCAATAACCTGTGGATATTTTGGTTTTCAATCATATTTTAGACTGAGGTGGTAGAAAGGCTGAGAGGGAGCTCTGAGTATGTCACTGGGATTTATTGGCTTGCAGACTTCTCTTAGAGTAAGCATGTGAGTGCCAGCCACTATGGTGTGGTATCCATAAATGTTAGAACAAGAAGAGCTTTACTCTGGATCCATAACTCAAATGCTTGCCACAATAATTCCTTTCAAATAGTTTGTTCAATTCAATAAAACACCAATGCTCACTTTTTTGACCTGAGAAGTAATTGGTTATCAATTATTCTACATGTGGAGCAAGAGGAGGGAGTAGAGGGTCTGATGGTTTTGTTCTTATTCCTTCGATTCCTTGACATTGTCTTCATTCCCAGTACTTACTCCTTGATCTGCTAGGCTGGTAATAGTCAAGTCTGGAGGCTCTCTCAATTACTTCTGAGGAAGCCAGTGACTTCCTTGGCTGTAGCACTCTATGTAATTTAGGTTGTGGTTTTCTTCACTTCATCAGGTACTCTCCTCTCTTCATTTTCTTCTTCTGCAAACTTATTGAAACATGTCATCTCCTATTGACCTCTCTCATTCTCTTCATCATCAGGTATTTATGTTCCTTTAGTCTCATTTTCATAGCATCTCAAGAGAGACAAAAAGTCATGCCTTTGCTCATTCTGATATTTGGGCAAATATTATTTTTAATTTTATATCAAAATCCAATTTCTGCTTTTTCTTTACTAACTGGCCCTCCATCTCAATAAATGCAATTTCAAAAAGCCCTGACAGCATCCTTAGCAGCCTCTTTCTCTCATGCCATGTATCTCATCCATAGCAAATCTTTTGCCTTTACAGTCAAAATATATCCAGAATCAACCATTTCTCACTATCTCTACCCGAAACTTTCTTGTCTCTGTGTTTCTGTTTCTAAATCCCCTTCTATGGTTTTTCAACAGTGTAGCCAGGGCAATCCTATTAAAATATGTCACAACATATCAATCTCTTGCTCAAAACAATGCAATAGCTACTTGTCATTGGGAGCAAATCCAAATTCTTATAGAGGCCATCTATCACTATTTGGGTCACCCATCACTCCTCCCCCAACCTCTCTGACTCATCTCTCCCTTCCAGCCAAAAATGGATGTGATCTGGATGGCACAAGATTTCATCATGCTTCTCAGAATGATGTGTAATTTAAAGTTTATAAGTTGTTTATTTCTGAAATTTTCCATTTAATAATTTTGGATTGTGGTTGACTGAGGTTTAGTTGACTAACTAAAACCACAGAAAGCAAAACCATGGATAAGAGGGGACTGCTGTATACTATTTAGCAAAGAGAATAAACAAATTACAACCACATGAAAAATATAGAAGAATATCATGGATATAATTTTGAGTCATAGACGTCAGACATTAATGATTCCATTTATAGAAAATTTAAAAGCAGGTAAAACTAACCTATACATTTGAAGGTCAAATAAGGGTGTGTTGGTAGGATAAGCATCTGATGTGCTGATGATGCTCTGTTTTTGATGTGTGTTATTTACATGGATGTGTTCTCTTTTCAAAAATCGATCAAGTTATATAGTTAGGATTTGTGCACTTTTCTGTGTATATTATATTTCAATCAAAAATATTAAAAATATGGCTAAGCTCCTGCTAACTGCATGGCTAAATAAGAAAAATGAATTTATTTATTTTGTTTTTTCAATTTATAAATGCTTAAGAGAATTTAGTATGTGTAGAATTAAGGAGTAAAAGCAATGGCATCTGTCAATCCTTGTGCACAGAAGTGAATGCAAAATTTCCTCTGCATGACTCTGCCATTAGGCATCTCAGTCTTAACTCACTAGATCCCCGATGTCTCATTTGTTGCATCTTAACACACTGGAGCAACATCTGGGCTGAAATTTGCCAAACTGGGCAGTGGTTCAACAATGTTTCTACCCAGGGGGCTAGTCAGAGGGTCAAACGATTTAGGACTGAATATCAGAGTCTGAATGTCAAATCCTGTTTCTCAGAGTGAGAGGTCATCTCAGTAATATATTGCATTGAATAAGGATTAGGGATAGGGGCTGAGAGGTGGATGGGTGAGGGAATGAGCTTCCTAGGGACCTAACCATGGACCAGAATCCAGGGGGAATACATGCTGAAAATCATTTTAATTTTCTAAAACTAAACAGGAAAGGCTTTGGTTTTGCTGCCTTTGATACTGGTATTTCTCTTTGTTAATCATGAAACATTTCATTCCTTGCTGAGATTCTCTAGATGAAGCGGTCTCCTATCAGTTACACAGGATCTCTTAGACCTGAAGGTAAACACTAGCATATGGCAATCCTGTGAACTCCTGTCTTTGCCTCAGAGCAATCTGTTTTCCAACCTACACAATGCTGTTTAGACTGCATGACTACAGGAAGTAGTACACACAACTAGAAGTCTCTATCTAGTCCCTAGACTCAAAGAAAAACAGAATATTGGAAACAGGAGCTAGACTTGGGCAGGAAGAAGAGAATTATTTTTATCTTCAGATTCCTTGACCAATAAAAAAAACTGTACTGATCTGTTAAATCAGTTAACTTGTACTATTTTTTTGGGTTGATGTAAAGGGTCTGTCTTTTGTAGTCCATCTTAACCATACCAGTCAGATCTTTAAAGTAATTCACCAACTAGTGCTGAAAAAGGCTTGAAAATTCAAATGGTCCTTACTCTCAGCTGCTTACTGATTTATGTCTCCTTTGTCACTGATAAAATAGAGGCAATAAAAAAATTTGTACAACTTCCTCCATCTCATGTACCTCTTACCAGCATCTCTCCTAATGTACTCACTTTTTCTCCCCTTATTGTTGAAAAACCCTTGCTCCTGTCTGAGCCCAGCCCCTCTATTTGTAAACTAGGACAGAGTCAACAAATTTTTATTTTATTAAGGACCAGATAGTTAACATTTTAGGCTTTGTGGGACATTTTGTCTATGTAATAACTTCTCACCTCTAGTGAAAGCAGCCATAGATGATATGAATCAAATGGGTGTTGCCGTGTTCCAATAAAACTTTATTTATAAAAGCAGGTAGTCAATTGGACTTGGCCTCTGGGATGTAGTTTACTGAGCCCTGCGCTAGATCCTACTGCTCTCGCCTATTCAAGTTCCAGCAGTTCTCCTGCTCTCCTACATCAGCACGTTGTTTCCCCTCTACAAGTTCATTCCCGCCAGCACATTTGTATATTGTTGTTTCTCCCATTTTAAAAACCATATCTTGATCTCACTTCCCCCCTTTCAGCAGTCTCCTTATTTATCAGCTGCCCTTTACTTGCCTTTTTAAATTCTTTTGAGAATTAAAAAAATCTTCAAAAGAGTTCACTTTTGTCTTTTAAATTTGTCTATGCCAATATTCCCCAGAGCTTATTCCAATATTCCTCAGAGCCTATTCCAGTAGCTTTTTGACCCCATCACTCCTCTGAGGTTGCTCTAATCAAGGTCATCAATGACCTTTATATTATTAAATCTAATGGTTAATTCTCGGTCTTCATCTTACTTAACCCACGAGCAAGATTAATCCCATTGATTACTCTCTTCTCCCCTCTAACTCAGAAAGCAAATGTGCAACAAACCACTTATTTTCCAGGTACATTAAGGGGAGATGCCCCAAAACAGTAGAGAAAGCTGATCCTTAGGGTACAAAGGGGTGGCAAATCATGCTGTGTAACAAAAAGCATGATTGTTGTTTAATTAGAAGAGATACCATGGTTAGCCCAGCTACAGAGGGAAAAACTGAAAGACATAGTTTTTTTCCTCCCCAAGTCCATTTTTTTTAAAGGAGGCACTTGTCTTAAAAAATAGATAAAATATGCAGTTTCAAGTGATTTATGTAAGATAGCATTCAAATGTGGAATAATACCTTTATGAAAGTTTAAGTCCTGGTTCTGATTAAAATTTTTAATTACACTGAGATTTTTCAAAACTCTACAAAATTGTTGCAATTGAGCAATTTACTTCAGATTTTTGTTTTCTCAGAGCACTCCATAAAGAAGAAATTTCCTTTTTCCACCCTCATTCTCCCTCTCTTCCTGCTTTAAATTTCCTCACAGATTTTCCTCACAGATCTCCATCTGACCTATGATATGTTTACTTCGGCATATCTATGTTTCTTCTATTTTTTATTTATTTATATTATTTTTAAAATTTTTTCCCTAACCCTAACCCTAAGCATTTCCTCTAGAATGCTGGCTTTCAGTATTCTAGAATGTTGTTTCCTTAACCCTGGAATTGTGGCTAGCACAGAGAAGGCACACAAAAAAAATGTGCTGAATGAATGAATGAGCCAGAATCTCTTTATAAACAATTTCTTCTGGAGACACTTGACTTTCAAAAAAGCTTAGGTTTCTGTCAGGCATTCTACATAATGCATAATGAGAGAAGCTATTTTCTTTGCTGCGGGCACTGTACAAGGTACCATGTATATTGGCCTTAGAGATGAAAAGTGTGATGTTATGAAACAATATAGAAAGACGGAAAATACAGTTTCAGAATAAAATAGTGCTTGCAAATCTTAACCTTCTGGTTGAGCTATTTCAGTGGCAGGAAAGTATCCTATAGAATATCACATTTACAGAAGGCAAAACATATTCCGTAGATTAATTAATTATACTAGGAACATCAAGTAGCTACTAGAAAAATGTCTATAGATTCAGTCTTAATGAGAAATATTATATGGCTCAGAAATCAAAATCCCTATAGAAAATTAGTGGGTAGGAACCCACAGAGAAGAGATAACGGAATATGTTTTAAGCATAACTGCATAAAGGTTTAACGCAACATGAGATATGTAGATCAGTTTGTAATATAAATTCTATATTCACTCTTAGTAAGAGCCTCTCTGTCACTTACTGAATGTTTTAAATTGAGAGTTAGTGAATCTCATGAATTGGTTGGTCATTTTTAAAATGAAATATGGTTGCATTTGGGGAAAGGTATTTTTAAAATATTTGCAACCATCTTACCATATACTGAGAAATGAAGTATATACAACTTGACAGGTAACTAACAAGATGCCAGAATAAGAACTATTGCAAGGCAAGTACAATGCTGTCACACAGACAATGTTTCATTGAACTGAAGTCTCTCCAAGTGTAAACTATAATATAGAACAAATAGGTGATTTGATTCTTAAAGAGAGAAAACAGATTAGGTTTGTAACACAGTCTTAGAGAGTAATTTATAAATACCTCAGAGTATTAAAACTGGTGGGCATTTTATTCATTCCATTATAAGACTTGATGTTATATAAATGTTGGAATAAACTTCTACCATAATCACCAAAGAATCAGAAGTCAGGTCAGTACATCTGGTGTAGCTCAGAAAACTGTCAGAGCTCTGAGGGTTAAAAATTTATAGATATTAATGTGCCGACAATGAACACTGTCTTGACATGACCTCATAGTTGTGATCCATGATGTAAGAAGCTCTATAAGGGCATAATGTCTTTGCACACTTCAAAATATTCTTGGATTCATATTAACTCTTGAAGGAAATTGTATGAAGGGTAAGGATCATTGATTGCTAGTATCCTATAAACATGGTAAAGAAAACTCTTCCTTCGATATGTTCATTTCAGTGCTCTTTTAATGGCAATTAGATATTTTTAGAAAAAGCATCAAACTTGAGTGCAAGGTTCCCAGAAGTTCTCAGCTTCTTGTTTGATATATCTTTGCTTTATTCTATTTATTTCTGTATGCATCTGGAAAGGCTCACTACTTTAACAGATCAGCAACTCCTTAATGGAGAGACCATGTCTAATTCATCCTTCTAGTCTGTAGCTGAATAAATATTTTTATAATTAAAAATTTTTATTTAAAATTTTATTTTTTTCTTTTTCCTCATATTAATTGAGTAGCTACTATGTGCATGGTCATGGGCTAGGTGCTATACAGGGTAAAGGTGCTGAAGATGTCTGCCCTCAAAGAGAGAGTTGGAAAGGAAATAGGGTTGGCAGTGGCATGAGATAAGAGAATGAATTGTGATATGATGTTTAGGTAAAATGAAATGTGGTTTTAACTATAGTTTCTTTAGCAAAGTTATATTAAATGCCTTATTCCTAATGAAAAGTCTCCATAATTCTAAGTAGATGTCATTACTTGGAAGTGTTTGAATTACCCTTCTACTTGGCAGCTGAATTATTTTTAGATGGAATTTTAACACATGTTAAATATGACTAAAACTCAAAATCTTTCACAGGCATCAGTATAGTATCATAAGGATTCAGATGGTGACAAGCTTCAGATATTCCTATCCAACATACCTTGGCCACTTCTTCTTGGAAAGCCACTAGGTTCAAATAGGAGATGTTAACTAAGTCAGTCCCATACACCACGGTTATCATGCGATGTTCCAGGCGTCCAATGTTCCCCACATCCAAAAGTTCACGTAATTTGGGGTCCTAGAAAGAAATGTTGAAAAAAGTTAGTTTATAGAGATTCCAGCATGGTAGCATAATTTCAAAAGAATTAGAGCTAGAATGCCTTCAAAGAAAAGTTGCCTTTTATTCTTCCTAGAAAATTCTATGAGTTGCTGAAGTTCCTCAGCCCCCAATATGATTCAGAGAGGTGAAGTAATTTGCCCAAAGGTTACAGAGGGAGACTTTCTGGCTCATGACTTCTGGCTCTCAGGCCATTATGCTAAGTACAATAATTGAGGCAAAGAAAGACCAATATTATATGATATCACTTATATATGGAATCTTAAAAAGCTGAACTCATAGAAATAGAGTAGAATGGTGGTTACCAGAAGCTGTTGTGGGCAAAATGGGGAGATGTTGGTCAACGAGTACAAACTCCCAGATAGAAGATGAATAAGTTCTGGGGATCTAATGTACAACAGGGTGATTATGTTGATTATAGTTAATAATATTGTATCATATAATTGAAGGATGCTAAGAGAGTAGATCTTAAATGTTGTCACCACAAAAAAATGGAAATTATGTGATGTAATGAAGGTGTTAGCAAAGGCTATGGTAATGACTATTTTGCAATATATAAGTATATTGAATCAACACATTGTACACCTAAAATTACACAAAGCCTTATGTCAAATATATCTCAATAAAGCTGGAAAAAAAAAGGCTTATGGTCTTCAGTCAAGATTTCTTTCAGTCATACTATCATTCCATAACATTTTTATGTGCACAGTTCTCCCTTAATTTCCTCCAATTGTCCATGAATCATGTATTGAAATGCAAAATCACATCCCTTTCCTCAATTCATGGACACATTAATGTGAAAAAGGTGATTCTCAAAGGAGGTAGAATCAAAGCATGACAATGCCAGCATGGACCTTCTCCAACATGTGGTACCTATGTAAAGAAATAGGCTGTTAGTGTGAGCAAAATGGCAGCACATGCCATGAATATGCAAATTTCAATTCTATCATCAGAACATACTGGGATTTAGAGAAAGAAAAGTTCTGCAGTCTTTTCAGAGCAAGTTGCATTCTTTGGGACATACTAAGTGAGGGTTCCTTGGAGATATAGTCCTGCTGCAAAAAGGAAATTTCCAAAACTTCCAAATTCAAAGTTTGATCTACAATAGGGCTCAATCAGCTAGGCTGAATTTATTTTCCTTTCATAGGCCAGGACTTGAAGAAAATGAGAGGATCAAGAAAATTAGCATCAAATCAATCACTTAGGAAATTTGCAGCCAGTGTCTGAACAATGGATTAACTTGCATTCTTATTTATTTAGCTAAATGCTAGGGCAACAGGGCTGGATTACTTAGGCTGGTTATGCTGATAAAAACCCTTCTGAGGTTTTTTACATAGAGCATCCTTATAAAGTAAGAGTGGTCTTAAAAAAAAAAGACAGAAAGAAAACAAACAAAACCTTTCCAGTTGAGTTTTTTGATTTGGTGCCATTAATTCTCTCTTTAGTTAATAAAAACTTTCTTCTCATTTTGGCTGCATGAAGAGGAACATTTTCAGGTAAGTTATGAAGAGAGAAAGTCCTATTTCAAAGCTATGTCCAATCTAACTGAAACTTCCAGTTGACTAACAAGTTGAAAACTTACCACATATCAGACCTCCTAGGAAGATCAAATGCTATCACAAAAACGTTAATTTGCATGACAGTAAAAAAACTTATTAAATAAATAAATGATAATAGCAAAAAGGGGACATTTTTAGCATTCTAGCATTAACGAAATATTAAAAGAGAATGTCAAAGAAGAATGGACTTTTTGTGAAGGCTAATTAAATAATGATACCAGCTGCTCTGTGAAATAACTAATTGTATCACAGTGTTTGAACATTGCTGAGGCAAAGTTAGAAGAGAAAATATATTTGCTTGGCATTTAAAAAACTTTTTTGTATACTTGGAAGAAAAAAATTCTCAGAAAACACCTGAAACATGTAATTATAAATCATAACTTTTAAATAATTAATTACAGAGTCCATCAATATCTTTACTTCTATAATATTTAATGGGAAAATACTTGGGAATGAATGGCTTCTATACCTTGGACCCTTTCTTTCCTATTATTGAGAGCATTTGACTCATTTTCTGGCCGTCTTCCCTCCCAAGAATTTTCTGATCAGTCTATATTACTTTGTTGCCTAATTGTCATGTCTATTGAAAACACTTTTGTCCACTTATTAAATAGTTGATGGATTAAAGAGAGTCATCTCTCAGAAGTACAGGGACTAGGTGTGGGAGTCAGGGAGTTTGCTTGAATTATTCATAAGCTACAGGAACTCAAGGCCAATAAAGAGACCCAGAGGAGGTGGTCAGAATAGAAAATAATTCTGGAAATGAGCTTCTGGGATTCTTACTGTCCCTAACAATATTGTAGGTACCATCATTAGGAATTTATGAGAAATGTGACCAACTCTTTGTGGCATCTCTGTAAAAATTTTCTGACTAATGGTTTATATATATTTTAAAACTATTGAATTGCCTATAATTAAAATTTTTAATGAAGTAGTTAGAGCTGATGTTTGAAATTGGGAGAATAAAGCATGCTACCAAAATGATGATGATGATGATGAATAAATCTGAGGGGTAGGTATTTGAAGATTCATTATAAAAGTCTCTCTATATCTGATATGGTTAATATTTACACAATAAATAATAATAAAAGATTATTGAGCATGAAGTAGAGGAACAGTTAATTTGAGAAATATTTTTTCAATAGAAACCACAATATTTTAAAATTATGTTGTTCTGGAAGTAAACAGAGAAATCCTTTAAAGTATGTCCTTAGCAATTTCCTTACTAATGTCCTTTTTTTGGTGATGGATCATACTAATTTTCTCTCCCACCATTAATCATTTTATTTTTCTTCGAAACTATACCTTTTCTTCATCTGTTTACTATTTAACAATACCACATTTGGTTATATTAGAATTCTCTACCTTTAGACATGACTTCACTTTTCTTTTTACCTGTACTTTTAACTTTTCTCATTTTGAACACAACATCCCAAGCTGACCTGGTGGCTTCGAAACTTGTTTCTCATTATTGAGCACATTGATATCTGAGGGATCTACTGAAAAAGATATTTGTCCTTTCAAATGACAAAAGTTGTACTTCAAATGATATTTTCAGCAGAGGATCTTCTCAGAGACTAGGCAAAGGGGGAGTTATCTAGAAGGATAAACTATAAAGGCACCAAGTTTTGGGAGGACTTTATGGGAGAAGAAAGTTAATGGAAAGAGATATCTAAAGAAATGGTTGCTTTTGGGTCTGGGGATATAAGTGGTTGCGCTTAAAAGTCAAAGAAACAAAATCAAAATAGTAGCAACAACAAAAATCCACAGACAAGTGGTTTGCATGAAAACCACTTCCTTCAAAAGCCTAGTCTACTGAGGAATTTTATATTTGAATATTTCTCATTGATTGAACCTCCTGATCCTTTACAGAGAAGATTTTCTTACTCAGTTTACTACCAGATTCAAACACATTTCTTGGTCCCTGAAATTGATATAAATTCCTGGAAACTTTTATAAAGAAAGTAAGCTATCTGCACAACTATGTAAAAATATTCAATTTCTCTGTTGGAAAACACTAAAGAATATAGCTCAGAAAAAATGAGGTGAGGTAAATTTGGAATTTCAATTTTCACTAAGTTGTCACTCAAGGCTTGCTTTCTCCAGAGAATATTCTAGTTGTCTCCACAGTTGGAATTAACCGGACTACTAAGAATCCTGGCAGCTGTAATTTAACTGCACTTTTAAAATTAAGTCCTAGGTCATCTCTATCCCCACAAGAGTTACAGAATAGAGATTTTCTGACTAAATAAGCTCATTTTCTCTTGATCACCAGGATTTGTGATTAAACTTCATATCTGTTGCAAAGAAAGTCAAGTTGACCAAGTTAATAATTCCCATTTCCAGGTAATAGGCCACTGAAGAAAGTAAAGTCTGCTCTACACTGGAGAGACAAGGGCTCCAGTACAGGCTGTTATTATAATTATATCATTAAAATATTATTAATTAATGGAAGAAATAAACACAAGCTAAGGGATAATTTTTAAAAGAATTAAATACCAGATTCAACCTTTATGACTTTTAAGAAAAACTATTTTATATGTATGCCAGATATCCAAAAAAAAAAAAAAAAAAAGAAAAATACCCATTCAAGACCTCTAGATTTCATTTTTGGTGCAGAAAACATGCCTTACTTAATTTTCATCCCCATGAAATATATCTTTACTGGATTTTAGGTTTGTTGAGCAACTTGTCTTTTGGGTTAATTTTATTCCCAGCACTTAATGCAATATTCTCAATCTGATTTACAGTTATATGGATGTAACTTTAATCCATCATTCGTATAAAGGATCAGGTACATGAAAGTCTTTCCAGAATCAGTACAAAGTTGGAAATGTAAGAGATGGATTCCTTATTATACTTAAGTGACATTTATATGCTCGAGCTTTGCAGGGATAAAGATACCTCTTCTTTGAAGGCAGAGCAAACTTTTTAAATGTTTTTATTCAATTTTTGTTGTAAAGAAAAGATAAAAACTTATGTCCAGTATGATCAGACACTTGAATTTAATAATTGCATCTCAAAAAATAAAAAATAGATTAACGAATTCCCTTGGAATTAATACTTATCCTAACACCTTTCACTTTAAAATGTTTCTCTCTTTTTTATTAATGTGATGAAAAATGCCATTCTCTTCTTCAGGATGTACCAGTAGGTTGGGCAGGTCACACAGTGAGAAAGATTTTTAAAGATAAAACACAATCTACTTTCATTGACTATGGCACTGAAATACAGTGCCATGAACATTCTCCTACATAGAGGGGAAGACTTGGAGGATGCTGTTTATGTTTTTTTTTTTTTTCCTGTAAATGACAGATTGAGATGAGGGACTTGAATTTTCTTTAGCTATTTCTTTAGATGGAGGGAGTGAATGTGGGAGGACAGACAGATTATGGGCAAATAATAGGGAAAAGAAAGAGCTGGCAGAGTGCTGTCCTTCATATCTCACAGTAAGTATTACTGTAACAAGATCTTTTATATTTATTTCAGATAGAGTGGTGATGAATTTGTAAAGTCAGTCTCCATTATATTCACAGAGAGCCTTAGTGTATAAGTAAAGAAACCTATTTATTGGTGGAGAAGAGAAAATGCAGTTGACCTGGCTATGCATTTCTAACCAAAATAAAGTGGCCTGAAAATACCAAGCATGAGTTGATTGAGCTAAAGCTAGCACACTATTCAAATCTAAAGGGGAAAAATGTTTGTTAGAAATGTAAAGACAACCATCCTGAAAAAGATTCCCCTTGATTACAGGCATATCTATGCAGCTAAAAATGTGGTTATCCTTGGAAATGGCTACAGAGCAGAGATAAATAAAATTTAAGGAGAGTCTCTAAATAGCATTCTAGTGGTTAATTAAAAATTTAACTGCTTGAGGTTTTCCTCTTCTCCAGGAACAAGCTTCGGGGTGTGATTTACTCTGTTTTCAAAAGCTAGACTGAAAGGAGAAGGGATCCTGGAGGCATTCACATGGGCTGATAGAAGAAGCAGAAAAAGGGGATTGAAATTAAGTGCTCAGATTTCTTGGAACAAGTAAGTTTAGTCCCAGGACGTGGAGATGTCCACAGGAAAGAAACCTGCAGAGCTACATAAATGTTGTAATGCTATCTCTTTCGAGAAGCTGCATTATATGAGTATGGCTTCTAGGTTGCATACACATGCTTGGCTTACATAATATTTGTCTTGATGTTCCAGAAGCTGATCTGAGTCAAAGATCTGGGGGCAAGTAGGTTATTTTGCAGATGATCACAGAAAACACAATGTGGGAGTGGGAAAGTGAGACAGAGGAAAGGAAGCCAATATACAGTGTGTTAATGACTGGTTTACCACTTTGGACAACTGAGGCTCAATCCAATCAGGGCCACTCAAGGATAGTGTAAGGAACACACCTCAGAATTCCCCCCAAGGAGCCTGGAAGCTAAAATATTGATCTGTCAACTCCCATCTGTCATTGGTAGAGAGTGTCTCCTGGGACGCCAACTCCCTTGTATTCCCATGACCAGAACACGTTCCCAGGACTATATGGGAACTCTATGCAGGCAACCTCGGGGTGGCAGGGGGCAGTGGACTATGAGTGCATTGAAAATGTCTGTTTCAAAGTTGAAGGAGTGACCATCAGAAATAAGAACATTTTCCTGATTATTGATTAAACTTCATGTATTTTATGGGATCTACATTTGAAGAAATTTCACCAGGGTGGCAAAGAGATTTAGATTCCTAATGGTTCGGTTCTCTATAAAAATTGTAAATATAACTATAATAAGTGCTTCTTATTAGTAACTATGTGTCAAGCACCATCCTAGCTGTTTGTTATTTTTCTCCTCCATTTAATCTGCAAACTAACATAGAAATTGCTATGTTTTTTTTCCTCCAATTTGCAAATGAGAACTCTGAGATTTGAGGAGGTAATTTGCCCAGTTTTATAAAATGGAGGGAAGGGACAATTGACTCTAAGTACATCTGACTGTAAAGTCTAAGCTCTCTCCATGTCATATTGTGTTACAAAGCATATCTAATTTGATGGAATTTATATAAAAATAGTGCAAACGTTTCAGCTGGCAGCATAAACATAAATAAATCAGCACCTACTGAAGGCATCCCCATATTTTAGGCACTTCATTAAAATATAAAGTAATCCAAATGTAAAATTAAAACAGATAAGAAATATAGTCTAATGGCACCACTTGCCTTCCTAGGAAACAATGGTAGCTAGATGGTCAAGTTTAATCGTTTGCGCAATCATCCTTAACTGAAAGTAAAAGCGCATGAAATACATAGGCATTAAAAAAAAATGGTCAATGGAAAATCTAGTTAGCTTCCTCATTATCATCTAGTCAGTATCTGTCATACTCAAAAATTCTAAAACATAGATAGCTTGTCACTCATGCTGAAACTGTCTCTCCAGCCTTCTTTAACACATGCAGCCACCAAACTGCCAGCAAAATTTACATGTGCAGCCATTACCACTCCAGTGCATAAAAATCCACAGCACCCAGGGGTAGTGATGACTGCAAAGCAGGCAATTAGAAGTCATTCCTGTTTATAACCTTCAACAAAGAGAGTGAAATGCATTCCATTCCCCTTCAACTTTCAGGAGGTCAGTGCTTCTAGGTAAGTTTCAATAATCCTGCACCCAAGTTTTTGAAGATTAATGAAGCCTGTTTGTTTAAAGAATGCAGATACATTTACTAAGTTCTCCCTGTCCTGTGAGACCTTTATTGGTGAGATTTCTACCCCATCGCCCTCATTTTGTTGTGGTGTCTGCCTCCTTGCATGGCAATTTGATACATTTAGATGGTACTGAAGGGGCTTCTGGTACTTCAGAAAATAAGTTAAAATAAAGCATATCAAAAAAGAGGTCCAACAATTCTTTAATAATGACAAACACAAACATTGGTCCCTTTGCAGTTTCTGGAAAATCCATGTGTCTATGCTAAGGGCTTCTGACATTGAGTGAGAAACAGTAGAAATTGCATCCTTCTTTCTAAGTTTTGGCTCTGCCAGTTAAAAGCAATATGACCTTTCAATGCCTCAGTTTCTTCATCCGTTGGATAAGAATAATAGTAGTATCCTCTTAAAGAGATGATGGAAATAAATGAATAATTATATATTAAGTGCTCAAGGCAGCACATAATGAGCTGTAAGTACTTGAAAAGTATATCAATAGCTTGAAAATGAAAGACAATATGGGAGCATTTACTGAATAATTTAATCTCTTATAGGTACCAGAACATTCTACTATATACATTTATATATTTAATTACTTTGTTACTTGTCAAGTAACTATATATATATATATATATATATATATATATATATATATAGTTACATATATATTTATTTAGTTATTTGTCAACCAAGACATATATTTCTCTATATATTTATGTATATATGGTTCCTGTATATTTGGCTATTTTCTAAACATAGGCATTTTAATTTTATATTTTCTTTAATTCATTCTACCAAGGGAGCAAAATTTAAGGAATGCTAAAGGATAAATAATTTCTAGAATTTTTGTTTCTTGTTCCTGAATTTAATAGCTTTGAAAATTAGGCAACTTGTTTTCTCTGAGCTTTAGTATAGTTTCCACACAATGTGGATAGTAATAATGTCTGCTCACCGTAAAGCATTAGTGTGATGATCCAAATTAAATTTGCAAACTGTACTGTCACACGTACAGAAACAATTCACATATTTTTGTGCTGACTGATATCATTATTTTAAGTGACATGAAAAACTGCTATGAAAAAATTGTTAGCTGTTTATGTTTTTCTTATTAAAATTATAAAGGGTTGTAGGAGTTTAAATGAGAGAAATTTTCCAGTCAATTTGATATAGATAACTGAAGGTACTTGAAGTAAATGGATGATTTATTTATAAGTATATGAATATAGATGTAAATATGTATTTACTAAGGACTAGAAATATTTCAAGATTAAATATTATTTGATTTCAGATTTATCTTCTTGTTCTATTTACATCTCTTTCTTTTCCATTACTCTAGATAAATGAGTTAACTCTATTCTACAATGCATAAAGATTGATAATGCATTATTCCTTTAGAAATACAGGGATATAAAGTTCTTTATAATTCAAAGTCTGATGGTTACTTTTCAAAGAAATAGCTAGTGTATCTAAGTAAGCTCTGTCTTAAATATGCTTTTTTATGTGTGTGCTTCACTGTGAAAGTAAGAAAATGTCTTCTAAAGTAACTTGCTATCCATCGAGCAAAATAATCCATCGATCAAAATAATCCAACATTATACATGAAGTTGTCATCTTTAAGACCTCAACTTTCAATAAGAAAAATTTATCTTGAGAGTTATATGAATGTGTCTATTCAGTAAGATTAGGTAAGTTAATAATATCTCCATGCCATAACACTATCACTGAAATTGTTAGTACAGTTCTAAACAGGAATGAAAAAGGAACTTGAAGAATTTGAAGCTGTCTTAATTTTACAAAAATTGTACAGAAAACAGTAAATAGTCCCAGGACATTATTAGCCATTTCTTCACATTTACTTTTCAACCTACCCTAATTAATTTTTAGGCTATCATTTTCATCTTTGTTCTCAAATATCATTTAGCCTCTTTTCACCTTTTCCCTCTTACTTTTCACAGTCATCTTTTTTCTCCCCTACCAAAGCTTTCCCTAGAGCATTTTGTAAATCCGTTAGAACCCGGCAAATCAAATTTTTACATCATCCTAAGAAGAAAACATTCAATGCATGAAATGTTTTAGGATGAATTGTAATGCCTCCCACCCAGTTTGATATCAAGGGAACTCAAATCATCCTCTTGTCAGGACTAGCTCAAATTACTTCTTGCATTCTCTAATTAATTCATTAAAATATTTGTTTTATGATTAATTTAAAGTAAACAGTTTTAGGTACTCAAGCAACGAACAGTATATAAAGTAGGAGTAAGAGGATACATATACTTTCATTTTTTTTTCTTTAATGATTCCCATTCAAAACCTCTTCATGAAATATAACTTAGAAGCTATTGGAAGAATGGTTCTCAGTTTTATTTCAATCTAGTGATTTCCTAGTATTGCTGGATAATTTCAACAATTAAGTACAAAAGAGTGGATTATATCGAACTATGAATAGGTTGCTTCTCACGGTATGCTTGTATATGTTCAAGGCTTTCAAGGAAATAAAATCGGCAAAAACCCAAAGCTCAAGCAAACGCCCCCCAACACATACACACACAGTCCCGAATTATAGCATTTACTGATTTTAACTGTATAAATACTTCCACCACAGGCAATTTTCAGCTACTCAAGTGACATCACTAAATTTGGAAGTGGAAAGAGATAAACAGGAGCATACTATTATGTAGTATTTCCCTATACAGATACAATGGTTTTCCCCTATTAAAGAGACTGCTTTTCTAGGGGCACTCTTCTATTGGCTGATGCTCCAAAGGCTCCTTTGAGGAAGGGTATTCAGAGATTTCCTGGTGTTTCAGGGCACCTGCCTCATGTTCTTTGTTTATCCAGTGAGGGAATGTGTATCAAGCACCTACTGTTTATCAGGTATTGTGCTAACTGATGGAGCTACACTGGTGAATGAAACAGATATCATATACCCAGTGGTGCTTATGATCTGGTGAGGAGAAAAGCATTAAATTAATCAAAGAGTCTCTAAATAAATGTAACAGAGCTCAGGAAGGGAACCTAAAATAGTTAATAGAACAAAGGAGGGCTTCCCTGAAGAAGTATGGATGAATTGAAATTTGAAAAATGTGGAAGAGTCTTGATAAAGAAAAGGAGGAATAGTATGAAGCACTTCAGGCAAAGGACTAGCATATTCAAATGCTCTGTGGGAGGACAAAGAGGAGCAAGTGTGAGGAAGTTAAAAGTTATTGAAGGAACTTGGGGGAAATGCACCTGTGCAATAGGTAGGCTAGGAAGCATGGTCTGCCTTTGTTAAGGAGTTTTAAGCCCTCAAGCAAGGCAGAACCACTAAATATATTCATGCAGAGGAACGACAGGATGTACTTTGCTAGAATGTGGAAGACATTGGTTGGGAGGCATCTGCAGCATTTCAGGTGGGAGAGGCTAGAAGCATGAACCAGTGGCATAGCAATGCAGTCAGACAGATTTAAGATACATGGAGGAGCTAATATCAGCTTAATCTAATGTTGGATTGGGTGTTAGGTTGAAGAGATGAAAGTGTCAGTAATAATCCCAGGTTCTGAACAACTGAGACAATGGTATAGCCAAAGGAGACAGGGACATCCAGAGAAGAAACAGGTTTGCAGGTAGTAGATAGTTTGATGATTAGTTTGGTTTTTAATATGCTAAGTCTGAAGTGCCTCTGAGACAATTCCTACTTTGTGATCATAAATCCAATAGCAAAGGTCTTACCTATTAGGGAATGGCTACAGAAAATGAAGAAAATGAAGGTTTATTCTGGAAAGGACTCTAAATACAGCAAAAGCAGCCTGTAGAGCAAGATGTCAAGTAGATTTGTTACACTTTCTCCTCTTCCATGGATTTCAGGTCATAGTTCTTTAATTCTTCCAATATTTTTTCCCTCTGATTTCCATGTTAAAGTCACTGTATATTTACCAAAATGTAGCCAAAGAAAGCGAAATGAAGTATGTACATTTAAAGAACACTTTTAAAGGGGCTTAATGGAAGGTGACACATTTTGGATAAATCTCCACAGAAGATAGATGTTAGCAAAGATTTCTGTGTATTGTTACATTCACTAGTGGGAGAAGGCACTTAAATTATAACAGCACTTTATCAAAAACTGATATCTAAGGTTATTATGTTAGAATGGTGGTTTTAAACAGTGATTTAGAATGAAAAAAAAAGCATTTTCAAAGTGTGATATATTAGATGTTTTTCTACATATAGCAAAAGAACTATGAATCATTGTCTTCCTTATGAATTTGATTTCCCCCAATCTAAGTGATTTGTAAAATTCTTAAATATTTTAGTAGTATTTTTAGGGCAAATATAAAACAAAAATCATTTAACCACACAGGATGGAATAGTACACAACTTTTAAAACTGATGTTAAGAGGGATTTTAAAGAATAAGGTACAATGCTTATGATATACTATTAGCTGTAAAAGCAACACTAAACACTTGTACATATGGTGTTACTTCCATGCACAGAGAGCAGACTGCAAGAAAATAATATTAGCAGTGCTTATTTCTTCATGGTGGGATGATAGGTGATATTTTTTTAGATGAAAAAAATTCTGAATATGAAGATGTTGCATGCTCTTTTAAAAAAAATTCAAGTAATTTAGAAAAGTAAAATTAAATGAAATTAACCTGAAATTCCACCAGCCATAAGTAACCACTAACATGTTAGAGAATATCTGTCTAGACCAGTGTTGTCTAATAGAACTTTTTGTGGTGATGTAACTGTTCCACATCTGTGCTATCCGATATGGCAGCCATTGGCCACAGTGGCTACTTAATATTTGCAATGTGGTTAGTGCAACTGGGAACTAAATTTTCATTCAAAATTAATTTAAATTTAAATAGCCACAAGAGGCCAGTGGCTAGCAATTGAAGTGTGTAGTTATAAACATTTCTCTACATAATACACACACACAAAAACTTTAAACAAATAGGATCAAACTACAAATATTTGTAATTTGCCCACTTATCAATATGTTGATGAGATGTTTATAAACAAAAGCATATATTGCTCTTTTAATTGATTCCGCAGTATTCCATTATATGGATGTACCATCATTTTTTAAAATTTTTATTTCATATTAGTTTCCAGTGTACTGTATTAACACATCTCTCATCACTGAACAGGGATTACTATTATTAACAACGCTTCAATGGACATCTTTGTGTATATATGATCATGTACTTTCATGTACTTGACTGACAATCTACTTGGGATAAATTCCTAGCCTTGTCACTGCAGGGTCAAAGGTATTCACATATAACTTCTACAACATATTGTCGATGTGCTCTAAAGAATCTTTACTAGTTTACAGCTCCACAGATACCACGTGAGGTCACAAACATGACTTACTGACAGGTTTTTTCATCTTTGGCAGTCTAACGAAAAAAAAAATTTTTATTTGTGTTTTAAAAATTACTAGTGATGGTAAGTATCTCTTTTTCACTGGTATTCACATGTTTTTTATAGTATAAACTGTTTGTTCAGGTCGTTATCCCCCTATTCCAGTAGGACATTTCTCTTTTTCTTATTGATTTATAAGAATTTGTATTTATTGACCCTTTGCCTGGAAAATATGTTGCAATTTTTCCCCCAAATGTATCATTTGTCTTAATACTTGTCATGATGTATTTTTCCCCTTTGGAAAATTTAAAAATTTTAATATTCAAATCTACCAATTTTTAAATATGTTTTTTTTCTGATTTATTGTCATGTGTGGAAAAGTTTTCACTTTTGACATTACAAAAATATTCAGTTTATAAAAATTTCCCTTTATCCTTTACGTGCTTTGCAAATGTTTAAAAAAATCATGCACATTATTGTAATGTGGAGGGAAATACAGAAAGTAATCATTTAAAAAAAAACTGTAAGATTCAAGTTTTTATTTTTAAAATGAGAATATGTGCTAATAGTTTCTTTTCAGTCCTTACATAAGGATTTACAAATGCTAGACTTTATAAGAGACTCTTATGATATTGACTAAAGGTTACATATTGGCACTGAAGTGGGGCAGCTACCAGCCCATGTTCTGAATTTCCCCTCGTGAGGTTATTAAAACACTCAAAGGTATGCTTAATGGGCACAGCTAATGTCCGTGAAGCCAGTATCCAAATGTTCATTATTGAACTTATCACTCCTAGAAAACCTTGAAATGGCTCTGCAATAGTCATGCTCTAACATCTGAATAAAAATGCCATAATTAATGGTGGTCATTAGTGTCATTTTACATGATTGCTCTTTCGGCTATATGTGTGGCATACAGCTCTATAATGCATAGGGGAAATTACAAATTCAGAATAGTATTGGACAGGCTTGAAGAGCCCTTAAATGTCTTGTTTTTTTTTCTTTTAGAGAAATAAATACTTCTCTCATGTGTTCTTTCATTTGTAGCTTTTTTTTTTTTTCATTCATTCAACAAACTATGCTTTTATTTCTATTCTCTGTGCAAAGGTTAAGTTTATAAATGAAGCCTAGTCTTTGTATTGAGATTCTACTGTACTGGTAGAAAAGAAAAATATATAGATCCTCTGAGAAAAATGGAATAAGAGCTTTTGGAGCATCGAAGAAGGGTGCCTAATCGTGTTTGAGAAAGTTAAAAGGGGCGAGCTATAAAGCTGGTTGGTTTTTCAACAGAGAAATCTTGAAACAACTATACCTCTTAAGAGTTTGAAGACATATGAGTAGTGCAAAGGAAATGTTCTCAAAATACCAGTGGAAACACTAGAAGAATTGATCCAAGAGTCATTAAGGTTTTCCTGCCCACTCAGCCAATAAAGTTCCATAAACCGTATTTGGCCAATAAAGATTTTTTGGTTCATGTTATTAGCCCTCCTAGTAATCCTAGTTCTTATGAAGTTGTTTCTACAGGTTCTAGAAATGAAAAACATATGGAAATCATGTTTTCAGGGATTAAGAAACTCACATTTTTCTTTTATTATTAAATAAAGTCTTAATAGAGGCTTCTAACATTTTCAGATAGTCATAACCGACTGACAGCTAGGTAATCTGATGTGAATGAACTGACTAAAGTAGAAAACTTTCTTGTGATTCTTTTGTTAAAGATACTGATATATTTTAAATTTTGACCTTATATAAGAATTTTTTACACCAAGGCTTAATTTTATTAAAACCAAAGTATTTCCCTGTATTTCATAACTAAGAATCCAATGGGCTCATCTTGCATACATATTTTCTTGACCTTGAAAACACTAGGGCTTTTATTTTAAAGTAAAAATTTATATGCATGCAGAGCTTGGCTCATATAGGCATATAGGTGCCGACTTCTATCAAACTTCTGTATTCCATCCTTACTATCTATACATTAAAAGAAAAATAAACAAAAGTAAAAATTTAGGTATAAATTCCCTCAGCAATGTGGAACCTGGATTGATTTTCCTAGAAATATTCAAAGAATTATGGCACATTTCATAGATGCTTATAATTTAGGATTTAAGTTTTTTTTCTTTAAACTGGCAATTTTCTTAAATTAAAATGTATTTACTTCAAATGAAACTTCTTATCACAATCTAATAATTTTGGACCCAAACCTCACACTATCTAAAAATACAAACTCAAAATAGATCAGAGACCTAAATGTAAAAGCTAAAGTTACAAAGATCTTAGAAGAAAACAGGTATCACTCTTTGCGATCTTAGGTTAGGCAATGGTTTTTTAGACACCAAGAGCATAAGCAACAAAGAAAAGAATAGATATATTAGACCTCACCAAAACTAAAAACTTTGTGCTTCAAAAGATACCATCAAGAAAGTAAAAAGACAACAAACAATGAGAAAAAATATTTGTAAATTCTATCTGAAAGAGAATTTAAAAGATACACTACTGGTGGAATATAAAATGGTATAGCCACTTTGAAAAACATTTTTTCAGTTTCTTAATATGTTGAACATAGAGTTACTATATGATTCAGCAATTTCACTTCTAGGTAGATACCCAAGTGAAATGAAAACATGTCCAAACAAAAACTTGTACATAGAAGGTTGTAATAGCATTATTCAAAACAGCCAAAAAGTAAAAACAAGCTAAATATCCATCAACTAGCAAATTTATAAATAAAATATGGTATAATCTCCACAATGGGATAATATACGGCAATTAAAAACAATGAAGTACTGTTACAAGCTACAACATGGATGAATCTTGGAAATGTTGTACTAAGAAGCCAGTCACTAATATGAGTCCATTTACATGAAATGTCTCGGATAGTCAAATTTATTGTGACAAAGGTAGAGTAATGGTTACTAACCTCTGGGGGGAGGTAAGAAGGAGAATGATTGTTAATGAATATAGAATTTCTTTTTAGATTGATGAAAATATTCTAAAATTATAGAGTGGCCATTGTACGACTATGAATATACTAAAACCCACTGAATTGTATGATTTGGAGGGGTTAATTTATTGGTGTGTGAATATGGATGTTCATCCATGCATCCCCTAAAGTATCAGTGTGCCCTCATCTTGCTGTGAAAGAAGTTACTCTTGTCTCAGATGGAAGACACGAGGATATCATGGAATTCAGTGTTTTGGGAGAAAACTTCAAAATATTTTTACTCCTGGTGGGTTATTGAGTTTTCTTGGCCTAATGATAGGTGGTGAACTGAAGGAAAAAAAGATGCTTAATACAGCAGAGGTTGACCAGGCAGATGCATTGGAGCCAGCATTTATAATATGTACAGCTTTTCAAGGATGCATTAACCCTGATGCCATGACTTTTAATTCTTAATTCTCTTTGGCTGAGCCTCACCATTCCCACTTCCAAAGGCTGGAGGGTTTCCAAACTTTTAACCTTCTCAATCTTATGCTCTAAGCCACAAATATAAATACTTTAACCAGATCTAGCTTCTTTGGGAAATGTACAGCTACAGTATAAGTCTATCTAAAATCAGTAACCTAATCCCCAGTAGCCAACACTGTTTTTGCTCTACTAACCTGCCTACTGTGTAAATGAGTGAAAATGAGTGGGAAACAAGTTGGAGGAAAATAAAACTCTCAAATCAATAAAGTTTTTGTTATTTTGGCAGGGAATAAAAGAAACGTATGTAACTTCCCCTGAACTCAAAAGTCCTAGGAATGCTGTGGCCAGTTTTTTCAGGTACACCTAAAATATTAGAGTGTCTATATTTATATGTCTCAAAACATTTTAGGAGCTAATAGTACTAAATTATACAACCCATCACTATTGCACGATTGATAACTGTTGCAATCTTCTATTTATGATAGACAAAAATTGAATCTATTCAAATATCAGAATCTGTGAATAAAATAAAGCTTTTTTTGGAAACCTAAAAAGTTACCTCTAATATTTTTATTTTTTATCTGCATTTGTTCATTTATTTATTCAGAAAGCGTGTGGGTTTCTCATTGTGCATGTCACTATGCCAACTGACTCATATTTGTGTTTTTATAAAATATATTAATGAAAACTTTAGTGAAAGGTATTAGTGTCTTATGCAAGAAACCACTCTGTAAATCTAAGTATCATTTTTTAAACATCAGGAAATATTTTCTTATTTGAATATTTAACAAATGTTACATGGTAATGTAAAGCTATCTAATTTAGGCGAGCACAATAAAGTGTTTTTTGAGCTAAAACAAGCTTGCCCTGTGGGTAAACCCTTTTCTTTTAAGCCAGAAATGATTACCAGCTAATTCTGAGGTCCAATTACTACCTTGAGTAAAGAGAGCAATATTATTTATCAACCATGCAGTAGAGTCTAAAATCTTCACAAAATCCCAAAGCTCATTCTCAAAGAAAGTTTTAATTTGTATGTGATAGTAGGTCATAGCCTAAGTAAAAATGATAGTTTCTGAGTTAGGCATATTATTTAAGCTTTGTGCTCTCTCAAGCTATTTTAAACATATACTTATAGATTTATTTTATTAAAAGATAATATACATGCATTAAAAAACAGAGTGCATGAATTTTAAGTGTACAGATTGAAATATATATATTCTAGTCATTTTTATATCTAACTTTTAGAAATTCTCATTCTTCAATCTCTCAAATCCATCCATTTTTTATCATCCTGACTGCATCCATTAGCACAAGGAACATAGACCATCTCATCTATGATTATAAATTTAAATATCCTAAAAAGAATAGCAGCACACTGAGTTGGAGAGCATGGGTGGCAGTAGTAATTTGATTCTGATCAAGTGTTTATTCTGTGTCAGGTGCTTTTTAAACATTTTCATATGTTAGCTCTTTGAGGGAGGTGCTGTATCTTCATTTTTTCAGAAGAGGGAACTAAGGCACACAGAAGTTAAATAATTTGCTCTATTTTACATTCCCAGTCTGATAAACTTATTTTTCGAATCTATGGAGAAAGTATTGTGTTTATAAAATAATTTTTGGTGATTGTGATAAAATATTTTTTTAACTATTTGGAATAATTGCTTTACATCTTTTACCATATCACAGATCATACTGATATTCAAATGAAGAGTTAAATGTATACAACAAAACCATGATGATAAAACAACAAGTATATTTTTAGATAATATTAAGCTAGGAAAACAATACCATGAAAGAAAGTTTTAAACATAAAAAATGCATTACAACCAAATAAAAAATAATATGACAAATTGGGGAAAATATTTGACAAAGAAACAGACTGATGTTTTTAGTATAAACAATGATCTTACAAATCAATATAATGGAAACATAATTGGCAAAAGCACAAAAATACAGATGCCAGGATGTTAGTCGCTGTGATGTTAACCTTAATGAAAAATGAATAACAACTAGTCCTTGAATAATATGTTTTTGTTATGAAGTTGATAAGAAGCTGCAGGAATTTAACTCTAGTTTATATCAATTAGCCTATGGTAAAACTGGTTTCATTATACGTCATTTTGCTTAGTCACAGAACATATTAACCATGTTAAGTGAGGACTTACTGTATTCAGTTAGAGAAAATTAATCAATTAATCAAGTAAATTGGGTTCATAGGTAGGAATAGTATGCAACCCTTAAAATAGTATTGATATTGTAAAAAAGCACTCTTTACCAAGGGAAATATGATATGTTAAAGGGAAAAATAGGTTTCAAAATGGAATATACTGTGTGTTATTGATTGTAGTCTATGCACAAATGTGTGATCTGTGTTCACACATACAGACATACACTCACAAGATACAAACGATGTTATACCTCAGTTATAAGGATTTGGAGAAATCGTTTTTTTTTTAAATGTATTGTAAATACTTTCCAATATTGTATATTGTAATATATTATGTCTACAGTAAGAGGGGGGTTTATAAAGTTATATAAAAAATGAATTATTTTAAGCCTTAATCAATTGTTGTTTTCCACATTTAGTGAATCTTCACAGAATCTTTTTCTTTTTGATATATTTACTAAAAAAAAATTCCCTGACAAAATTTATCATAAATATGTTCAGCAGCTAACAAATCCTCTGCCAATAAAGTGTAATACCCATGACTGTTGTTTTGCACAATTCCAGGGGGCACCCTCAGACCACATTATAAATATAAAATTCTATATTATATTCCATAAGAAATAAAACTCTACTTATGGAATATATATGAATGAACTTTCTTGAGTCATACAGCTAAGGGTTAGGGTGAAATAAGACATTTCCTGATTCTTAATTTTAAAAGTCTGGTTTTTATTCTTTCTGCCTCTCTTATAGTCCTCACTCTTAACAATGATAGGCAACAATGATTTCCCTTGCTCTGTTTGTAGTTAAAACTATTGTTTGACTCATCAAGAAATTTTAATGAGACACTTTCCATGACTAGCACTCAAATCACAGTTTAGTAATTGTGTAATTAAAATATATCATATTATCCCATGTGTCTAGAAAAAATAAAAATTAGTATGTACTCAAAATCAAATGTTTAAGGGTTAGAGAATTTTTTAATCTATAGATTTATCATCTTAGATCGGCATGCCTAAAGCATTTGAGTTTCAAATGCTTTCATTTACATTATATCTTTTTTTTTAATTGTAGTAAAATTCACATAACATAAAATTAACCACTTTTTTAAAGTGAAGAATTTAGTGGCATTTAGTACGTTCACAGTTCTACAACCACCATCTCCATTAGTTCCAAAACATTTTAACGCCCCAAAATAAAACCTGCTGCCCTAAGCAGTTGAAATTGTTCACTTTTTTCCAATGTAAATGATCATAAAAATGAAATCTGCTAATTCTAAATGGTGGAATTATTATTTAGTATTGGGTTGAAACAAACATCTACAAAAGCGGTTCTCAAATGTTAATGTGTATCAGCGCCACCTGTAGGGCTTGTTAAACACACATTGCTGGGCCCTACCCCAGAGGTGTTGACTCAGCAGGGAGGACCTGAGAATTTGCATTTCTAACAAGTTCCTAGGGGATGCTGATGTTGCTGGTCAAGGGAAATATACTTTGGTAACCACTGATCTATGAATTGACAGCTGAACTGACAATATTCGACTCTGTATTTAAGGCCCTGTGCTCTCTATAGAAAGAGCAAATGGCCATTTGGAGCCAGCTGATGATGATAAAACCCACCAGCAAGGATTACCCAAAAGGTTGTTTGAACTACATCTCAGAGTCCCAGTTCAGGGAAAGTGCAAATGTTAACTTGATTTTGAATTAAAGCCATTTCAAAAACCTTAATCATTGGGTTTAGCTATAGATTTAGAGGGATGTATATAAAAGAAAGGCACTTGAATCACAGTGAGGTAAAGTCAATGAGCAAAAAAAAAAAAAAAAAAAAAAAAAACACCTAACATTCAGAGCATTTCATTTCTTTAAATAACAAGTACACTAAAAGGTAAAACCTTGAGTGAAAATCAAATTAATTTTTGCTAGAGCATTTATCTTATTTTTCATAGACAATAGATCTTTCATTCTCTATCATTTCAGAGTCTTTAACATCATGCAAATGGTCCTGCTATACAAACAATATAGTACTTTAACAATGAGTTTTATGTATCTGGGAATTTTTGCAAGCAAGGTGTGCTGAGGACAAAAAACACAAGAAGAGCTTCATGCCTTTGGACCCCAGCTCCACCTGGCAAGCATTTAGAAAAATTCTATTGCTTGGAAGGAACAGGAAAAGTTCTCAACTAAGATTTTTAACTGTGCTTTCAGTTTCTCTAACTTTTTTGAGCCACAGAAATTAATTTTTTTTTTTTTAAGAAAGGCCTACATATTTGACATGACTACAATTAAAGTAGTTTAACTTGTAGCACACAGGTTTTATAAATTGTTAAGAACAATAGATCAAGAAGAGAACAATTAGCATACTTTCAAATCCTTCTTTTATAAACTCACTCTGCTTGCCCTTTTAGTGACAGAAGCTTTTCGGTTAATATTCTTTGACCTTAATGTATTCTTCTATTAGAAGTCTGAAAATTTTGATTGGGTTTCAGCTAGAATCTATAACCTCTGGTTAATTGTGGTGTATTACATATTTTGTAGATAAAATAGGTTTGGACAGAGATAGATAAGTCTGTTCATGTTAATTCATCATTGACATTCACTGTTTAATTTAATTTTCAGAAGTCATGATATATCTGGCATTTCAGTAAGTCCATTTTAATTAATATCTCTACACCTCTTTAAATACTATTTTCCATTTTATATGCCTGCTTTAAATTGAGGCAGTTTAAGGTCTGTCATAAGAGCCCCTCTTCTGGGATTTCCAAAAGTCAACTTTGTCTTTGATTGATTAAAGAAAAAAAAAAAAACCCAACAGTGTCAATCACTCTTCTTTACATAGAGTATTCTTATGGATGTTAGAAAACTATACTTTGTCTCTTGTGATCAGCTTTCAAACTAGTCTCATCAGAGAATTTTAATTCTTATATGATATAAGCCCCATGTAAAAATGTATTAAGTGGCATGCAATGATATTAGGTGATGATATTAAGCCTGGAATGTATACAGTCCTGGGAGATAAAATGGTGGTGGTGGTGGTGGAGGTGGTGGTGTTGGGAAGAGGGAAGGAGGGTAAGAGAGATACACAGAACCATGAAAGTAAACAGCTATTACACTTCCAGCACAAGCTTAGTCTCAAAGCAAGGGTGGGTCAGGCCAGTTAACATCAGGAGGTTTAGATGAATTTTTGTTTCAATTGACTCTCCATCAATGCCTAAAAGCTTTCCAACAAAGAAGAATCCCTCCACTTTACTCAGGGACAAAGAAAACTTGCTCAGAGGCATTCTAGTTTAGGATGAACAACCTGGGTGAGTCTGGCTTTGTCACGTTCTAGCCATGTAAGTGGGGTGGTTATTCAACTTCTCCATTTCCTCATCTGTACCAGGGGTCAGAGAGGCTTATTTAGTGTAGAGATTAGTCTTATGAGTACAAAGGAAGTGCTCAATAAATGTTAGTTTTTAACAATGCTTTTGACAAGATGCCCTCCTTGACCTAACTCTAGTCATGCTCCTCTAAGACCTATGGGCCTTGACTGTGGTGTCTTGTTGTCAGGTCTGTCTCACCTAGTTGTAGCAAGGATTTTGCTAAGTCAGTTTAGAGAGAACTCCTCACACATTACTAGCCCATCACCTTCAAGATCTGATCAAATTCCTCATCCTCTACCCTTGGTATCTGACCATCCTGGCCTGCCTTCAGCAAGAATCTTTTCAAATCAGTTTAGCCAGCATTCCTCCTTAACCCTGATGTTTCCTCCTAGTAATTTTCCATCCACTGGCTCTGATCCTGCTCTTTGGGTATAAATCCTCACTTGTCCTTGCTATATCCAGAATTAAGCCCTGTTCTACACTGAGGTCTCCTTACCTGTACTGTGATAGTTCCTTAATAAAATTTGCTTCTATTACTTTAATGTCTATCGGCTCTGGTTTCTTTAACATTGCTGCTATTATCATTATTATTTTAACATCTATAATTTATATACATTTTCATGTTGTGTATAACAACTCTGGGAAATGAATTAAAAACCAAGTCAGTTTTCTCTACTGTCTCTTTACTTGTTAGGTATGTTTAAGTTAGTTTTAGTCTCATTAAAAGTATTGTTTTTCTCCCTATATTTTACACAGGTTTATTAATTGCTTACTTAAAAAATCTGTTTATATTTTTCACTGAAGAAGTTGATACATATGCTTGAATGAAAATTCATAGACACATCCTAAAAAAAATACTGAGGTGCTAGAATACAGGATATAAAATGCAAGACCAACCTTTAAAACAAATCAAAGATTAAGAACAAATTTGGGTGAGGAACTCTGTTTTCTAAAAATGAATCAGACACAGGCTTTATGTTTAATGGATACAAGATACAGTTGGTTAAATGTTTTATTTCTAAAAGCCTTCATTTATTTGCTGTTCTAATTACAAAATTCATTTAAAGCACTGAGCTCTTACTGATGTTGTTTGCTAAAAACTGCTATTTTTTTTTCATTTCCTCAAAGACATATTAAAAGATTCTTGCAAAGCACCATACTAAAAGGATACTACAAGGAGCAGAGAGTCAATAGTGCTTTCAGAAAGCTTATATTAGTTAGCAGGCACCAAGCTGAGACTCAAAGCGCAGTTTGTGGACTAACAGCATTGCATCCCCTAAGATGCAGGTGGGAATGCAGAATCTCAGGCCCACCCCTAACCTACTCAATCAGGACCTGCATTTTAATAAGAACCCCAGTTGACTCATACTCACATGAATGTTTGAAAAGGCCTGATATACAGGAATCTCTTTTTTTAACTTGGGTCCATCCCTGGTGTTCCAGTCATACTCCATTCTCTCTCCCTTGATAACGTGGCTAGGAAAACACAACTAAGCCCAAAGGCAAAATGGTGACAGAAGTTCACCTGATGCAGCTCAAATGTCCTTAGAGCTGGCCCTGGCCACTCTAGATGTCCAGTGGTTGCCCCTTGCTCACATATCATGAAACCTGATGTTGCTCAAAAGATGCCTGTCAAATGTGGGTTGTTTTGGTAGATTTCTGTATCAGGGTGTTTCTGCTGAGAGACAAGAGGTAAAGACAAGTGTCCTTTCTCCAAATACATGTTCCAGTTTCCTGAATGGAAAGGGGTGGGGAATTATAAACTTCAGAATCACAACAGTACTGAAAACAAGGAAGTTCATGAAATCGACTGTATTAGTTAGTGATACCATAATAAAATACCACACTTGGTGGCTTAAACAACAGAAATGTGTTTTCTCACAGTTCTGGAGTCAGGGGGTCCAAATAAAGGCATAAGCAGATTTGGTTTCTCCTGAGGCCTCTTTCCTTGGCTTACAGATGGTTGCCTTCTTGCTGTGTCCTCACATGCCCTTTTCTCTGTGCACACACATGCCTGATGTCTCTTCCTCTTCTTATAAGGACACAGTCTTATTGGATTAGGGCCCCACCCTTATGACCTCATTTAACCTTAATTACCTCTTTAAATGCCCAATCTCAAAATACAGTCACATTGGCGGTAGAGCTTCAACATAAAAATTCCTAGGGAACACAGTTCGATGTATATCATCAGGTAAGTAATAAAACATGAGCCATGCTTCCACACTTAATCTAAAAATAATCAAGTATTAACAAAAAACAAGGCAACTTATAAGCATCATCTGGTAGAAAGACAGATCACTACTATGGTGACCTATTCCACCATTCCCCAAAATAATTCTGGTAATTATTTCTTTCACCTTCCCATGCCCCTGGAGGACTCTTCAGACCAGGTACCATGCCAGAAGCCATGTTATAAAAATATCTGAACTTCTCTACAATTCCCAGTGTAGAGTCTTGCATGAACATACTCAATAATCACATATTGAACCATGTCTAATATAAGTCTCAACTATTTTTTACTAATAGTTATGGCCTCCAACACCAAAGGGACATTTTCAATACAGAATAGCCTGGTGCAAACTAACTTCCAATTTTTTTTTTTATTATTATGATGTGGGTTAAGGGAAATGAAATGAAATCTTACAGTTTCATAATTGGAAGTGGTCTGAGTGGTCACCTCACATAACATCTCTATTTTATAGTCTAGTATTAGAACATCCAGAAATGTTTAATAACTAGTCCATGGCCACTTAACTCAGAAAAACTAGAACCCAAGACCCCTTTACTTCATACGTTATTTGTCTCTTGGACCTCATTAATTGTGCTATACAAAGGCCACTATGAGCAACTGTATATTATTATACCACTAATTTTAAAACTGTATAGTCTCGGGTAAGAGAGTTATAAGCTTGATCACAGTGGCCACGAATGCACAACTGAGTTATTTCTTCCCTATGCAACCTTGCAGGGATAAATATAAGTACTCTTGAAAATAGGAAAAAATAGAAAATACAAAATATTCAGGATGTCTTCAATAAGGAATGGCTCTGCTCTCACATCGCTTTCTTATTTTTCCTTAACTCTTTGGAATTCCGTAGAACCTTCTTATGGATATGAGCTGGAATATATTTTTGTTGGAATTTCTCTCTTGCTTGGGTCATTATGATATTATTATATAAGAAAGCAAAGAGTCAAACTGCCACACACCCTCCTAAGAGGGTCCCTAAAGCAGGCTACATTCAGAACAGTGCTGTACATGATCTGATAATTGTTTTAATCTTTACTAATTAATAATAACCCAACTCATTTAGTATAAGCCCTGGGAGAATTCTCTATTGCTTCTGCTCAAAGCTAAGTAGATCCTACATCATCCCTCTTTGAGTTCTAAACTGTTTTTATATTTGATAGCTCTGGCATTAGTCCTCTACAATTGCAAAGAAAGCAGATCATTTTTTGTTCCTAAAATTTTGGCACAATTTTACAAACTAAATAACACTTCTGGTAAGTAAAAATACTTTCATCTATTAAAAGATATTTTTAGGCCTGCAAATTTAATAAAAATATCATCGTTATATAACTTATACCAAAAGCTCATCCTCTACCCTTTCACAGGCTCCTAAATTAAGGCATACCCGCTGATGCTGGGAATCTATAGATCAAAGATTCCACAGTGTATTTATATGAAGTTCCCAGCTTTTAAAGCTCCAACTTTTAAGTTAATACCACAGTCCTGGATTTTGAAATTAAAATTTGTGAACCCAAACACAGAAATGTGGAGGGGTCCAGAGTAGCACTGCATTTACAGGCTACGGTATGCATCTATGGGAGTCTTAAATTGTCCTGAATCTAACTTACATCAAAATGAATTTTACAGAAAATATGCAAAGGATACCCTCTGAATTTGAAAATTTAATATTCTAAGCTTTCCCTATTTGTGAATGGCCACTACAGCCTATGACACATTGGGATTTATCACTGTGACTATCAGACTTTGCAAGGTCAATAAGGGAGTGAGGCAATTAGCAAGGCTGACCCAGCCATGGGCCCAGTATCTGCTTTTAAATGCAAATTTGCTTTTCTTTACTTACTATGTTGATGAAAAATATGCTACTATCACTAAACAACTTTGTTTCTTTGTGAAAAAAATATATACCTGGAAAGAAAACCAAAGGCTAGAACTGGTAAAGTGATCCAGAAAAATGATTCTTGAGACACAGCTTTTTTGATATCAAGGGCATGCCAGTTCCATAGGTCATATTGTCTTTCCAAAAGTCAGGAAATAAAAACGATAAAATAAAATGCCTTTGACCCAGTTTAACTGATCGATTCATCAATGAGGCTTGCTTATTCACTCAGGTTTGCATGCATTCATTCAGCAAGCAGTTATTAAATCTGAGGAACTGAGCTGAGTGCTGGAGTGGAATGGAACCCAGTTTTGAATAAGACATGGTTCCTCTTCTCAAGGAGTTTTTACAAAATGGCAGGAAAGATAAAATGTAAAAACCATAAAGAAGTATTTACAAACTGTCAAATTTATGTAGAGAGGAAGCACCAAGCTTCATTTTAAATGAGCTGGAAAGAGTTCATGGAGATAGTGTGCACATTTGAATTTAAAGAGAGTGAACAATAAAAGGGGAAAGAACAAAAAAAATGTGAACAGTATTTGGACACTTGGAGTTTGTAAGGAGCAGGGGCCACCTCAAATTTAGGAAACAGTGGAAGCAATGAGCTTCTTCAGAAACATATTAGCATGGGGACTCAGAGGAGAGGAACTTAGCTGAACTTAGGTTTTGGGAATGTAACAATTTAGCTGAGACTTGAGGAAAAAAGAAAAAGTACCCAGGTCAAAAAAGGCAAAACCTTGATACCCTAAGAAGAGATAATATGATCAAAGGAAGGGAAACATAAACCAGCTTGGAACACCGGGAACTAGAAACCATTTGGTATTAATGGAGTGAAATGTGTGTATAGCATCATGCTAAGAGATTGTAGTACTTCCAACTCCATCTTGTCTTGAACAGTTCTGAGAAGGGCTACTTTAAGCATGAGCCAAAGTGTACATTTATGGGTCAGTAAATTGGAAATTTGGCAGTGGAATCTGTCCTCGTTATACATTCCTAGCTCATGTGACAGCACAGCAGCACTGGCTCTAGGATATGCACAGAGAGTCTTACTTCTGGCATGTGAGAGATATCTGAAAGGATCTAGATACAGGTGCTGGAGTATGCATCTAAATATGCACCTGGAACAGCAGCATTGAGAGCCCAAAAGCATTTTGCCCAAAGAAAGTGAGCAAAAGCCCCAAGGATCACACTGAGAACATGGCCATAGCATGGGTAAGAGTATCCAGTGGGGGAAATGGGAGGGTGAGTTCTTCTGAGTATAAGTAGGAAAGGCTACTGATTTCTTGGGATCATGGTGGGCCAAAGAGATGCTTGAAATAGGCAACAAGGGGTGTTATGACTAGATTAATCCTGCTGCCATTCAGGGAAACAATTCTTCCATTGAAACATGAAAATCCAGGAAGATCTATGGTGTAAGGTCAGAACTGTGGTTACCTTTTGGTGGAGCGGTAACTGAGGGAGCTTTTGCTGGAGTACTGGAAATGATCTCTCTATATGGGTGGTGATTCTGTGTGTGTGTGTGTGTGTGTACAAGTACATTAAGACGTATAACTAAGGTGTACTCACTCTATGAAAGTTATACTTAAATAAAAAGCAAAATTTAAGAATGAAAAAAATAAATATGAGGTATTCGCAAGTCCTGATTCTGACTTCTATTGTGGACATGATTTGTGAATTCACCACATATTTGTAGAATTCATATGTGGTGCAAGGGACCATACCCGTTGCTTTTACTTCACATTTTGGATATCATCTAATTTTGCCACTCGATTATAATCCTTTTTATATCTTTTCTTGGTTTAAAAAACATGAAGTATAAAAGTTACTTAAAATGATTATTAATAAACTAATTCCAGAAGTCTTCTTCCTGCAGTCAATTTACAAATGCAGAGGGAAACCAATATTGTTTTTCTCTGCTAGAGTGCTTCATTTCATTTCTCTAAGGTCCTTATATTTGTGCTCCGGAAACACTCATTTAAATGCAGGTGTGAGGATGCATAAGCTTCTTAGCAATGACTCAGAGTGCTGACGGACCCCTTTTTTATGATTTTTCCAGACAGAGAGGAATGGTTCAGCATGTTAAGTAGCTACAAATGGTATAATTCAGCCATAAGTGGCTGCTCTACATGATTGCCTAGTCCCAATAAATTTCTCTACCTTAAGTGTCATGTTAATACACTGGAATTTTCTTTCTCTTTCTCTCAACTTAATATAAAGAAGGATCCAAAATTCAAAATGCAAAATTAAAAACTCCCCTTCAAAGCATTTTAAGGTTACTACTAGGGATATAGTAGGAAGTGAGGGAAAATTACATTATGATATTCCAGCAAGCTCAAGAATGGAAAGGATGCTCTTTGTTCAAAGGAAGTACAAAGATTATTAAAGTTCTCTAAACAGTTTGTTAGTTTAGTATGTGAGGTGTATTAGAGATCATATGTTTATACCACGGAAATTCTCCTGGCCTGGGTATGTTAGGTCCCGTCTCCTAGAAGCAGAACCTAAATTGGTGACTCTTAAAGCCAGTGATTTATTGAGGGAGGCTTCCAGGGAATATATATGGGAATAAGTGAAGCAAGATGGGGAAGGGGAAACAGGTGAGCAAGGATGTGGTTTCAGCTGAAGACTAGCCTCAGCTGAATCCCAAACAGAGTTCTGTAGTACGTACAGTACCACAGTATTCCTGACTTGAGGTAAAGTGCATCAAAGGTAATGCTGGTGCCACTCTATGAGGCAGTCATTGGCTACAGGTCATCCCTAGGTATAGCATATTATTACCTCCTAGGCATTTCCAGGCAAGGCAGCACCTACCAGCTGGGGACAAGTCTCAGAAAAAAAGGAAGTAACTCTGAGTTGTTTGTAGCCAACACACACAGCATCTGGGGTAAAGGGATGGAGTAAGACCACTGAATCTACACTGGGCTTACCCCACAATGCAATGTCTGCCAAAGCTTTTCAGCTCGGCTTCTGGCAGTGGTGTGCTGGAATCTGTTTAACAATTTGCTCTGGGGTTAGGAGTAGGGGAGAGGATCCCAACCCTCAGAGAGTTACAGTCCTCCACAGAAGAGCCTGAATAACTTTTTACAAATACACGTTGTTCATATTATTTCTTTGCTTAAAACTCATAAATTGTTCCTACCCTTGGTAGGGGAAAGCCCCAACTCCTTCATATAATATTTAAAACTCCCCTTGATCATGACCCACTCCCTGCTTAGACTAATTTCTCACCACTTTTCCACAGACATCCCAGGTCTGGTCATACAGAAAATGTTTGCAGTTCCTTGTGACATCTTAATTTTGAACTCTCTGCCTTTGCACGCATTGTTCCCTTTGCCTGAAATGCTACGTACAGTCATGTGTCAAACTCATCCTTGAAGTCTTATCTTGAAGATCTCCTCTTTGAAGTTGTCTGTAACTCATTTCAAAAGAGTTCTATCATTTGTTTTCCTATAATTTACGCTCACTAAACTATGAACTCCTTGAGAGCATAAATAGCATTTGATTAAAATCTCTCAACACCTATCATAGTGCCTGGAACATAGTAGGTCCCCAATTAATCACTGTTAATGGCATTAAGTTGATACCACTTACTATTTATCACATATTGCTTCCTCTGAGAAAATGTCATGCATTCAGAGAACATGCCATATTTTTTACACACATTTAGAGTGGGCACTTAGCAGAATAGTAAGATGATCCTGTGTTAATGGCGAACACTGGAAAGAAAATTCTAGAGAAGGAACAGGATAGCAAGAGGTTAATTTTGTAAACATCAGACAGAACTGAGAAATCCTTTTAAGATAGTTTGAGAATGTCGTAGTCATCATATCATCAGCAGGCCCAAATTACTCCCTGAATTTAGAACAGTAATATATTATTGCTTTAGGAATATAATTTTGAAGCAGGGTGTATTAACCATGCCTTTTTATTTTTTATTTTTCTGATGCTTGGACATATGGGGCCTTGCTGAGGTTGGAGGGACTTCCCCTTCCAGGCTATCTAATTCCTTGAATACTAAACAACTCAAGCTAGAGGTTCATATGTAAACCAACCAATCCAGAACTCAGCTCATCTCCCCACTTCCTCTGTTGGACTCTAATGCTCCTGTCTACTGATCACCCAGAACCAGTCCCTATACCCCAGGGGCCGCTAAAAGTATTCAAACCAGCCAATCCTAAGCTGGCATACCCTGTCTTGTCCATTCTTTCCAGTAGAAACCACACTAAAGGCTCTTGTCGATGTTCCCCCTTATTCCCTCTATCTCCTGACCCTGGTGCTTCCTGCTATGGCCCGCAATGGCATGGCGGGCCCTTCTTCTTGGGAACTGAATAGCCAGCTATTTTTTCAATGACTGTCATCTCTATCTCTTTTGGCGTCAATGTATTTAAATTATAATAAAATATACATTTTAAAACAGAGGTGAAATGTCTTCTATGGGTCAGGGTATAAGGTTTATTAAATAGCTTGGAGAAATAAACATGTAAGGGTTCTTTTCCCCAACCAAGAAGATAAAAACATGACATAAGAGGTAGACTGTTTACAAAACAGCTGCCATAATTCTGTTTTCTGTAACGATGCCCTTGCAAGGCTCCTGCCTCCCCTCCCCTGCCCCCAACCCTGTCCCCACCACCAATATTTGCCTCTGGATTTAACCAAAGGAAAGACAGTAAGTGTGATGCCAGCAGAGGTTTGCCCACTAGGGCTTACCTTCTTTTGCTGCTGGGAACCCTTCTGCTACCACTTGAACAAGTTCTGGTCAGCCTGCTGGAGGATAAAAGATTTCTTTGAGAGAGGCCTCAGCTATTCTAACTGAGGCCCCAGACATGTGAGCAAGGCCATCCTTGGCTGTTAAGCTGCTACTGAGCCACCCCAGACCAGATCTGCCTTGTCAACCCATAAAATAGTGAGACACAATAAACATTTATTGTTCCATTCTGTTTCATGCAGCTGAGGAGGCTGCCTTCCAGAGAGTTACTAAAGACTATTGTCGTATTATCGCTTGGTGAGTTTTTATATAATTCTAGAGAACACAAGATACAAGCCAGCTGGATTCCTCTGCAGTTGCTCAATTATTTGTTATGGGAAAAAAATGAAGAGATTATAATTTGAACTTTCTCATAATTTTGTAGGGAAAAATTCATTGTACTTTAAATTTAATTTGATACCATATCCTTAGAATAAAATCATGAACATATTCAAGGTATCACTATTCATTATCCATACACTCCTGTACATATGATTAACAATAAATGATTAATCAAATATTGGAATATTGAGAAAACAAGGTGTGTTAGTCAGGTATTGTCATATTAATGCCATGTAACAATACTTTAGCAACACATAATGGCTTAAAATAATAGGTAGCTATTTAACTTATACTTCTGTGTATTGTTTGTATGGTTCTGCTGGTCTTGACTAAACTTGCTCACATGCATGCAGGGAGATGTGCTCCTTGCTGACCTAGGATGGCCTTGGCTGAGACAACTATTTTTACTCAGTTCTGTTCCATGTGTCTCCTCTTCTGGCAGGTTAGCCTGGGCATATCCTTTTCATGGCAGTGTTAAAAGGCAATTCTAAAACAAGCTCAATTTCACTGTGAATTTATGTCTCTGTGAATGTTTCATTTGCTAACATCTCATTTGCCAATATGAGTCACATTGCTGAGCCCAAAGTCAGAGTAGAAAGCAATAATAAAGTTACCTGTCTAAGGGCGTGGTTACAGGAGGGTGGTAGTGGTGAAGAATTGGTGCCAATAACGTAATCAATCTTCTAACAAAGAAAATACCAGCAAATACATCCAAAGGAATATAAGTGTCCTGAAAACAAACTAGAATCATATCCTATCATTTGTCATAATGTTTGCAAACTCAGATGTATATTTATTAAATTATTTCCATTGAACTAATATTTATTCCTATTATGATATGATTGCTATAAGAAATGTCATCAGATCTGTATATGAATACCCATCTTATTACTGATCTACTTATTTGTGATTACATAGGATAGGCTTAAAGAAGAGTTTAAATCATTACTTCAAGTTATATTGGAAAATGATAAAAAGTGTGATTTATTTCTCAGAATTCAGGTTATGGTTGATTTCTTTTTTGATAATTCTGAGTGGTAATGGACAAAGAAGAAAAGAGTAATGACAAAAAAAAACAAACAAACAAACAAAAAAAAAACCAGAAAAATAACTGGGAACAAGGAAGGGCAATTTCTCCTAAGGATTTTATCTAATTTCTATATTCTGCAGAGTCCTTTAAATAGTATTAGATGAAACAATCTTTGCATAGAACTTTCCGTATGTACTGTATTTCCTCCTTTTACCAATAACTTCCAATTGTGGCTCTCATGACCAACCAACGTTTCCTTTGTATTCCACTTCTTATTTAGGAGACATTATTCTTTTATTAATTAACTTTAGGGGTCAACAGGTTTGCTCTTTTCACTCACTTTCTTCAGCAGATCAAGAACTGCTCAGATCTGATCATTTATAACTTCACACACTGAAACATATCACGTTAATTCCCACTGAAATAGAGATTTATTATATATGTGGCTATCTTATACTGTCCAAAGAAAGTTGGTTCATTCAAGAAAATTACTAATGGCAGATATAATATGTCCCAAGCACAGAATGATGTCTGGAAAACACATGCATGTGCACACACATACACACACATACACACACACACAAGTTTGCATTGTCCTTGCCCTACCTAATCTATTAATCAGCGAAGACAAAGAAATGAGTATACCAAAAATAAATTGCAAAATCTTACAAAGGTTAAAATTATGAGTTAATTGTTAGGAAGTTTTATTAGAATACAGAGATGAAAGAGATCCCTATGGGCTGAAGGGGTTAGGTTTATTAGTTCTGGAGCAATTTTTAAGACATGTTGACAAAGGCAGAGGCCCCAGAGCCCACACACACTGCATAGACCCAGTTATAATGAGAACCTGGTACACATAAAAGCACAAATGGTTTTCACAGGACAACCCAAAACAGTAAGCAGTAATGAGCTCCTTGGTATTTTAACTTTGAAAACAAAATCAAATGGAAGATAGTGAAGAGAAAAAAGCTAAAAGTAATTGATAATATATGGATTAGTTAAGAGAAGAGAATTAGCATGGTTATTGTCCATGCATTTACTTTTAGCCTTTCAGATTTATTCTTAAAAAATTTAAATGTCAGTTTTTATCAGACCCCTTTGATTCTAAGGCTTATAAACTACACTAGGCCACCATATCGTGAGGGAATTTTTAATGTTTTTTTTCCTTTGCCAGGTTAAGATTGTTAGACGGTCTCAAAGAATATGTGAAGCTATCTTATGACTCAACATGATTGTTTTCAAGACTCTGAAAAATATTTATCTTTGATACATCTACAAATAATACATGATTTGATTGTTTTTGTAATTTCTTAACAGTATTTATTATTGACTTTCCTTCTTTTGCCCCCAGCTCCTCGTTAGAGTTTTCCATTTCCTTTCCATGACTTGGCTCTATAGAATTAAAGTCAGTTCTTCAATATTACTTCCTACAGTGCACTCTGTTTGTTCCTCATCTTAACTATAAGTCTCATTCACCACCACATAGATTTTAAAATCTCAGAAATTTAGGTAACATATGGATTATTACATAGTTATTCATTGATGGCTACAACTTAAAAAAATTAAAACAAAAACAGCAGAAAATACATCCTACATTTAACTTTAGCTATGTAAAATTTAAAAAATCAAATTAATGCTTAAATATACTATTAGGAGAGATGAGTAATGAATTATTTTCTGATTCTTCATAGATACATATTTCCCCAAATATTTCTAAAATCAACTTTAATGATTTAAGCATATATACACATAGGCATATATATATTTATTTATGTTTATATTTATATTTACATTTATATTTATATTTATACTAAAAATTGGAAAACAATAAATTTAAATTATTGTCTGGGAATATTATCTGGAAGTATGTCACTGTTAAGTGCCATCTCCAAACCTTTTGCTAAAACTGAAAAGAGAGATTCTTAGACTATATTTAGAATTAGTAATGTCTAGTCCGAGAGAGTTCTTTTATTCTCCTTGGTTTTTCATTTATTGTTTTACACTTTGTTCATCCCAGACTGGAAGGATTTCATCAATAACAAAGATGGGCTCTTCAGAATGCCTGGCACAGCATAGCACAGTCTCTGAACTCTTAAACAGCATTCTTTTATTAAGATATGAAATCAAGTTAAGTGCTTCAAGAGGACAGGCTAAATTACTGCCTTTAATGAAAATTAGACAGAAATGGCCCCCAATTATCAAAAGTTTTTCAAATATTAATTTGATCAAGCATGAAGTATAAAATTAAAGAAGAAATTACATTTCTAAACAATTTTTTAAAAGCATACTGTACATGGACATATGTGAGTATGTGTGATTTTAACTGGGATATTTTTATTGTATTGTACAAATTAGTGTATTGTACTTAGGGCTTAATATGCAAATGTTTGAAGACTGGGTGTTTTCTGTGAGGCAGGAGGGTTTCTTTCTTCCTTAATTTGGTCAATCAGTTTCAAATGGTGACAGATGTGCACCTCTAAGCTTGTTATTTGTATAAAATAAAGGGACAGAAACAGGTAGCAAAATCACAATTTCTGGAGGTGAAGTGGATATTAATTTTTATGTATTGTTGAGTCAAAGGAAAATCAAATCAAGATGATTACAGGCTGGAATTCCACTTTGAAGTTTGATCCAGCCTTACCATGTAAATAAGTCAGATCAACATGAATCAACTCTGTTAGTGCCTTTGAGTGAGTAGGGAAACAGGCAAGACTTTTTCCACTTTTGGTGAATCAAACCTGTTTAACAAATGGATGACCAAAACCCCAGAACAGGAGAATTTATCTCCAGATGAAGTGCTAAGTTGGGATCACTGTTTAATCCTGGTCTAGTTCAAAGGACAAAAAGAATGTTCTGCCCACTTTCCATGACTTTCCTTTGCCAAATTTATATCTGAGTCAAGAAAGAAAATATGGGAGTCAGGGACTCTGTCTACCCACAGACATATTTTGTGGGTGCATATACAGCCAGCCCCCTTGGCAAAAGGAGAACTTTTGTTGGGATCCTGGGTATTGCCCGGTGTCCTTGTCTGTTTCCAAATCTGGTTGGGGCTAAGTATAAGCTAAACAGTTTTCCATTTTGAAATGCTTCACTTGAATGTCCAAGACAGCTATTTTCTTCTTCTCCATCTAAATATTTGAACACACACAATTTGCTGATGTTTATCAGATACATATATTAATACAAAAATACAAGATGTTGATTTCTCTATGGCATCCGTACATCTTTAAGCGAGTTACTTAAAATGCCACTGAGCTTCCATGTTCTCATATGTCAATCTATGCGTTAGACTCGATGGCTGATTTCCAAAGGGCTTGTGGGAGGCCCCTATTTGGAGTAGTATCAGAAACAAGTATTGAAGGAACTTTCTATAACTACTGTGTCTCCACAACCCAAACCTCTGTTGGTGTCCAGTTCATGTTCCCGCCCCCACCACCATTTTATTGCACTTGAACTTGACTTCCAGCTACTAGCCTCAGGATCTTTTTGGCTGGAATGATTTTTCTGTGTCCAGACCCTGCTTAGTACCTCACAGGCTAGAAGTGTCACAGATAAATGTCCCCTGAAACAGCCCAATGACTTAAGGAATTGGTGGATAAATACTCCAGCTCCCTTGCATCGCAGATGGAAATGCCTTGAGACTTTATTGAACACTGTCCCCCACTTTCCAGTAGCTATATCTGGTTACCTACAGTTAACTGGTTTGATAAACATCTTTTGTTGACTACATCCCTTCCATGTCTCACTTCCCCAAACCTCTAATTTCCCCACACTTTTAAAGCTATTTCCTGGGACATCCTTCAAAATAAACATCTTTCATTCAAATCCTTGACTTAAGACTTGCATCTGGGCAACTCAAATTAAGACATCTCCCACTACTAAGTGTTTAGTGGTGAAAAATTATTAAGAATCATAAATATTCATTGTTTTTTTCTAATAACTCTAAAATTCTATGATCTTAGTATTCTCTAGTTTTAACCTTAGTGTTTTTAACACAGCTCTCTCTGGTTCTTGATTTCTTCTCTTTTGCTATATAAACTGATTGCTGGAAACTTTTGAGAACTAATCTATATTCTTCAAACATGAATCAGACTTTGAAAACAAAGTCTTAGAGGAAGTTCTAAAAAGATCTACATTTATCTTATTCCTCTTTTGCCAATGAAATGATGTTCATCAACTACAGACTGTGAAATATAATGCTCACTCACCCTGGAATAACAGGCTTAAAGAGGCATGGAATTCTTGGCCTTTGTTTTGTTTTCACTTGATCATGGCCTGAAAGCCAGGAAGGAAACTATGGCTCTAATCACCCATTGATACTTCTGTCTTGCTCAGAGAGAAACAACAAACAAAATTTAAAAAGCCCTTTATGCCTTTGGGAGCTTTGAGTAAAGCTTGATTAGCAGAGATTAGAGTAAAGCTTGATTAGCAGAGATCAAAGTGAAACTCAAAGTGAGAATATGTAGAACTTGGGCTTTTTACAGAGGGGCAGAAGGATTATTTGGCCAGAGTTTCACACTCATGAATTAGGATGTGAATAATTGTGAACTTTTTCTCTGTTGATGGGAGTGTAAATTGGTACAACCGCTTTGAAAAATAGATGTATATATGAACATTTGTAAAAGTATTGTTTTACAAAATATGTTTAGAAATAGTCCAAATATCCAATAATTTAAAAAGGATACATAAAATTTTCAGTAGGTTCATAGAATGGAATAATACACAGCATTAAAATGAACTTCAGCCATACATATCAATATCACTCCCTTTATACCCCGCCCTCTGCAACACAGCTTAATTTCTCTGTAATTTTCACTTGCAAACGTTTTGAAAAAGCTGTCTATATTGCTGTCTCTTTTCTCATGGTGCATCATCTCCTGAATGTTCAATTGAACAGTTGTCCCCACTACACCAAAGAGATTACTTCCGTAAAGATCACCGATCACCTCCATTTTGTCAAATCTAATGATGACATTTCTGTTCTTATCTTGCTTAGCTGCTCAGCAGCTTTCAATATAAGTGACCATGCTCCTCAACTTTAAATATTGTTTTCCGATGATTTTTAGGATTTTACAGTCTCTTTTTTTCCTTCTACTTTAATGGACATTTCTTCTCAATATACTTTGCTGGTCCATCCACTTTACGTTACTGGAGTGTCTAAGATTCTTTCCTGAGTCATTTTCTCCACACTTCTCCCAGTGTGGTCTCAGCCTGTCTATAACCTTAAATATTTAACACATAAATCCTAATGATTCCTAAGTCTATATCTTCAACAATGACCTTTCTCCACAATGCCAGAATCAAATATCTACTTCCTAGATATTTCTGTAAGAATGTAGGACCAGCTTGGGTGTGGGGTCCTGTGCAACTGCATTCAGAAAGGTTCATGCTTGGTTTAATGTTCTACAGTCACCATCCTGAAATTCATCATTTTATCATTGAATGTGTGTTTTGTAACTGAAGTGCAATGGGACAATGAAGAATTTTCATGAGCAAAGGAGATATGTGTAATATGCATGTCCGTTCTTCCTTATTGTCCCAATCACATATAGCATTTGCAATGCCCACAAGCTCCAAATTCCTGTGGTTCCACAATACATGAAAGTTCAGTGAGACTCAAAGTGAGAACAAGTGTGTTATATGGAGGCACTGACAGCCATTAGAAGGTACACTTTCCTTTAGAATCAGAACTTGCTTCAAATGCAGAAAGAAGACAACAGCATTTTAAGAAACATAAATGACCAAGAAGCCCTATCTCATGGGTGTCATTTCACTATATTAGCCAACCACTACACTAAAAATGATGAAAAAAAAATAGGAAAGATAGGGCAAACAAAATACATATGCATAGATGAGTTATTAAATATGAATTGTATCATTTTGGTGACTCTGTATGTTAAACTCTCTCATATTTGCTTTTAAAAGGGCATTCACAACATAAAGACGAGTGGTAAAATTCATGCTAATAATATAAAATTTTAATTTTTCTTTACTTAGAATGACCTTAAGTAGCACATAAAATATCCCACAGCAAATCAAGAGAGAGACCATAGAAGAAAGAAAAAAGGCTTTATATTTTAGTGCTTTTAATAATAGAACTTCTTTCCCTGCTTTTTGAACGAGTAGCCCTAATTTTCATTTTTATACTTGGTCTGCAAATATATAACTGACCTGCATGAATGACTAATAGACATCTCAAGCTTAAATTTTCATAAAGTGTTTTTAGTTCCCCTATTCCCTTCCTTTACAGATCTCCTTTCCTAGTCTTTCTCATCTTAGTCACAGCCCATAAATTCACCAGTAGCTCAAGTGAAAAAATATAGGTAGCCTTTATGACTCTTTTCTCCATCAGTAAGATATATAGCATTACCTCCACAACTCATTCTGTCCACTTCTCTCCATCTACCATTATCTTTTTTAGTTCAAATCACTACTATTTCTTGCCTGGACTAGCATGCCTGCTTCTTAACAGAATTCCTTGTTATCTCTCCACAATGAATTTTTAAAATAGCCCATAAAGAGATCTTTTAAAGATATAGATATTTTCCCTTCCCTACTAAATATACTCCAATGTGTCTCATTGTTTTTTTGTATGAAACTCATATTCCTCCCATGGTTTCCAAACTTCTACATAACCTATGCACCACTCCAGACTCGTCTTAAGTCACTGTGTTTTTCATACCCCATATCTGCCTCAGAAGGCTTCTTGTGGTTTCTTCAGAATCCCAGGATTGTCTGCACCTTTAGGCCTTTTGTACTAATAGGCCTTCTTCTTGGCATGCTCTTTACCCTGATCTTTGCCTGGGCATCACTTCTTTTCATACAAGTCTCAGCTTAAATTTTACTCCTCAAAGAGTTCTTTCGTAACCATTGTCCTCCTTCCTTCCCATAAAAGCCATCTTGTTATTCCAATAGGCATCTTGCTTTAGTTCCTTCATAATTTTTCTTGTTTATTCATGCATTTGTTTATTGCTAGTCTTCCCCCACTGAAATGTCAGCCCCCTGAGATTGAGAACCTCATCTATTTCATTTAATGTGTCTGCAGTGCCTAGAAAAGTATCTGGAACAAGGTAGGTACTTAGTAAATATGTGTTGACTAAAGGAGCAAATGAATAAATTAATCGACTTGGTAGTTCAGTCGTTTTTCCTCTATAGATGGGTGTGTGTATATATATAATATTTTACATATTATATATATATAATGTTTCTATAACCTTATATATAACCATATATATATGTGTGTGTGTATATATATAAAATCTGTGCATATATGTACCCACGTGCATGAAGACATAGATACATATGTGTATATAGCATAGTAGACATTGGCCCTCATGCTATGCCTCCCTCACTGTATAGTAGCCATGGATTTAAAATGGAACTTACCAACCAAAGTGGCAGAAGGGTCTCCTAATTGACTTAAAGCCAACCTTTTCTGTTGGCCATGTTTTTGGTTAAGTAATGGGCATATAACCCAGAACTCTGGGATTTTGTTCAGTGTTTGAGGAAGAGAAGCCATTATTCTGACCCTCAGTGTGACCAGGGCAGTATCTAGTTCCAGTTTCTGGCAATGAAGTGACAATCAAGAGGAGAGCCTGCTCGAACATGAAGTGGACATTACAGAAGACAGAGTGAAGAGAAGGAAACCAACTGGATGCTTAATGACTTGGATGAGCTGCTGGATCAAACCTGAATCCTGACTTCTGGGCCTTTCATTTATACAGAGCAATAAATTTATTCATTGCTCAAGTCGATATGAGCTGAATTTTGTTACTTGCAAATAAAACATTAAAATTGACACTGGAATTAAATTCTAATCACTGTTAACATCTTGGATATATTTCCTTCCAGAAATTTTTAACGCTGTTAAAAAGATAAGATAGTTGTAACTGGAAAACATATATACTTTTGTGTATTTTTTTACTTATTGTTACCATATAAGCATGCATTTTCATGCTAATTCTTATTTTCACAACTATAATCTTATTGATTATATAAATATCTATTGATCACATATACTATAAGTTACTTAACCATTTTCCCATTTTTTAGACACATAGGGTATTTTATCACTCTTCTCATGTTTTGATTAATTTTTTTAATACTTATTTCCCAGAAATTTAATGATTAGGTCAACGTGTATGGAAATTGCTTTACCTCCTAAAACACAATGCCAAATTGCTTTTTAAAAATGATTTTAATGTTTTTAATATCATCAGTATACTGCCTATATTAGATTTTATCACAATTTTACTTTTTATAAAAATTTAACAACTAAATGCACCAATAATTTGTTACATGTTATTTTTTAATTTGTACCTCTGATATGTATTTTACCACAAAGATTTATTCTTCCAGGAACATTTGTTACTTCGTAGTTGGAATTTACAGTCAGCTAGTTGTGGCGGAGCTATCAGTGTCCTAGCGGTATCTTCTGGGTTCCCATCATTCCTATGTACTCAGACCAATGACTTTCACAGCAAATAATTAAAGCGCTCTGCTTCAGGTCTCTGTTGCTGGCGTATACTCAGCCCAAGCACGGGATTAGCAGGAAGTGGTTGAGTCAAATGCCCATCCTCACAAACCAGAAGCATCCATCAATCAAAGACTGATAGGAATTGGTGTATAAATACCCCAGCTCCCTTGCACCTCATGTGGGGTAACACTAAAGCCTGTGTTCTACATTCTTGCCTGGAGCACCCCAGTGAGATTAAGTTCCAGTTGTCCACAGAGGCAATTTGCTTGATGACTCACATTTTATTGGCTGCTCTTCATTCCCGGTGTCAGTTCCCACTCCTATACTGCTACATGTTGACATCATCTTTTGTACCCAAAACCTTATCTCAGGCTCTATCTCTAGAGAATCCAACTTAAGACATCCATCATATGAGATTTACTATAGCGTAATGACTTAGGCTTAGTTATCGAACATTTGAAATCTTCCCTACTCTTTAAAAAAAAAAAAAATCAAAATAAAGCAGCTCACTTTCCTTTGGAAATAAAGTATTTTGTACAATATACACCAACCTTTTAAAATTCTTAAATCACTCTCAAGAGAAAGAAGCAAAAATAAGTAATGACTTGTTATGATTTTTAAGCTAAAAGGAGTATTTATTTGTTTTATGTGTGGCTTCGAGACTTAGGATTTTTTTGTGTGTGGATACTTGTTAGAGCTTTTGAAAAGTACAAATTTATTTCCCCCTAGGTTTTAATCATCATGCTTTAAGGAAATCTTTTGAAATGACGGCAGCATATGTTGCAATAACTAGGCCCTTTCATTAAATTTATCCCTTAAGAAAAGCCCACACAGTAACGGATTTTTGACCTCAGTTCAAACAGAACTTTGGCTAGAAAATTCTCAGAGGTAAAATACAAGAGTAATGGGAATTTTTCATATTTTAAAGTTTTCCAACAACCAAAACACAATTTATCCAGCATATATTTGGTTCGGGCTGTTTGAAGTTCACTTGGAGTTTAGATGGTTTTTATAGATTGTATGAGCAGCCTGTTTTCCCAGTATATATAACCTCCTTTTTAAGGGTTGATAATGTAAGAATTCTTCTTTTAAAAGGAATTCTATTGCTAAGACAATATCACAGCTATACATGTATGTCTTTTCCAAACATTGCATTTTAGAACTCCTAACTTCAGATTTCCAATATGTGTATGAGATGTGAAACTCAAGTGATCATAAATTCCCCTTAAAGTATAAACTTACTTCAAAGACACAGCCTTAGCTGCCAAGTTACGACTTTTAAATAATATCTTTAAAAATATATTAACAACTTCAAATGGGAATTAGTGGCTTTTAAGCAGAGTAGGAGCTTACACCACCTACTAATAATGATTATTGCTTAACCTATTTTAAATTAAAGTAACATAAAATAGTTTATGTATACCAGTGATGTCACAGTTTTATGGGCATCATGATATAAATTCAAAATATTTGGAATTTGGAAGGAAGATTTTGCCATTACAATTCAGAGAGATCTTCCACCAAGATCTTGATGTTATTGTAGAATATTCGATTTATAAACATTATGTCCTAGTCAGGCTATCCATAAGGGCAAAATTAAGTGGAGATTCAGGTGTCTGGAAAATATAGGCTAAAAGCTGTTAATGTAATTGAGTGAAAGTATTCAAGAGAGGGAAGAGATGAAATAAAATCGCCACCTATATCAGGGCCACCATTTCAGCAGTCCTCCTCTTTTACTTTAATTGTAATACTTTGCCCAAACTCCCAGTACTTGCACCCAGACTTGACCCATCCTTCCTGGAGCTCAAGGTTAAGAACACACAAATCAAGAGGCTACCCTGGAAGCCACTAGCACTTTAGTTGACTGAAAGCACTATTCTTCTCTAATGTTTATGAGACTAATGCCCAAGTCAATATCACATAATGGCCCCAAATGCCAATAGTACCCTCATTGAGAAAAACTAAATGTGGTCTGATCAAGTTATTCAGCTTACTGGTACAGGGCCAGAATTGTAAGTTCTGGTTGTTTTTTTTTTTTTTCTCTCCACCTAGAAATTCTACAGTAATTGTCTATTACATACCAATCTGAGGACCCCCCCTATCCCAAGTACAAATGACACTAGTAAAACTGTAGTATCAATATATTCTTATGCTGCTAGAATCAAAGAAAGATTCTTGTATACAGATCCTATATTTCATGAATGTGTGGTTTTTAAAACTCAGAAGTGATTTATGTTCTCAAGGTAGCTAACGCTAGGTAAGTGAGGTCCAGAAAATATAAAACAAGCTTTATCACCCTTATGTACTTAAATAAGTATTCATGTATCATAGTCAATTGTGCACTAAATTTGTGTTACATCACCAGGAACATTTAATACAGAAAATTTAATAATATCTATTTATTAAATTTGATGCTATAATTACCAAAAAAGCAAAACAAAGCTAAAACATATTCCATGGAAAATCCAACTGCTTAAAAGGCATCCAATGGAAATGTTATGTTAATTTGATGACATTTAAATAATGATCATCATCTCATTCATGTGATTTCTAAGAAATGTTTCCTCCACATTTCCAAGACAAGTCACACATCATTTCCCAACCTTGTTTGACTTTGAAGGTGCAGAGGTATCTGTTTTCATGTTTATTGGAAACCAGCAACCTTTTGATAAAGTGCGCACTTAGTTCGTATGCTGAAAAACTAAGATAAGTTGGGGTGCTTTGTTTAGCCATTCACTTGATACATTAAGAGACATTTTTTGTATTCAGTGATGTCTCTCCATCTATTGATAAAGCACAAGCTTCATCTCAAATAAATACAGTTCACAAGCAGACAGTGGCCTATTGTAAGAGAGTCAACTGTACTCTAAAATTACAAATAGGTGGAGGGATTAAAACTAATTTTAAATATTAAGAAATAATGTTTTAAAAATATCTACACCATATTTTAATTATAAATGATAGCAAAAATAATAGGATGAAATTTTGAACTGTTGAGTTTTTTTAAGACATAAGGATTAATTTTCCTTCTTATAGAACAAGCCCAGAAAAGGGATCTAGGGCTGGTGTTATGGCTTCAATCACTGAAAACCCAAGCCTCTTGTAAATTTCTGCTCTATCATGCTTAGCAGTAACTTCCAAGTGCAATGTTGCTTCATGGTCCAAAATGGCAGTTGGAGCTTCAACATTTGCCTCTGCATTACAGGCATCAGAAGGGAGACAGGGAGGGAGGATAAAAGGCAAGCCCCAACTTTCTATACCTTCTTAAAAAAAATCTCCCTTAAAGTTCCACCTTACAACTTCTGCTTATATCACATTGGTTAGAAAGTAGTCACATCGCCAAGACCAGTCTTTTAGCTGATTACATTGCCATTACAAATAAAAATGGGGTATGTTACTGAAGGAAAATATATTGATGAAGGAAATATACTATATATTTCTATGTGCCCATTCCTATCTAGTTTCTCACCTTCCCCACCCTGTTCTATGTCCCAGGGGACAGACTGCTGTAAAGTGCATCAGTCATCCTTCACCCTTCAGCTTCCTTCTGAGGCTGGACAATGAGACAAACCAACAGGAGACTGAAAGGTGGGAAGAGCGAAATTATGAGGTCTTTATTCCTCCTGCCCTGGCTCAGGCCAGAGTTCTTGTTTATAGGAAGTAAATTACTTTCCAACTTGATTTGTTTTTTCTTCTTGATAGAGCTATGCTACTTACTACTCCTCTACATCACTTTTAGAAAATTTGAATTGCTTCTAATTCTTAAGCAAACTTTTCCATTTCTTGTATGAATGCAAATCTTATTTGCTAAATTCACACAAGGACTATTCCAACTGAGAATTTTCTATAAACTGGCTACCTTCCTACCCTGTGATTTAACATAGCATGTACACTCCATTTTTTTCTTTCCTTCCTTCCTTCCTTCCTTCCTTCCTTCCTTCCTTCCTTCCTTCCTTCCTTCCTTTTCTCTTTCTTCCTTCCTTCCTTCCTTTCCTTCCTTCCTCCCTCCCTCCGTCCGTCCCTCCTTTCTTTCTTTCTTTCTTTCTTTCTTTCTTTCTTTCTTTCTTTCTTTCTTTCTTTCTTTCTTTCTTTCTTTCTTTCTTTCTTTCTTTCTTTCTGCCATCAGTCTCATAGGTCTCTTTGGTTCATACACTATAAGCCATTAAGAAAGTACAGTTTCATGGAAGCAGTAGAGGTAATGCTGTTAAAAGCCCACAGATTGGTCAGCAACATGTATCTCATAAAGATAAAAGACTGTTCATTTCATAAAGCCAGATCTCAATTATATACTTTTCCTGGTTTAGAATTTATTTTAGTTAGTAAAAATATGTATCACTCAAAATGTTACCAAAGGTAGGAATCTGATATTAGAAATATTCTTGAAATTACTTCATTTCAGGTATTATTAACATTAAGATTACCCCCTTTTGAAGCTACATTGCTTAATTGCTTAGAATTTCGATTGGTTATATTTAAATTGGGGTTATGCTTATTAAAAATGTTATCCAGTTTTTGAAAGCAATTTCCAGTCCACAGAGGAGTCAGTGTACTGCTTGGCAAAAAGACTGCACACCATTCTATTAGGTGGGCTGACTTCAAGCAAACGTTATTAGCATGTGGCCAGAGAAATGAGATTGCTTTGGCACAGTTACTATTTAAATATGCAACAAGGGGGAGAAATATCTTGATGAGCAAGGGACACTTAGTTTGCTTTCTGTCTCTTATTGAGGCAAGCTCTTTCCTGTTCCCAAAGTCCCCAGATACATCTTTGCTTTACCAGGCTACACATAAAGCGTTGCTTCCTGTAAAGCAGAGGCTTTCAAAGGCGGCCAAACATTTAGGTCACTGGGCAACTTTTCAATTGCCAGTGCCTGGATTGTACCCCAGCCCAAGTTCATAAGAATTTAGAGTGAGGCTTAGATATTAGAATTTTTAAGGCCGATTCCAATGTGTAGCCATGAATGAGAACCACTGCTGTAAAGAGATGAGATTCAAGATATGAGGGCAGGAGTGAGTTTTAATCTCTGCTTCTCACACAGGCAGATTTTTTGTATTTAGCTCTGAAGGAATGTAGCTAAGCAGACTAAGAGTGAACTAAACAAAGACTCATCCTTCCACTCTATCTTTCTTCTCCCAAGGGAAGATCGGTTAAAAGGAAAAAGACAAGGAAGCTTAGTTAGACTTTGTTCCATCTCATGCCAGGGAAAATTTCTGGTTGCAAGACTATCAAATTGACCTAGTTCTATAATTTCAAGTGATGTGCTGGAGGGATCTATACTTATTAGTGTATAAACATTGATTGCAGTGAGTGTTCTTAATTATACAAAAATTGTATTATCTGTAGGTTTGGCTTTCTTTAAAGGATTCTACTCAATTACATTGATGACCTTGATGTTGACTGGAATTTGTATAGAATACCTTTTTGGTCTTTTCACTTTCAACCTATTTGTATCTTTGGATTTAAAGTGACTCTTTTAGTAGACAACATGTAGTCAGGTTCTTTTTAAAATTATATATATATTCTGCCAATCTCTATCTTTTAACTGGCAAGTTTAATTAAAGTAATCATGGATGAGAAAGAATGAACAAAATGTTTGCTATATATCTTCTATCTTTTTCTGTTCCTCAATTCCTCCATTACTATCTTCTCTTGTGTTTGATTTTGTGATGTCTTTTTGATTCCTCTCTCATTTTTTATCTGAATATTTTTTAAGTTATCTTATTAGTGGATATCCTTGGAATTATAATTAACATACTAAATTTACAATAACCTGTTTTGAATTCATACTGACAGCTTTGATAGTATATAAACACTTTGTTCATATACTTTTCCTTCCCTCATCTTTTAATATTTTTACTATCACAGACTACATCCTTATATATTGTGTGCCCAATAACATAGATTTGTTATTGTTTTTTTATCTTTTAAATCACATAGAAAAAAGAGGAGTTAAAAACCAAAATTACAATAAAACTGGCTTTTATACTTACTTATATAGTTGCCTTTACCATTGTGGGTTTTGTTGTTGTTGTTTTGTTTTATGGTATGGCTTCAAGTTACTGTCTAGCGTCCTTCAATTTCATTCTGAAGGGGTCCTTTATTGCAGGGCAGGTCTGTTAGCAATGAACTCTATCATCTTTCAGTTACATGGAAATATCTTAATTTCTTTTTAAGTTTTGAAGGACAATTTCGCCACATATAGGATTTTTATTAGACAGTATTTTCTTTCAGCATTTAGATATGTCATTCTACTGCTATCTTAACTCCATGTTTTCTGATGAGAAATAAGCTGTTAATCTTACCAAGGATCCCTTTTATGCGATGAACTACTTCTCTCTTGCTGATTTCAAGACATCTGTTTTTGTATTTTAAACAGTTTAATTACAATGTGTCTCAGTGTGCATCTCTGCATTTATCCTGCTTGGGATTAATCAAGCTTCTTGAGAAACTTTCAGTTATTATTTCTTCAAATATTCTGCCCTGTTTTCTCTCCCTTCTTTCTGGGACTCTCATCTGTTGGTATGTTTGATGATAGCTCCCCACAGGTTTCTTAGGCTCTGTTCATTTTGATTCTTTTTTTTTTCTTCTACTCAGATTAAATAATTTCAATTGACCTATCAGCTTTATTGATTCTTTTTTCTGTCTGCTCAAAACTGCTTTGAACCCTTCTAATAAAATTTTAATTTCAGTTTATACACTTTTCAGCTGCAGAATTTTCCTATTTGGGTATCTTTTTATAACTTCTATTTCTTTATTGATATTCTATAGTTATCAAGACATTGTCCTCCTGGTTTTCTTTAGTGCTTTGCCCGTGGTTTCCTTTATTTTTTTTAACATATTTAAGAGCTGATTTTAAAGTCTTAGTGTAGTAAATTCAAGGTTTATATTTCCGTGGGGAGTTTGTTATTTTTTTTCCTGTAGATGGATAAAACTTTGTTTCTTTGTATGCCTCATCATTCTCTGTTGAAACTGGATATTTAAATATCATGATGTGGTAACTCTGGAAATCAGTGTTTGTTGTTGATGCTTGTCATGGGATGGAGTTTTTTTGTTTAGTAAATTTTATTAACTATTTTTATTGCATAATATTCATGAATAAAATTTACCATTTTAACTATTTTCAAATGTACAGTGCAGTGACATTAAGTCAACTCAGATTGTTGCACTGTGCTACCATCTTCACCATCCATCTCCAAAACTTTTTTATCTTCCCAAACTGAAACTCTGCACTCCTTAAACAATAACTCCTCATTCTCTTATCCTCCCAATTCATGGCAACTGCTATTCTATTTTCTGTCTCTATGAATTTGACTACACTAGGTACCTTATATAAGTGGAATACAAATCTTTGTCTCTTTGTGTTTGGCTTATTTCAATTAGCACATTATCTTCAAAGTTTATCCATGCTGTGGCATGTCAGAATTTCCTTTGTTTAAGGCTGAATAATATTCTCTTGTACGCACATACCACATTTTGTTCATTCATTCATCAGTGGGCACTTGGGTTGCTTTCACCTTTGAGCTGTTATGAATAGTGCTGTTATGAACATGAATACACAGACATCAGTTCAAGTCCCTGGTTTCAGGTAGATCCTATGTAAATCTATGTTTAACTTTTTCAAGACCCATTATACTGTTTTCTAAAGTGGCTGTACCATTTTACATCCCCACCAGCAATGCATATAGGGTTTTCATTTCTCCTTATCATCATCAACACTTATTATTGTCTGTTTTCTTTTTAATAGTAGCCAAACAGTTTTAAAAGCTAATTGTTGTGTGTGGTCTCTGAATATCATTTCCTTTAGTTTGCGGGTAGCTAGTAGTTTGACAGAGATTTCTTTAACTGTCTAGAGCAAAATAAAAACAAAACAAACAAACAAACAAACAAACAAACAAAATCTTTCTTGGATTAGGAGACTGGCTCTGTATGGGCTACTATCAATATTTGGTAAGGTTGTTTACAACTTTGCCTTAACTTTCACTTTCTGTTGGCATGGAGCCTAAAGATCACCGGGAGGTGAAAGTTTAGGGTCTTCTCAAAACTTTTCTAAGCATGTATCCTATCCCTGGCATGCACATGATATTTTAGGTTCTTTATTATGTTGGGATATTTTCTAAACCTTTATTTCCCAAAGTAACTCTCTCCCTAGCTTTTTCTCCTAGGCTTATGTAGGTCTATTGTTTGTCTCAACTTCAATCTTTTGTCCCTGGTAGTAGCAGCTTGTCAATTTATTTACCTTTCAACGTTTTTGAGAAATGCCCTATGCATAATTTCTTTGTTGCCCTTAGAGAACTCCAAGTTAGGCACAGGAAAGGCAGGCACCTTGTGTCGTTCCTTCAGGGAACCTCAAGACAGATCAAAGCAGAAAAATACAATTCCATGATAACAAGATCCATTATGTTCCTTCTAGAATGAGGCACTGAGAATATGGGCTGCCATCTTCATTATTGCTACCACAGTGAGGAGGGGTATGTGGCAAAGCTAAGTTAAAATGCCATGAAGCTCTCTTAAAATGTTTAAGTCACCTTTTTCTCAATTCAGCATTTCCTTGGTTGCTTTAAACCTTTGGTTATTTGTCAGAGTTCTGATAAAGTTGACTAGGGTTGACAGTTTTTGCTTTTATCATTTTATCTACAGAGAAATGGATCCTTATACCTCCCTGCTCTGCCATTTTTATTTCACCTTATACTCTTAACCCTATATCCTTAACAGAGTTGAATGGGATTCAAAGTGGGGAAGCAAAGGATCATGGTGCCAAGCCAGTGCTGTGAGCTTTGAAGTGAACAAGGCAGTTCCAACACAACCTGGACACATATTCCCTTTCTCCTTCCCATCCCTCCTACACTCATAGGATATAATCCAGAAATAGGAGGAAAACATCAACTCACAGATGAAGACCATCCACTACAACCCACAATGCTGCACCTCACTCAACATGGAATCTTGGCTTGAGCCTCTAGAGGCAGCTTTTATGATTTAAGCACTTCTGAAGGCATATTTTCTCCCTTCTGGCTGGTGTTAAGTTGGTCATGTATTGCACTTTCTGTAAGTCTGTAGCTTTCTCCCAGTTATTATTGTGTTTCTTTCAATTGTGACATATAAAAATCAAGTGTAAACATTTTGTTCTAATGATAAAATAGGACCCAATGTGTATGTCAGGGTAAAATATGGTATATGCTCATATCATAAATATAACAGGAGCTATTTGGGTATCAGAGTTTCATCAAAACCATCAGAAAATTGTTTGAGTTGGATGGGAATAGACTATAATAATCAGTCACTGACAACTTAGATCATTCTTAATGATTAAGACAAAGCCAGTTTTCTCTGTTCCATTAAAATAGGCATAGATTTTCAGAAAGAATTTTAAAATGATTTTTAGATCTGACTAAAATTGCATGAAAGAGACAGTGAGTCATAAGAATGATTTTTAAATGGAAATAAATTTAATAAGTGACAATGAATATCTGTTGATGTACTGGGCAGCCCATCTTTGCATGATCAAGATCTATCTAGTAATAATCAAAACACCTAGATTAATGTCAGGTTTAGAAAATTCTTTCAGCTCTCCTCAACCTAACCTTGTGATCACATGCATCTCTTCTCCCTTGCTTTAATTATTTTGCCATACCCAAATCCCAAAGAATTCTATCTATTGGTTGATACAAGTAAAGAGAATTGTGGTACATTCCACACAATGAAAATCTTTCTAAAGTATTAAATAGCCTAGTGTTTAGAAAATACTTGTTAAGCTACTCTGAAAGAATATTAAATATGTGAGGAAAATATTTGTCAGTGCCACATGAGAATATGGCCAATATGAGACCCTACCAAAAGAAAGAAGTAATCACAAGAGATTTTGCCAAAAATAGTGCTTAACTTTTTTTTTTCTTTTCAGGCTTGCCATTCAAAGGGGAAAGTTTCAATTTTCTGAAGAGTTTTCTTAAATGGAACAGTACATATCCCGGTGATTTAATATGAATGAAATCCCTTATATAATTAATTTCCATTTAGCTTCTGAGCTAATACAGAAAAACAATAGATAATATCAATATTGTCAAGCAAGAACTCAGAAACTGAACAATAGCTTTTGTTAATGTTAACAACACCTTATTGAGGTATCATTTTATACACAGATAATACAAATCTTAATTTGGCAATTTTATACAGCCATACAATCATCGCCCATACCACGGTTTAAAACATCTCTCCATTTTCCTTTCCAGTCGATTCCCCTGCACTCCAGAGTCAATCATACCATTTTGCTTTCCATCACTATAGAGTATTTTGCCTGTCATTGAAATTAATATTAATGGAATTGTGGAGTATGTTCTCTTTTATGTCTCTTCAACTCTCTTGAAAAACATGGTGTCCCATTTTGTTGATTGTACCAGTATTCATTCCTATTTGTATCTGAGTAGTATTCTATTATATGATATACTATAATTCACTTACTTATTCACCAGTTGATTGACATTTTGGTTGTTTCCAGTTCAGGACTATTATGAATAAAGTTGCTATGAATATTCTTTTATAGGTCATTATGTGAATATATGTTTTACCTCTTTTGGATAAATACCTAGGAGTAGAATTGTTGGGTCTAAGGATAGGTAAGTATAGAATGAACATTATTAGAAACTGCCAAAATGTTTTTCAAAGTAGTGTTATCATTTTACGTCACCACTGCATGAAAGTTCAGATATTCTCCATTGTTGTAAATAATTGGCCTTATTAGTGTTTTTTTAATTAGTCATTTTAGTGAGTATATAGCTGTAGAATAGCTTTTTTGTGGGGTTAATAAGGGTCTTATTTTGTCTTTCTGCATTCATCTGCTTGAATTTTTCTTTATTTGATTTTCTGATTTTTGAAACATTTCCACACCCCAAATACTATCAGCACTTACAGACAAGAATAAAAAAAAATTTAAAAATAATCTTCATTGTTTGTGTACAAATATAAAAACAGCCACATAGAAGAGAAGTTGTATGCTTACATACATAAGAACTTCCTTTTTAAAAATAAAGAACCTTCAAAGGCCAAGAAATTTGTGGATCTTAAAACAAGATTTCTTGGCATCAAATTATTGTTTTATTTCAAGGAAGTATTCCACCTTGAACTTAGAATCATGCCGAAATCACTTAATGACACTTGTTAACTGAAATTTTTGTCATTCGATTAAAACTTCAATAGCAAATCTAAACAGTGAGAAACTATATCTAAATCTTGCAACCCTGAAGTAGCCTTTTCCACACTTGTAAGAGTTCGCCTTTTGAATTTTGTGATTTCTGTGTTACAAGAAACTATAAGATGCATGCAGACTATAAAATCACCTTGATTCTGATAACTGATTTATCTGTGGCCTATTCATGGGCATGTTGAGACAAAACAGATTCTGAAGCATTAGCCCTGCTCCTTAGAAGGCAGTTATGGATGTAAATTGGGCTGTTTTCAGGGGTCATTAAATCTATGAAGGACGTAGCTCAGAAATAGCTGTCATTTGGACACATCCTCCTTGTTCCCTAACCTAAGTTTATCCTAAATTCTTAATATCTCCTCAAGCTGATTAATATGTAATCACCATGAAATAGTGTGAAAATGCTTTTCCAGCTATAAAACTTACACCCTGGATGGGGAGCTGGGAATGGAGGACCAGATGTTAAATGTCTGATGCCCAGGGATGGTAATGTGGGTAGTAGCTCCGGTTTCTGGCTCTGGACCTGGAATTTAATCTACAACACATATCTGGCTAAATAGCAAATATCCACTGTGTGTGTGCATGTGTGTGTGTGTGAGAGAGAGAGAGAGAGAGAGACAGAGAGAGACAGAGACAGAGAGAGAGACAGAGAGAGAGACAGAGACAGAGAGACAATCAGAGACAGAGACAGAGAGGTTTGATATTATATTTATTTCCTTGTTAACATTTTCAATCAAGAAGAAAAGCAAAGGCAGGAATGTAATATAATCTCAGGAAGGAGGTATAATCCATTGGGCTTTAGTAGGCATTTCATTTTTTGTAAGGGCAGCAGGGCTACCATATAGGAAATTCTCTGTTTGTAGGACCAGCTCAAATTGAAATCCTGACACAATTTCCCAGTATTTCATCCGATATTGACCTCTCCAGTCTTGCTTCTTTACCTCTTTAACCACTTTCCTAAAAATCTAGCATGTATCAGCTGGACATCAAGAGCTGAAAGATGTCTATGCAGAGAATAGAACTTCAAGGTCTTCTCTATACCATAATCAAAAAGAGAGCTCTACTTTAAATCAAAGATGCCAAATTAACCACAAATAATATTAAAAACATTTAATAGCTTACATAGCAAGCAGACTGATCATTCAGAAAAGTTGGTGCCTATAACATGAGATGAGTCTTGGAAGCTCCTTGTTATGACGAGTATGAACCATTAGTTGCTGAATCATGGAGAGGGACTGGTGACCAGGGCAGGGTCATGCCCTCCACAGAGTTTGGGAAAGCAGCTATTTACTAACTGGCATAAAAACATTTCAACATTTTAATAATTAGTTAGACATAATAGTCTTACTAACCTGGCTTTAAGCATCAAATCTCATTTTAACTATGGCCTTTTATGAATACCAAGGCTCTCCCTCTTAGTTTGGGTCCCCTACTCTCTTCCACGGGAGCAGATCCTTTTACAGAAATCCAAAATAATTCTTTTACAGAAAAATCTAAACTCTGTAACAAAGATTCTAGCATAAATAGTTTATTTGGGAGGTTACCTCAGAAAATACTTGTAGAGGAATGGGGCAGTGAGAAAGGGAAGGGAATGGAAGGGAGACAGAAAGGCTATACTGCAGAGCAGTTACCACTGTGAGCACTTGGGTTTCATCATTCAGGAGCCCTCTGGGAATGTTAGCCACTTAGGGGATGAGGAGCTGGGTATTTGTTCAATAACTCCTGTAAATTGTTGTCTGATGGCTGCTTCCGGGAGGGCTCACTTCTCAGCACCTGAATGGACAGTCAGTTCACCAGAAAAAGCCATCAGGCAAAAGGATCCAGGTACAGGAGATGGAAGACAGCAGGTGTGCATAAGATGGTAAGGGTCACATCCTCCAAATAAAATACTTGTCATGCTTTGAGAAGAATTGATGACCATTAAAAAGAATAGTTGAGTATATATTTTGGCTGAAGCCAAGGAGAATAAATGCACATAAACATAAAAATTATTTCTTATAAATTAGAAAAATGTGTGAGGATATTTACTCTCTTCAAACTAATCTGTACTGCTCTGATCTTCCAGTGGGAAGAGATCTAACTGTAGATCGCTTCCAATAGAAAGAGAATATTTTTTATATTTTTGATTACAGCCAACCTGAAGGTAAAATTCTTATCCTTCAGTTATACTAAACTACAATACTACAATTTAGCAAGAGAGAAATTTACGAGAGATTTGTGGTAAAATACAGTCACTAATATTTTATGAAATTATGCTTGATTCAATTATTCTTGTTAATCAGAAGAAAATTATCTCCAGACCTTATTCGATAGAACATCTTAATATCTGTTCTTTGTCCACTCCACTTGTCATTCTCTACTATAGAATCTAAACGGTCAAACTGATGTGTATATCTTTTAACCCACTCCCAGTAAAAACTTAATTATTCAGAGACAGAGAGATAGAGATAGAGATAGATAGAGATAGAGATAGAGATGATAGAGATAGAGATAGAGTTAAAGAGAATGAGCCATAAGCTGGGCTCTCCAACCACATACCTGCAGACAGCTGTTCTTTTAATTCATTAGGCATGGTGAATTTCATGTAAGGTGCACAAGAAATTATAGAAAAAAACTTAAAAGGAAAACACTGGTTTAAAGTTTAATTCTAAGAATATACACAAGGTTCTGTAATGGCCTAGAGAATGAAGGAAGGTTTGGGAAAGAGTATGAGTTAGGGCTTGGTTAAGTAATTAGAATCAAATATTGTACAGTTCCTTGGCTATCTGGACTTTCCAATGGGCCTGAATTCATCCTCTGCTGTTTCATTAGTAATTGGTTATAAAAATGAAAAAACTTACAAGCAAGCCCTGGAAACTTGAGCCTAGACCTTCTTCGATTCCATTTTATCTGTTTCCAACATCAGATAATAGTAGCTGAAGGAAGAGGTTCATTTTATGTGCTTCATTTGCCTCCTCGTTCCCTTTTAATTTATTTTGGTCTTAAGGAATTATGTCTTCCTTTCTTCCCTGCTTCACTGAAAAGCATTTGCTGAGAAATGTTAAAATACCTCATTTTCTTGGAATCTAATATTTTACCAGTGGTTACTTTTTGATCAACGTTCAGAGCTTGGCAAAACACTTCAACTGGTTCTACTAATATTTACTGAAAACTCAACTGTGCCAGTCATTGAATTAGGTGTTGAGCATATAAAGTTAAGGAATACCAGATACAACACTGTTCTCATGGTGTTTATAAGACTAGCGGTAAAAACTGGACTCAAGCAAATACAAATTTACAAAAGGAAATAAGTGCTCAGAAGTACAGAGATTTGGTCTTATTGAATATGTAGATATAAATTAGATAGACAGACAGACAGATAGATGATGGTAGATAGATGGTGGATGGATGGACGGATGGACGGACAGATGGATGGATGGATGGATAGATGGATGGATAGATAATAGATAGATAGATAGATAGATAGATAGATAGATGATAGATAGATAGATAGATAGATAGATAGATAGATAGATAGATAGACAGATAAAAATTGATCCTGGAGGCGGGTTGGGGTAGGGTGGTTAGGAAGGCTTCTTTGAGACAGTAGCAGTTGTGTTGCGACATGAAGATGGAGGAAAATAATTATGAAGAGAAGAGATGGGAGAGAAGAGGCAGTCTCAAAGAAGATGGTCTCTTCCTCCTAGAGGAGAATTTATAAATGGTCTGGAGAAGTAAGTGGGGCCAGAACATGCACAGCCTTCAAGGTTATGATAAGGATTTTGGTCTTGATACCCAGAACAATGAGAGGTATTGAAGGATTTTAAACCTGAAGCTCACTTGATGTACTAGTTAATCTGAAATTATCACTTCCAGTATAGTGTGAAGAAAATACTATAGAGGAGTACAAGTGAATGGTGGGGAGATTAGTTAGGAGGCTACTGCAAAACATCAAGGTAAACTGATTAAATGGGGGAGATTGAAAAGGAGAAAAATGAATGCATCCAAGACATTTTAGGATGGATTCCAGAAGTGATATTTCAGAACATAGAGTGGGTTGAAAATGGGTTGGAAGAAGAAAGTATAAATAATGACTCCTAAGTTCCCAGCTTGCAAAACTGGATGGATAGAGGTGACACCATTAAACCAAGGAGGCTATACTTTTATAATGCATTTCACACATGTCCCCATGCAGGACTAATTTCCTAAGTCTCAATCTTAGGTTTATAAGAGAAAATGGCCTGGTCCAAATCTGTGATGGACAATTAGCTCCTTCCTTTGATAATATCCATATTCAAAAGTGCCATAATTATTTGTTTAAAAAAATAATCCTGGAGTCAGTTGTAGGACTTCAGTAAACACAAGAGGAAGCGTTGAGCAGACAGAATGAGCACAGAAAACGAATTGCTTGATGTTTAGTAGCCTGAAGAAACAATAGGCTGGTTTTATTACAAGTTTAGGGAAATGAGAAAGTTCTGTGAAGTGACAGCCTGCCGCTTCGGATTCTTCGGAGAAGAATTGAAGTTATTATTCTAGAAATGTATGCACTTGTTTTATCAGTGGGCCATTTTACCAGTAACTGTTAATTAATGCCAGTCCTTGATTTCCATCTAGGAGATGCAATTATAAATCTTCAGATACATATAGAAAAATATGCTATCTGGAAACAGCAGAGTAGAGATAAGGCAAAGCCATTGCCAGAAAATAATATTCAGAAAAGCACAGCTGAATTCAAAAGAAGAACTCATTTCTTATGGCATTAAAAACTCTTATTTGTAAAACAGAAATGTAATTTCTGTCGGGAAAGTTTATGATACTAGTCATTTCCTACAAACATACAAGTTGAATAAGAAACAGTCAGAACACAGCAATGGTAATGTTGTTTATTATAATATCATTAGCTGCTCATTTCAGCCACAGATCTGAGATTTGTTGGCTGTGTTCAGAATATACTTATTTTTGTAGCAAGATCTGTTTAGGGAGTGATTGAGCTTTGAAACACAGGTTGCATTTTGTTACTTTTCTCCCAGATCTTATGTGTATGATATGAGTTTCCATGCAGAATCAGATCAGCATTCCTGGCAATATAAGAGAATTCTGAATCATTATGGACTCCCAAAACATAGCTTAGAAACTAATTTGTGAATGTATCCTATGTTAGCAAAATACTATTGAAACATTCATTGGAATAATTCGTTGGTATCCAGGAGAAATGATCACTGGACCAGGAGATCATCCCTACCTTCTAATATTTAAAACTTAATGCAGACATACTGAATAGATTTTATATATATTTAGTGTTCTGCAACATGTGAGGGAAGAGAAGAAATTTGTTTTCTCAATACCTTCAGATAAAGCAATTGTATGGATTTCATGTCCAGTTGTCTGCCAAATGTTTTGCAGTGGAGCTAGACAAGGAACACAATATTTAGATTTCTTCTTGAATGACAATATCGCCACCTTAAGTAGTTTACTTTACCTCTTGAACTTCAATCTCTCTATCTGTAAAAGTGGTATGATCTTATTCTCACAAAACCATTTTGAAAATTAAATAGGATAATACATGTAAATGTGGACAGTGTGAGAGAAATACCCAATAATATTAGCTTTTCCATTAGTACCATTAAGTAAGTATGTCTTAAAAATCCACTGTCTTTCACCCAACGTGTTCTTCCCAGGTTTTTCATTTTGGCTAAAAATATGAGTTTTCTTTGATACTTTCTTCTTTCCCACCTCCCTGATCCAATAGGTTTTAAACTCCAGTCAAATTTTAATACCAAAGTTACTTGTATTTATCCTTACATTCCTATCTCTACAAATAATATACTAGTTCAATTTGTTATTTTTTTCCTCCCCTCGACCATTGCATCAGTTTTCTAATTGGCCTATCATTCGTCTCTTTCAATATGAGTGCGTACACAACAGAGATGCCAAATTTATCTTCCATTGACATACTTTGAGTCGTACCACAGTCCTAGTCAGAAACCTTCAAGTGGTTTTTCATTTCCAGCCAAGAAAGGCTGGCATACAAAACCTTCCATGGTCTTGTCCTCAATTCACCTTCTTCAGCCTGATCTTCCATACCAGCGCTCCAAACAAAGTTCTCCCCCAGCCAAACTGGCCAGTACCTCATTCCAGAAATGTCTTGTATTCTCCCAATTCCATGACTTGGCTCAATCTTTTCTTCCACCTGAGATGCCTTTCTTGTTCTGAGCAGATTCCTACTCATTCCTTAATGTTCACTTCAAACACCACCTCTTTCACGAAGGCTTCCAAGAGGCCGTGTTTATCCCCTTTTCTTACTATATTGCACTGTTTCTTTTTGTAATATTTTTCATATATGATTTGCATTCAAATTATTTTTAGACATATATTATCCTCACTTCCAGATTGTCATCTCCTTGACAATGAAGACTCAGTTTCATTCATCATTGTATATCTTTCCATACCTTGCTCAGGGTCAGATGCTGGAAAAAATGTTAATGGATCCACAAATGTAAAAGTCTTTATTAAATTTATTTTGTGACTTTCAGTGTTGTTATATATACCCTCTCTTTACAAAACACATTTTTGCTTTTCACCATTTTGTCTTGTATTGACAAGAGGACTCTGCCTAAGGGATACACTCGAAAGTGTATGCACTGGACCTGTTTTGGGAACAGTCAGCACAGGTATTTTGCATTGCACATCAGCAAAAATTGATTATGCCCTAAAATTGTGTCAGTGTCAGTTATGTCTAAAAATTGGAGTCCTTTCCAGTTTCTTGGTTTCATTGATATGAATACAGCTCAAATAAGGAAGTTTTAGCAACCAGATACACGTATATACTGCCTTCTAATTTTCAAACTACCTTTCCAGCTCCTATGTTGCACTTGACACTTAAACAGCAATATGGAAGCAAGTGCTCTGATTACTACTCAAAAGAGAAGAAAATTGTCTTCCCAAAAAGGGTAAGTGGCTTGCCTAAGATCATGAAGCTAGGAAGCAATAGAAGTGGAAGCAGAAATAGAAACTGTCTTCTAGATGCTAACCATGTGTTTCTTCATTTCAGTATCCCTTTGGATTCTTCACTATTTTATTCTGCTGACTTCCAACTTTTTTGGGGGTCCTAGAATTATCTTTTGCAGTATACAGCCATGTATATGCCATATATTCCTGTTTCTCCCTAGTAAGGAGAGAAGTTTGGTTTCAACTAATTTTTTTCTTTTACATAATTTATTTTATATCCTGGTTATGATGTACCTAATGTGTGTGTGTGTGTGTGTGTGTGTGTGTGTGTGTGTGTGTGTGTGTTAACTTTTTGAGCTACTTTACATATAATATAATGGCCTCATTCTGAGTGGAGCATTAGATGGGTTTGGACAAATGCATACACTGGTGTATTTCCACTATCATCAAGATATAAAATATTTCTATTATCCTTAAAAGTTCTTTGTTCCCCTTTGTAGCACATCCCACATTGCGAGGCCACCACTAATTTGCTCTCTGTCTGCCAGTCATTTAAAGCTGTGCTCCATATCATCCGTATCTGAGTCTGATCATACCACGCCTCTGCTCAAAGCCCTTTCTGGGCTTCCCTGACCACCCAGAACAAAAGACCACATCCTTCAAATGGCCCACAGAGCTCTGGGTACTCCACCTTCACATGTCCCTCTTACCTCATTTCCTACTACTTTTCCTGAACACTTCCTATGTTGCTTCTTTGAATTATTTTCTTAATGTCTTCTCAACTTGAATATGCATAGGAAATCCCAGAGATATCATTTAAATAGATATTCTGGTTCCATAGGTCTGAAATTGGGCCTGACATTCTGCATTTCTAGCAAACTCCTAGATAATGCTGACACATTTTGACTACTAAGGAGCTAGGGCATTTATCACCAACATAAGGGCAGACACTTGGTCTGTTTGTTTACCACTGTATTCTCTTTCAGTGCCTTGATAGTGCCTTCCATGTAGCAGCTGCTCAATAAGCAGTTAACAGCCATGTGAATACGTGACTGACTGAATTTTAAATATAAGGAAATGAGGCATAACTTGCTAAGGAGTTTCTGTTCTGACTGACTCTGCAGCCAAGACTGTGGGGAAACTAACTTTGGGTCTCGGTTTCCTAATCTACAAAAAGGACACTGAACATCACCTCGAAGGTCTTTTCTGGAACAAAGAGTGTTATTCTATGAAGTGTGTGAGAAAGAATTTTTCAGCAATTGTTTGAAAAAACAATTTCCTAGAATCTGAAAAACAATTTTTCAACCAAATCGGAAGGAAAAGCAATTTTGCAAATGTCACTGAAGCTCTTCTATTTTTTTTTTTTCTTAAGTGCTGTTCTTTCTCCCTGCTCTCAACAATCTTTAGTCAAGAGCTTCCAGCGAGTTTTCAGAACAGTTTTCTGCTGAGGCTTATAAAAAGGAAAAGACTCATACCGTATTCACAGCCATGAGGAATCTCAAGCAAACTGACACAATACCCAGCGAGACTTTTGACAATAGTGAGCTGTTAATGCGGAGAATGTTGGGGGGACATACACTGCTTAAAATGATCAAAAGTGGCTGCCAGTCTCATCAGCTCATTGCCAGTCTTCCCACTGACACTGCTTCTGCATCTCACTTACTGGGGTTGAAGACGTTTTGCCCTTTCCAATTAGGCAAAGACGGTGGGAGTACCTGGGGACAGGAATAGATTGTTGCATGGCCAATTTCATGTCTATGAAAGAACAGGTCACAGAAAAACAGGAGCCCCAGGACCATTCATTTCTGGGACTGTTACCCTCTTTACCTGGTCATTCAGAGAGAGCATAGTATTGCAGAGAGAAGAGGAAGCCACTATATGAGTTAAATAAATGAGTTTGCAGGACATCCTGACAGAACATCTTGGGCGCAGTGCTCCTGCTACAGAACATGTTTTTCAGTCTATTCAAAATTCTACCTCCAATTGGGATGAAAATTACTCACAGCTGGGTAATGAAACTGCATCTGTCTGTGTTCTGCAGCTAGCTGAAGCCACCTCATTCCTCTTTATTTGATCTTAACTATACTGCTATTTCAAAATCTCATGCAAATGTAAAGGTAGGAAAGTTTGAAAAAGTTACAGCTCAGAAGTCTTCATGGCTTCCATATTTGAGACATTGCTTGCTGATTCAATACTAGATTATTAAACCATTATGTGAGGCATGGAGCAAATCATATATATCATTCAGCCAATACTCAAAAGATAAATATATTCAAAAGATAAGTGAATGTCCTTAACTCTCATCAATCAGTCAGCATGTCTCCATTTCATCATCTTTGTCAGTCAATCATTCAATTGCCACAGTCATTTACAGCACTGTTTATAAGACTGGGAGATTCAACAGTGCCAGAAATAGACCCCTCTGTGTGTCCAGGAGAATGGAGCTAAGCGACTCCTTGCCATTGACATCTCTCTTTTGCAAGTTATCTCAAAGCTTTTCTCCTACCATGTTGCTCCTCTGCTCCACGGCCTTCAAAGGTTCTCTTCTGCCTGTGAAAGAAAGTCTAAACATCTTAGAATGGCACTCAGAGTCTTCCTCAGTGTTTATGGGAGGTTAGTGGTTTGCAGCACTACTAAATGGTAAAGCTCAAATACTAACGCAAATGGGGTTGGCTCTAAAGCCTTAATTTCTCATTTTTACTTTATATAGCCTCTCACATAATCTATCTAGAAATGCTTAATCCAGAAATGCTTAACCAAGGTAAGATCCCTACTACTTAAAATAGAAAAAACAGTAGAAAACAATTAAGGTGTCTTTCCTTTCTCAACAGTAATGTGAGATCTGTATGCCTTTTCTTTCCATGTGTTTGTGGGTGTGACACACTTGCACTATGCAGAGCCAAGTGGTTGAAATAATAATAATGTGCCTCATTACATGAGCAGTGGGAGAATTACTTAAAAAATAAATAGAGAATCGGGGCTCTAAATCATTGGCTTAGAACAGCTTTGGAAAAAGGTTGTATTTTCAGGAGTCAAAAACAAGTTCTATCGTCAATAGATCAATTGTAAGTATAACAATATTACCTTTATTCGCTGTCTGTCAACAACAGGGAGAAGGTGGGAATAATTCTAATCATTAGTTATATCTGACACAACCTTCAACGTACAATTCATCAATGAGGGTTTGTGATGAGGTGTGCTTCAATGGTTTGGAAACATTTCAAAGAAAAACTAAGACTCATGGGGTAATTTGAAAGACACAGGAGGGAGGGAGTTGTCTGGAGGCTCCAAATGAATTGGAAAGAAGGTTCCTGTGAAAGGACCCATACAGCCTGACAGGCTCAAGAGGCAGGCTTTCTGAGATATAATGTGCTTCTGATTGTTGGCTGACAAGCTATTTTCTTTCTGTCTGCTAAAATATGCAAGACTGTTTCCATGTTGTGATTTACAACTGGGTTAGGTTTCAGCCACCTGTGGGGCCCCTGCAGACTGCTCCTGTGTTACCAGTGAGAGAGCATGTTTTGATAGAAGCTTCACCACCTCAAGAAAGCTGGAGAATGAAAAGTCCCACCCTGCTTTCTTGATGTGACGGTTATTGACAAAACAAGAGAATTTCAAGCAATAGCTCATTCAGCAGTTATTAAAGCTCAATAAGGACTTCTATATAAATGAATTTTACAGTAAATGAAAAAAAAAAGAGCTGCAAACCTTGTTTTATTGAGTAGAGTATAAACAGGATCATTTAACATTTTCTTGACAAACTGATATCATTTTTATGAACTTCAATGACTACGTTGTCCTATGTGAGAAATACACTGAATCACTTATTTTTGTATCAATCATTAATTGATTATCTCTGTTGTCAAGTCACAGGGCTAATACTGGAGCTTCAGTGGAGAATAAGATTGACATAACTTCTAAACTCATGAGGGGTGCTAAGATATGGAAGACCATTTGGTCAAATCCCAGTCAGTTAAGTTTTTTATGTTCTTATTTCTGTTATTCCCATCAGTGTCTGTGTTTTTAAAATGTCACTAATTTAAAGAACAGAAAAGAAACAAGAACAAATATAATAAAGAGAGAAAGAGAAGGAAGAAAAGAAGGAAAAAAGGGGGAAAAAAGGAAGGAAGAACAATCATGCATGTCTACTCTGTGCTAAGTATAATCTTAGGCACTAGGGATATAACAGTATCACCTGTTGCAAACAAGACAAGTAAGTCCTTCCCTGTCCTCTAAGGGAGAGATTGTAACTTATTAATCATCTTTAATTCTATATAGTATCAGCATTGCACCTAGAATAACTGCTAAATATGTGTTGATTGGGTGACTGATTTGGTCCTTGAATAAATGAATATAAATGAGTTGCCATATAAGGAGGCCAAGCTACTCTGCTGTCAAGAAGACACCAGATATGTGAGTGATGGTCATCTGGAATGTCTAGCCCAGCTGAGCCTTCAGATGATTTCGGTTCCAACTACCATTCACTGCAAGTATGTGAGAGGCCAAAAATGGGAAACACCCCACAAAGCGCAGTCAGTCCCTTAAGTTGTGGGGTGGTTTGCTATATAGCAAAAGACAACTAAAACACATGCCCTCTTAGTGAAATAGTTGAACACTTGTATGAATGACAGAGAGCTGTGAGACCTGGATGAACTGCAGAGTCAGAAGTGGTCACGTGAGAAGACCATGATTTAAACTACAGAAAAACTCATAAGGGGCTTAAAATGGTAGTTTTTCTCCACATTTTTTCTTCTCGTAATTCTACAAACTTGCTTTCTCTTGAAAACACTTTCTTTCATCATAAACTAACAGCTTTGAAAAACATTTGAAAACTAGAGAAGAGAAAAACATTCCCCATGACCCTACCATCCTTACATTATTACAGTTAGCTATCTGGTAATGTCCCGTCAGGCTTTTGTTTTTGTTTTTGTTTTTCTTGATCATGTGTGTTTCATTTTACTTCATTAAAAGTATAATCAGAGGTGGATCTAATTTAGTGATGCCTGAAACCTATATAACTTAAGGTGGGAAAAAATTCTTACTTTAAGAAAAATTTTAAATGATTTTACTCTAACATTTTTTTTCACAAGTCTATAACCATGTGAATGAAACACATTGCTACAAATTCTAAGAGGCCCTGCAATGTTAGTTTCACTAGATCATGTTAAATTACTGTTGATCACAATGTATATATAGAGTTACTTACTGTTATTTTCTCATATTGAAAAAAGTTTGCATCTTTAAGCCTATTTTTTATAATATAAGCTTTAAAGATTGCATATTTTTCTTTTGAGTCAGTGTACTCTAATTGCAGTAATGCAGAGTGCTTGAACCTTGGAACTGCTGACATTTTGGGCTTGGTAATTCTTTGTTGTGGGGGACTCTTCTGTGCCTTTCGAAATGTCTCACTCTTGCGGGGGGCGGGGACTGCTCCTCCTCTTGAGAGCTGCTGCGCTAATAAATCTCCTACTCTGGTTATTTATATAATTTCCTTTTTCATCATTATAATTGAAACATATTTTCATGAATATGATTTTGTTCAATGTTTAACTTTTTGCCTTAAGTTAAACTCTTAGAAATGGAATTATCATATTAAAGAGAAAGGCACTGATGTGGCTTTTGATGTATACTCCCAAATTTCCTTCTTCAAACAGCTTAGAAATATCTGAATTATGGGCAACACATTTTACTATAGATGTAGATATATATAATATATATTAATTAAATATTATAATTAATCATAACAAAATAGTATATTTAAACTACATAATATATTTAGGGTAGTATAATTAAATCCATTTATTTTGTTAATAAACTCTATTGTCTGAGAGTCTATTCTCCTATAGAAAATAATCAGCAAAGAAATTCTGAATTGACTCTTTTGTTTTTATTTTAAAATTTAAGAAATTGTATTTTGAAAAGAATTGATCTATTTCAATCAACTCACAGAAAAGACTTGATGATACCATTCTAGTCTGTTGTTTTTCTCACTGTCTGCTTGCTTTAGCCCTTCACAGGGAAAAGTCTGTATTGGAATTAAGAAAGCAAGTGGTGCAACTGTTTCAACATAATTGACTTCTGGAATAGAAAACCTGCAGGCTTCCTGCTCTAGTTGTTTCACGGACAGGGAAGACAGACTAGGCTTCCCAGCCTATGTCTATACCTGTCAGGATGAATAATTAACTGCAGCCCTCTTTGCCCCCCTTGCTATCACTGCAAAAGCCTCATTATTCTTCCCCCACCCAACTCAAAGATAAATAAAGATCTCAGTTTTGTTTTAGGAACAGAATCTAAAAAATTGCTTTTTGCTCTCTTTGATGCCTGCTGCGAAGATCCCTTCTCTTGGAGGCAAAGCTCTCAACCCTGTCCCTCTTCCCCAGATGGTTGAAAACACTGGCTCCCGCTGTTTTATTCCAGTTCCACAATGTATAAATAGTAGGCCAGATTTCTCTCCTGGCAACTCCAACAAGTTTTGCTTTTCATGAGTTCACAAGCTCCTCCTACAGAACTGTCTCCTTTACTCCGCTCCTGCTCACTGTGTGATGGTCAAAGATCTAAACCACTACAGGGGTGGGTTTGTACCTGCTGAAGTAATTGAAAAAGTACAAGAGGCCAAAGAGCTTTTTCTATCACACTAGGAATATTCCACGAAAGTTTATATTCACATATAACATTTCTCAAGGTGATTAAAAAGGAGCACTTCTTCCTTTCATCGATCCATCTCTCTCTTCCTTCTTTTCCTTCCTTCCTTCCTTCCTTCCTTCCTTCCTTCCTTCCTTCCTTCCTTCCTTCCTTCCTTTCTCCCTCTCTCCATTCTTCCCTCCTTTCTTTCCTTCCTTCCTTCCTCCCTCCCTTCCTTCCTTCCTTTTTTTTTTTCTTTCCCTCCCTCCCTCCTTGAGTCCTCTTTCTCCCTTTCTTCCTTCTCTAGCACTGTCCCATTTTTCCTTTGGCCTCCAAAATGTTTTTACCAAATTTCATGAAAATGAATATGTAACATGAATTATCTTTTAATCTTAATCTATTCTTATCCACACTCTCGAATTCACAAATGCCTTTATGGCTTTTCTATTTCTGTTCAACGTGAGTCTTCAGAATTAGTTAATATATACCTGCCATATTTACTTCCCAGAAATGTCCCGATAAAAGCTGACACACAAATGGAGTGCTTATGGCAGGGAAGTGAAAAACAATAAAAGGAACAGGAGAACCTCTTTAGCGACTCCATGGGAAGTTGGAGGAGGTTGGTGTGAAATGCAGGCTGCATGGGCCACAGGTCTGGAAGGGATCACTTCCCTACCAGCTGCCTAGCAACCAAAATGTGTACCTGACCTGGCTTTCAACGAGCAAGATTATGCAGTGCCTGTGTACTTAGTAACTGATAAAACAGCTTTCTTGCTGAAAGATCTGATATTACCAATAGCTCAGAAGAGTTCAATAGATTTCTAACTTAAATACTTGTTTTGTTATTTAAATAGAAATACTCTCAAAATGCAGGCAAAATAGAATTGGTTTAAAAAATATAATAAATGGGCAAATACAGCACTTTCTAGATTAAGGTAGAAAACAAAATACTAATATCCCAAAGAATATAAAAGGTCTCTCCCTACCCTAACTTACTCATTACTTGGGCTTTGGGTGTTAGATCAAGCAGAGCCCAGTAGATTGGATTTCAGTATTAAACTCACTATTACCTCTACATTGCTGTATATATTATTTTTCACTTCTAGGTTTTAAAATATAGCCAAATGAAATGAAACTAAAAGCTATAAAACAAGATAACTCGCTTCAACAAATTCATGGGTGCCAAAATCTTGAATGAGTAGAAACAATTTTTGATGTAATATTATCACAACATTTTCAAGATATGTATTTTTTAATCTGGAAGAATTTTTAAAATCTTGGTAAACTATTTTTTCTATCTCTTTCCCTTCTACTCACAATCTCCTGGGGTAGTTAGGATTAATTTTTTTTAAAATGCATAAGGAGAGAAGATCTAGAGGTGGAAAAAGTGCTAAAATTTTGTGAGAATTGATTTGTATGAGCACCATATATCCTGCTGAATAGATTATAAGGACAAACATAAAACATTGGCTTAATTTACTAGCAGGGAGTGTTTTAGGTGTGAGGAATATATTTACATATTAACTTCAACATCGAAACCATTATGGCTTGCCATTTTTGTTCAGAAAGTAAATTTCTTTAATCTAGTTAGTCTAGATTACAGTCAAAACACTGTAAAACATGCATCAACTATATTCACCCGTTTCTCTGGAGATGTAAGTACTGCAAGTATAATTTAGTGTGATGTTTATCTCCATAATATGATGCATGGTTTAAATAACTGCTAACAATGGACACTTCTCTCTGTTGAAACTTGCATCTTCACTCATTATTTGCACCCTCTTCTTTAGGCAAAAAGAACATGACCCTACCCATCTTTCTAAAGTCTCTGCTTCACTTTTCTGACTTAGGCCCTTCAGCATATGGTTATATCAGGGCCTGGTTTTAATTTTCATTATTGATTGTCATCTAATTAAAAAGTCCCATCTTTATATGAATAGACTGATTAATGGAATGTAATAGAAATCCATAAGTAAGCCAACATTACAATAATTTGGCATATAATAAGGTGACATAACAAATAGGTAGTGAGAAAGATGAACTATCAATAAAAGCTATTGTTACAACTGGGATCTGGGAAAAAAGTTGGATCCCTACCTCACATTTCTGATGTAAAGTAAAATCAGAACAAATCAAATGCTTGGCTAAAAGACTGAGAACATTAGTCATATTAATAATAGTCAGATAAGACTCTTTATAATCATTGAATCAAAGAGTAAAGACATAGACCAGTTGAAAAGTACAATCTATAATTTTGATTTAGTGGAGAATATGAATTTTGTTCAAGCACACGTGGGCATTTATAAAACCTGACCACATCTTTACAATTTAGCTAATGTTACAAAATTTCAAAGTACTGATATCATACTGAACACATTCTCTGACTACAATTTAATTTAAATAAAGGATCAAAAATTATAAAAAAATAACCCACCTTTTTATAAATATAAAAACATATTTTCAAATAATTTATGATTCAAGTAGAAATAATAATGGAAATAAGGCTGTATTAAGAAATAAATTATAGCACAGATACTATGAATCAAAGTTTATAAAATGAAGTTAAAATAATACTTTAAAAGAAATTAAATAGTCTAAATATTTAATTAGAGAATGACAGTTTTGAAGTTAGAGAGCACTGCATCAAATTTAGAGACTGAAAAACTATAACTGACAAATACCCAGATCCAAAATGTATAAGGGAGACTTTATGCATCAATTAGAAAAAATTACAAACAATCCAATAGAAATAAAAGGAATGAGCAGAATATTTTAAGAATAATTCACAGAAGCGAAACCTAAATACACATCTGGAAAGATGATCAACTTTTTTAGTATTCAGAACATGCACATTTTAACCATTGTGAGATATGATTTAACACTTGTTCGATTGAAAAGTTTGACCCTAGATATTAGCATGTAGTAACAATAATTCTCACCGACTCCCGACAGTAAGATAAAATAGACTACTTGTTTGGAAAAGTTAATCATTATGTAGCTAGGTTGAAAATATCCATAGCACACGATGCAGACATTTGAGTCCTAGTTAAACTGTAAGAGTTACAGAACTTTTGAAAGCACATACAGTAGAAGATATTGACAAGAATATCCATAGGAATATTGTTTGAAACAGTAAAAAAATTAATCAGCACAAAAATGTCTATCATTAGAATAGGTGAATGAATTGCGGTATGTTCCTACAATGGCACATCATACAAGTGAAAGTGAAAAAAACTACTGTTCTGCGCACCAACATGAACAATCTCAGAAATAGAATATTCTGAGGAAAAAGCATATTACAGAAGATTTTATACAGTATGGTTCCATTTACATATATTAAAAATAATAGTCTACTTAGGAATCTGTACATACATATATAATTGTCCTATTTAGGAATATGTACATACAGAGAGGTGGTAAAAACAAAGAGAAAAAGGGAATCATAAGTAAAAATTCAGTATAGAGTTTACTTCTGTTGGAGATAGGTAGAGTGCCAGGAATGGGATTTGGGAGGAGCCTGCAGGGAGTGTATAGGGTTCCAGTGAAATCCTTTGTTACCACAGAATCACTCTGCAGAGAGCAAGTTGACAATATCTACTACAACTGCCAAAGCATATATCCTTATATGAAAGAACACTGCAAAAATAACCCCAACATGTATAATAAGTATACAAGGTTATTCACAGCAGATCTATTTGTAATAATAAAATCCTGGAAACATTCTAAATTCTATCAATATGGGATTGGTAGAATTAAGTCATAGTTCCCCTATGCAATGGAATGTAATACAAAAGATTGCTGAAGCTCTTTATGAATCAATACGTAAAGACCTTGAATACATTCATAAGTTAAAAAAAAGGTTTAAAACATTGTGTATTATATGTCTATGTATAAAATTAGGATGAAGAATATATATTTAAATATGTATGTAAGTTCAAAATAATATATTTTAAAGTTTATGCAAAATTAAGATCATTGTTAGAGAGGAAGAAAACTATAATTTTATACATTTTCTATGCTGAACTATATGAAAATATTACCCCTGAAGAAGAGAACAGGATGGCTGGAAAAGGGGACTGTGATACAATGTTTATATTAACTATTGATAAAATAAAATAACATTAAAACAATCAATGACACCATCCAGTTCTCATTCACCAGGACTTTGTCAAGAGACTGAACCAAAGGTCTGTCAATGCCTGGTGGAATGCCACAGAAATGCACTTTCTTAAAAAATGGAACTTTCCTTATTTGTAAAAACATATCACAAAAAGTGTCTGGGCTATTTAAAATCCCTACAAATGCTCCTTTTGCGTGTTGGAAGCCATGCGGGACAGTGGCGCTGTCCTTATCCTCTTGAAGGAGGAGCAATAAAATACATTTAAAATAACATGGAAGAAAATTAAAATTACTTTTTTTCACAGATATGTGAAACTGTTAATAATGCCATAAAAATATGATCATGAAATTACTACAGATTTTTATAAATGTTATAAATTTTTATGAGAATATATTCAAAGTGTATCAACAATTCTTGAGAAAGAATGAGAACAAACAAGTAAAAACATTCAGTAAAAAGTAAAAGCATCAGAAATGATAAACATCTGATGTTGAAGGGACTGGAAGTGCAAACCACCTACATGTCCACCATGAGAAATCATTAGGAGGTGCTTGTGTAGAACTATATTTTCACTGTTGAAGCATCATATTTTAGCAGCTTCTCCTTAGGCTTTCTTATCTCATATTTTGTAATCTTTAGCATTGTTTAGGCAATACCTTTCAATTTCTTTGGGAATTGTCACAACATTTTAACCTTTTTTTTCTTATTAAGGAGGCTGAGAATTGGATATGTATGATCTAATCTTGGCTGTATGTGTCCTTGGGCAAGACACATAAACTCTCTGAGCTTTCATACCATTTTGTATAGATGCTAATGTCCCTTCCAAGTCTATCATCCTATAATGCCAGAGTGAGCGCCAGAAGGCTTCTGAAATTCCTGCAACACTCATTAATAACTCCTTTCTACACTGACACAAATTAGAGTAGTATTCTCTAATCTTCTCTTACAGGATGCTATCAGCTACAGCAATTGAACAAATATGATTTTACCTTCTTTTCCATAAGAAGTATGAAAATATATGGCTCCTAGCATTGGTGCATCAGCTCAACAACCTTAAGACTGATATCTTTATGGTTCTACTGGACAGACCCTCAAAATCATATGATGAATGCTACTGATGCTGCCAAATGAGATAAAGACTATCTCTTTCACCAGGCAATTCCCCACCTTCCTACTCGAGGCAACCACTGCTCTAATATCTACGACCATAGATTAATTTTGCCTTTTCTAGAACCTCATATAAATGGAATCACACAGTTATATAATCTTTTGTTTCTTGCTCCTTTCATTCAACATTTTTTTGAGATTAATTCATGTTGTAGTAATTGCTGAGTAGTATGGCATTTTATAAATATACCACCATTTCTTCATCTATTCCTTGTTGATGGATGTTTGGATTTTTTCCAGTTTGGTGCTATTATGAATAAGGCTGCTATGAACATTGTTGTACAAAGTCTTTGTGTGAATCCATTATCTTCATTTATCTTGGATAAAAAACCAGAAGTGAAATTGCTGGGTTATATGGCTAATGTATGTTTAGCTTTATAAAACACTGTTAAGGAGTCCTCTAAAATGGCTGCACCATTTTGCATAGTTAATTTTGGTGGCTATATAATTCTGGAATTAATACATCATCAATTATGTAAATTTTTCCAGATTATTGAACATTTAATTTATAGTGTTTCAACGATGCTTTTAAAAAAATAGACAATGCTGAAATGGACCCCTTCATGCAAATAATTTTTATCTGTTACTGGAATATTTCTGTTGTTGGAGTATTTACTTGACATAGGGGCAGAGGTACTGAATATTGTCATGACTTCTTAATTTCTCAAAAGTCTGTGGTAGTTTATACTTCCTAAACAAATTTGAGAAGTATTACTGTTTTAAAGCTCCTTCTTTATTTTTATTGAGTTTTAATGTGCACGACATTAAGTGTACAACTTGATGAATTTTCACATGTGTAAAATTCAATAGCTATGTCCTAGATCAAGAAATAGAACATTTTTGGCACCTTACAAACCCTCATGCCTTTCCCAGATTATATCACCCCTCACAAAAGGATCTACTGTTCTGATACTGACCCCATTAAAATGATTGCATTTGTGTTTACACTTCAGATAAATTGAATCATACAGTTTCAACCTCATATGCAAGGTTTAAAAGACAAAATAGAGCTATTGCTCAAGTCCAATCTTAATTTCTGATTTGTTGGAAATGAGAAGCAATATTTAATAAAAACAATGGTCACCATTCGTTGAGCTCTGGAATGCACACCAGGTGCCACCTAAAGAATTTACATTTTTAATCTTATTTGATCTTTTCAATAATCAAATAAGAAAGATATAATTATACCCATTTTTTGAATAATAAATCTGAAGTTAAAAGTTGAAATTAACTTGCGCAATCTCACAAGACGAGTATGTGACTCAGCAAGAGTTCATACTGAGGTCTGTCTGACATCATCCAGCTGTGTCTGACATCACGGCCCATGCTTAACCTATGTCTGGACACTAGTGCTTTAGAGATGCAAATGCTCAATGGTCAGATAAAATATCTAAACAAGTATCAGAGGATACTTTTACTGGTTCTGCTTTTCTCTGTTCTTTAATAAAAGCTAAAGGCAAACTGCTAGAGATGAAGATCAAAAGTCGACTTGATGACTGGTACGATGTCAGGCATGATTTTCTGAGTCAACCGTGTTCTTCAGTCATTAACGGCTTTACTAGAAAACTAAAACAGTAGGTGTATACTAACATTGCACTCCACAGCTGGCCACATTACTGCTAATCGAGGTCATTTTTTCATTACAGTGCAATTATTATCCCCACGGCATCAGTGTATAAAATTATATAGAATATAATGAACGAAGTAGCCAATGCTGGAAAAACAGCATGAACTCAAAAAGCACAATGTGAGTAAAGACAACTCTTACACTGAATATTTTACCATAGTGGAGGACAATAATGAATGATGTTCACTGCCCAGGAAAGAACAATAGAAAGTTCTTTTGTTAGAAAATAACTTTTGTTTTGATAGAAAGCCAGGGCTTATATCTGAAGGCAGCTGGAAGCACAGGGCACCATTTCATCCAAGTGATTTCCTAATCCCAGCTGGGAAAAAGATATTAATTTGTATAATGGATTGGAAATTACAAGTGGGTTTTTGCATTACAGAAACAAGGTCCCAGTTAAAAACAAATCAAAGAAAGATGTTATAATATATTTGTTAAAAATGCACATATCCAGGAAATTGTCATCATCAAAGAAAATGATGGAGTCAGTACTTAAATAAATTTTCAAGTCTTTGCATTAACTTCATTCATAGGAATGACCCAACTGGAATTTTTATAAATTCCTTTTAAAAAGTTTGTAGTATAAAAGTGGTAAAATTGTATGCACATAAATCACAAGTACATGTCAATGAAGCATCACAAAGTTAACACACCAAGTAACCTCCACCCACATTACAGGACATATACTGTGTCCCAGGAGGCAACCGCGTGCCCTGTCCTTGTTACAACCCCACTCTTTCATATTAAAGGTAACCATAGTAATGCATGACTGCAAGTAAACATACTGATGCATTAGGAAAAAAAAATAATGAAAAAATTGTCATCCAATACTAATTTTCATTTGAGGAGTCAAACAAATGTCATAACAATTTAACAGCATAGAGTTACTGAAAGAAAAGTTGGATATCCTCTGGTACCCAAGCAGAAAGAAAAGTTTATTTTCCCTCTCTTTTTATTGATTTTTTAAAATTTCACTTAATTTAATTCAAGTGTTACTAATGGGTAACACAGAATTGAGTTTTCTTTGAACTTCTTTAACATACGACAGCAACACAACAGACTGTTGGTAAAATATAAAAATTGAGTTAGTTTTTCCAGTGTCTATATGGAGTGATTTTCCTGAAAGCTGCTTTTCAAGCTCTTCCGGTGCCCAAAGGCATACATAACATAATCAGTTAGAGTTGGAATAAATTCTGTCCCCTTGGTTTAGTTTTTTAGTGTGACATTAATCAGGCTAATTGAGATTGATTAACTGAACTTGGCCTTATCAAAATTATAATCAAATTAACTAGAATATTACCATGCAAATATTTATGACATTTCAACTCAAAATAAATGCAAACCTTGAAAATGCTTATGAATACATAATACTAATTGATAATTGAATAGCATCCATTTTTGCCAAGATTAAGCTTTTTCCATAACTGGTCTGCAGTTGGCTCTTTCCCTTCTATCTATATAGGATATTTTATACTGAATTTATGTTCCCTTCTCCATCCACCAGCTTCAATCTAAGACTGTAAAATTATTATTTTTTTTTTTGTCGCCAGCTTTCTTCCAGACATTGGAAGGCTTTGTAAAAGCAACTGAAAGGATGTAGGTTGCTAATCATGATTTTCTTTTAAAGTTTCATTCATTCATTCATTCATTCATTTTTCTGAAAGCAAGTGGTTGAACATTTAGCCTCTGCTCTTGCCTCTCCAAATATTCTCAGCAAGCCCCAAAGCCTCCCGTGATGGTGCTTTAGAAGCGGGTGCTGCAATGTTCACAGCTCTGGCAGTAAAACATCCCTGTCACCACCTCCCTCTCCAACATCCCACCCCAACTGGGGAAGAATAAAACTATTTCAGGAGAAAAAGGAGAGGGTATGAATTACTCAGACAATATTTTTAGATTACTTCTAAGCTTCGATTACTAAATCTTAGAAAGTGTTATTCACTTTTCATACCATACACCCCAACTCTGGCTTATAAGTAGTGTACTAAACATGTTTCACAATTCCAACATTTTGTATCATTTTAGTAGACACTGCAGTGTGACACACGGTTTTACTTCTTAATTGCATCTTCTGCTCCATTTAACTTTACCCAACCGGATTTATAAATATTTAATCAGATCACTGCTGCCTGCTTAAAAAAGGAAAAAGAAACCCTGGCTGATACTCTTGGCCAAACATGACCTTGAAAAGACAAAGACACACAATGTTACTCTCCTCCTGATTTATATTTAGGAAGGAAAAAAGTGCCATTGTTGATGAGCAAAATTGAGTTCTTAAAAAAAAAAAAAAACTGATCCAGACTTAGGTAGCTTGGAGTAACTGAAAAAAATCATTATTCCTGTCCCTTCCCAAAAATCCTGGAGAGATTAATTTTTATCATGACATTGAATTTTCTGAATTACCGAAGTCATAAAGTTGAATTTAAATATTTGTTTTTCTTTAAATGTCTTCTTCAATATTAGTTTATAGAGTATTACACTTGTGACTGGAGTATTTCTACTATCTACTTTGGACGTATGAAGGCTTTTCATACATGCCACTGAAATAAATGGAGATTTGGAGATTTGTTTTGTTTTGTTTTGTTTTTGCTTCTATATTTGAGCTTTGTTGCTGTTGTCATTTTTATTTTTCAACTTTTAACTAAACATTGAAATGTATGTTGGAAGTTTTATTTTGTATTTTAAAATTAAACAACTTATTAATTAACTATTGTAAAATCTTGAGTATTGACATTGCCCTGCCTTATTCCATATAATACTTGCTCAACATGCTGGCCTCTGGGCAGGTGAAGCCTCAAGCACAGTTTTCAGATTCTTCTGAGCTGCTTCCTCTGTGTATCACTGGGCCTCTCTGAGGCACTCAGAGTCTCCAGGTCTCACCACAAACTCTCATAATGCACAAGCATCTTCCTTCTCACTCCACACTGATCTGAAAGCCATCTTGACCCACACTGGACACTGGGTAACTTCTGCTCTTCCCCTTTCAGTGAACCTAAAACTGTGGTTTAGTAATTCAAATGATGTCCACCGATAACCATCACTGTAGCCAAATATTTGCTTTGTCTCACACCTTCCTGAGACTTTCAATGAAAGCCTCATAGTGTTCCATTCTGTTTGTGAAAGACTATGTGATTTTCCTGCCCCCTTTTTTTTTTTTTTGGTCTTTGGGGAGTGGTATTCATATTTGTATTTTAGTGGGATTAGGATTATTTACAAAGCTTCGTGATTCTAATTCTAATGTTCCATGTACATTCTTATCTTTTTTCTGAAACCTCACAAAATCACAAGCTTCCTGGGCATTATCCATCCTTTTCTCCACTTGTCTAGACCAGAGCCTGGCACAGAGCAGGCACTCAAACATGTACAGTGTCAGTACTTCACACTGGACCATTTTCTTCTGGCAGAGGATGGTGAGAGTTTACAGTATTCTCATCCTGAACTGCTTATTCTAATGAAGACCATGAACCATCTATGGCCAACATTCCAATTAATAGCTTGTTCTGCACGTTTTAGCCAGTTTGACTATAATGCCAGCTTGATTCAGCCATGCTTTCATTTGAGAATTCCTCATTTGAGAAGCAGAAGCATCCTCCTATCATTCTTGCGTCAGTAAATTTGTCTCAAGTAAATATAAGCCTTCATTTAACAGTCTTGGCTTAATTATTCTCCATAATGTTTAGAATAATGTACAAGCAAGAATATTTTTACCTTTTTTTATGGTTTAGAATATTTGTTTTATAAACATTCTTTTATTTATTATGATAAAGTATATTTAATTCCTCGTTTTTAAATTACTTGTACTTAAAATGGCAGTGTCTGCTTTCCATGCACAGAGGACTATTTTATCATTGCAAAATCATTTTCTTTATGTTACCTTTTCCTTGTCTCAAGAAAGAGACATTGCATTTTGCTTTGACTGTGTGTATCCAGTAGAAGAGGAAGTATGGTGGAATAAGAAAAGCTTTGGATTTTATTGGTTCATGCAAAATGGCATTTGTCCTCCAGGAGGGTTTCTTGGTGTAGCAGCATGAGGATGACACCGTAGATAAAATGAGTGTCTTAGGCTGAGCTTCCCAGAAACAGCCCAGGGATAGGAATCCATATAAAGTGACTTATTGGGGGTAGAGAAAGAGCCAAGAGAAAATGTTGGTTCAGATTCTGAATAGTCTTAGTGTGTTCCCAAGGGGAACTCTGGAGTGTGAACTGCATCTCAGAATCTGTCTATCCTGAATGCAAGGGGACTAGGTTTTCAAACCACAGGATCAGATATTCTTTGCTTACACGCTTTAGGAGGCATAGGGACAGTAGAGGAATCCTCATCGAGTTGGCAAAAGGTGAATCCAATTGCTCAAGAATACAGAGGTGTTTTCAAGTTTGAACTTTAGCACTAGCATCTACAGAAGCTAGGTTATTTAGACTGGGTACCAACCGTATTTGCTACAGTGGAGATGTCCTTGGCTAAAAAAGAAAAGAGATTTTACAATCCTGAACTTTGCTTGGTTTCTGCATGTTTTGAGTACGATTTCATCCTTTACTGGAGGTTTTTGTGTTTCTTCTTCCTTTTGGTTGTTGTTACTGTTGGTACAGGGCACCCGAGTCTTCCAGCATCTCTTTATATTCCTAATTCTGCAGCAAGTGACCTTGAATAAATATTTTAATTGCTCTGAGCCCTTGATTCTCCTCCTCACTCCAATACTTGATTCTTGGCTGTATTCTTGATTCCAGTTCTATGTAAGTTCTGTGTTTGATTAATTCTAAGATATATCTTTTCACATTTTAATATCTCAGAAATTAAAATGTGATATACCATAATAACTGGCAAGTTTTTTCCTTTAGTACTAGCTACATAAATAGGGGTGATTTTTATAATCACTGACATTTTAGATTTGATAAAATATGGCATATTATGCACATAACAGGGTATACAGGTCATTTTAGAAAAGTCATCTTTACTTACATCTGTGTTTTAAAGATAAAATACTGACTTTGAGGTGGACTTTTAGAATGCAGCCTGGGCTTCAGTATCAATGTATTTGAACTAGTACTTCACTGGATATATTACATTCTTCGTATCACAATTTATTAGAAGGATTTAATTTATCAATGTAAAAGATAGTACATTGAAACATGAGCACATAGTAGGCCCTCAGTACATTTGCTTATTCTCTTCTTTCTCTTTCTTAAGTCTTAAGGTAAATCTGCAGAATTCCATGTATAAATTGGCATCTTACTAATTTGTAAAAATGAGGAGGGCCTCCCTAAATTAATAAAAATTTCTGAAGGAATTAATGAAAATTATTGAGAAAATGATTTTTTTTAAATTCAAGAAAAAGTAACTGATACAAAGTTATTGAAGCAATGCCTAGGATTTGCCCTTAAGGTAGTAGTCTTAATAAATGGATAAGAATAATTTATAATTGGCCTGTTCTTTTTGCACATGAAAAGTACTTAGGATGAGCTTATCTATAAGAAGGTTAGACATATCTTCTATTGCCTACAGTTTTAGTTCTCCTTTTAATTTGTTTCTGGGTAATTTTCTTTGATAGCGTACAGCTAACTTAACAAAGTCCTTGCCTAGAATTATACTTTATCATAATCAGAAACTTTCAAGTTAAGTACAGTTGACACTTGAACAACACAGGTTTGAACTATAGGCATCCACTTATACTCAGATATTTTTTTAAATAAATATAGAGGCAGTTCTCTGTATCCTTAGGTTTCAGAGGTTTTTTAAAAGGGTGTGCAAATATGTCAAAGTTTTTTGAGCTGTACACTCAACATTTGTGTATTTTACTGAAGGCAAATTATACCTTAATAAAGTATTATTAACAAAAAAAATTCATAGGTTACTTGGATCTTGGATTCAACTTTAGAGAGGAAGTTAACACAGGAAAAAAAGTCGAGTATAAAAAATTGGAGAATAGTTAGATCAAAGTATTATAAGTTTACATGATTTATCCAAACTCCAATCGTGTCTCATCGCTTAGTACAAAGATTATATATTGTTTATGTTTGAAACTGCAATAACAATCCACTATCTTTGCAAATTGGATGATAACCTTAAATTAACCAATGGAATATCCTGAAAATCTTAAAATGAGATCCCAAACTAAACTCCTCCTTCATTAAGTCTTGGATTCAACAAGAACTTTTCAACAGTGTTGCCTCCAAAATAAAAAGATAAGAAGATCCACCAATAGTTTTTCTTCAGGCAAAGTGCTAATAACCACTACAGGGCCTTTTCTTATCACTCTGTCACCCAAGTGTGACTTTCTATGTAGCTTTTCTCTGTGCCTGCCAGACTTGAAATAATTCGAATTTCCTCATGACTAAAACATAAACTCTAAAGTATTCACAATTTAAAAAGGAAACTATATGTTAAATAGCTGAATCAAGCTGTCTAACAATACAGAGATGTGTAAAGTGGTGCCTTTGGCCAAACACCATGCTCTTGTGCACATTATGGGTCAGGACATATCCAGCAAGAAATCTGAGAGCTAAATTATCTCCAGAATTTAATGAGTGATATCCTAATAGTACTTTAAAATTATTGAGCAAAATGAGAGTAGAGATAGGTAAAATTAATTTTCATGTTTTCTTTGGAAAAAAGCAAGACGACATAGTAATATTTGCATATCATTTTGGTGGGGTTCTGGGGTTGTAGAGTTCTATATTTGGTTCCTAGTGTGTCTTCTGCCTTTATTTGTTCTAGTAAAACTAGACAATTATACAAAATGGAATCAATTATATAACAATATTCATATCCCTAGGAGCAACTCTTTTCCCTAAATTTTTAATCATCAGTGGGTGTGAGGAGGTTAATAAAAAAGAAAGAGGGCTTTGTTCTTATTGACGATATTTTATATTTTGTATTGTTTTGTATAGTGTATCTTATATTCCCTCTTTCCCATCTTGGCTCATCTAGTTTACTTTTACTCTTCTTTCAGATCTCAGATCAAAGTCCTTTCTTCAGATAGGCTTTTCCTTACCTTTCCCTCCCATAGGATTTTCCCTCTTTCATACTAAATGCACTCACATATTGTCTATTTCTTCTTTGTAGTATTTACCATGGTTGTAATATCTTTCTTACTCTGTAAACCATAAGCTACTGAGAAGACAAAAACTGTATCGATCTGTGTTCACTTCACAACTTCAGCTGCAGCTGTATTGCTCGGCATGCTGTATTAAATGCTCAATAGGTACTTAGGGATAAATGAATATATAAATAAATAAATCATGAATTAATGAAACTCTCCCTGAAACTGACAAAGTTCTGACCTTAAATTGTGAGAACATTAACTGCTCCTTTCATGAATAGAGATGCCATCTCTTGATACCTAGTCTCTACTTGCAGTTTCTCCCCAGTTGAGTTTCTTTCTTTAGTCCTATACTAAATCTTGCCTCTGAGAAGATCCTTTGTGATCTATCAGAAAGTTCTTTATCTATAAACATATAGTATTCCTGAAGTCGAGAGAGAGGATATTATAATCATGCTCAGCATTTCTGATTAGTCAGTGTAGGCTAATAATGTTAAGAAACAACTCCCAAACCCAAGTGGCACAAAAGTTAATTTCTAAGCTCACATTACAGTCCAAGTAGGTTGAGAAGAGTGTGGTTCTCTTCCCCACAGCCAACCACGAGCAGAGACTCCTTCCATTGTGCCCCTCTGCTCTTTTCTAGGGCTTGGAATCTTCTGCATTCAATGAGTAGATGGGCCAGGACTGGAGCTGGGGTGCTCCACTCCTACTCACATTCTGTTGACAAGAGCTCACTCATATTCTCCTCTAACTATAAGGCAAGTTCAGAAATGCAGCCTATTGTGTGCTTAGGGAGAAGGGGAAAGAACATGAGTGTCACTGGAGCTGTTAGAACTGTTTCTGTCACACAGGACTGAATCCTCTTTCTTCATTTTCCTCCACCTTAATCTGACTAATATCACTCAAAGGAAGGCACAATTTCACTGGTCATCAGGTTCTGACTGATAATCCTGTTGTATCATCATCCTGGCTTTTGTTCCAGTTTCAAATGTAGGCAATGCCTCTCAAAGCACCTACTTTCCACGTTCTGGTAAATCCTGCACTGCTCTTATATCTCGACTAGGCTCTAGGATCACCACAGAAGCCCCTTCAGGGTCTAGCACTCGAAGAAGGTATTAGACACTAACAACACTCCTACTCTGTTTCTTGCAGTTCCCCGAGTGGAGCATGATGTAACCTCTTTACGCAGAATGCCTAACTATTCCATCTTCCTGGTGAACTTCTCTCATCTTCAAGATTTAGATCTAGCACCCCCTTTTCTGCCAGGTGGTGAAAAGCACTCCCTGTGAGAAGTAGCATACACATAGAATATAGGACATACCACCTTATATTGAATGTCCTATTCACTTTGTCTCCAAACATTGTAAGAATAAAGCCTGGCACTGTGCTGTATTCATCTTCAGGGCCATAACAAAGGGCACACGAAAAATCTTTGATGAATGTTTTTTTTTGACTGAAAAATGGCTGGGCCACCTTGACCATGACTCAATTACTATATTTATCTTACCTAAACCTTTAGTCACCAGATTTTTTGGAATTTAAAACCCTCACATGTGACTAGGATTATGCAGAACCAAACTGAAAAAAAAAAAAATAACACATAAGTGGATATCAGAACCATAATTTCTTACTTTATATGAAAATTTGAGATTCCTAAAAAAAAAAAAAAAAAAAAAGCAATCTCAATGTTTCCAATTTAGCTTACTATAGCTTTGGCTATTTCTTGTATTATAAAAATAACTCACAGGCTTTCGCTATTACTTATATTAACACGTATAAAAGGAAAACTGTTTCTGGTAGATTAGACTGTTCTCTTGGAAGGATCACTCATTCTCCTTCACATCCATAGGAGGCTGACACCTCTCTACTCCATATAAAATGAGTTGGCCGTCACTTGCTTTGGCCTTATCGTGAGCACAGTGAATAGACAATGAGCTCAACTGTGTGCCTGGATTTGACTAATGTAATATTAGAAGATGTGATGCAGCAGAGGCTTGAGATGTGCTTCCATGGTTGAATGTGCTCTCATATGCATGGACCAGTGTTAGGAGGAGAGCATGTTTCATAAGGTGCATGAGATACATGTGGAGTAGAGCCACCTCACCTAATCCATCCATCTGAGCTGAGTCTGGATAAGCACCCACAACTGACCCAATTGGAGTGATAACAAATGGTTTTTGGTTTAAGCCACTGTACTTTGGGGGTATTTGTTATGCATCAATATTCAATGTATATATTTCTTATATAAACTTTATATTGTGCCTCCCTCAAAGCCATGCTCTATTAGACAGCAAATTATTTCTGATTGAAGTACTAAACATTGAACTAAACCAGACTGTAGAAAGCAGAGATTAATTAACTACTCTCTGATCTGGTAACACGAGTTTCTAAACAGACCATGCATCAATCTGAATAATTTTGTAAATACTGACACAAATTCACAGAGCGTATATGGTAGGAAGAGAGCTGCAAGAGAGGTAAATGATCAGGGTAAAATTTCTAATAATTGTATAAAATCTGAATATATTTAGTGTCAAAATTACAAACATACTTTAAAGTAATGGTGTATTCATGCTAACAGTTATTAGTTTAATAAAACCATTGCTCTAATAAAGCAGATGCTATTACTGAAACAGCTTTCTAATTGAAGGGCCATTTTATAGTCACTTTAAGACAGAAACAATAAGTGGCAGTACTGTTAAAAGTCTGAGGCTGTTCCTCCAGGACTGAATATTGCATAGAGCTTTACCATTTCAAAATTTCTATTATTTTCAAGATAGCAGTACTTTGCACCTTGACTAACATTTTGCCTTCTAGTCTCTTACCCACCCCCACCCCTGACTTTTACAAGCTAAGCACTGTCAGTGAGTCTAAATATCATTTAACCTAAGACCTTGTTACTCAAAGTGTAGTCTGTAGGCCAGCAGCAGCAGCAGCCTCGGGGAGTTTGCTAGAAATGTCAACTCTCAGGCCCCAACCTAGAATTGCAGAATCGGGATCAGAATCTGATTTTAGCAAGATCCACTGGTAATCCAAATGCACATTACAATGCGCAAAGCACTGTTGTAAAAGATAGTTCCTTCATATGATTAAGAAGATTATTATAATCAAATATCCCAAATTCTATGAAAATCCCTGGAGTCATTTCTATATAACTAAACTGAAGTCCTATTACTCACAGTGTGATCTTACGGACCAGCAGCTTTAGCATCACCTGAGTACTTGTTAGAAATCCAGGATCTCAGCCCACCCCTGCACTACTGTAGGAGAATGCGTTTTAACAAGCTCCTCAGGTGATCTGCATGAATATTAAAGCTTGAGAAGCACTGCTTTACAATTTCTTTCTAAACAATTACTTTACATATGAACCAAAAAATAATAATATAAGAATATTCATTTATGCATCCTATATGGGATATAATCATGAGGTGAAATAAAATATATTGCTTTAACTTTTAGCAATGATTTTTGTTTGGGGGCAGAAACAACACTATGAGAATAGAAAGTGCTTTACTCTGTGGGACAGAACATTGTTTAGAGATAGGACTTCTTGCTTTATTATGATACATAATCTTCTTAATGATAAAGTTTAAAATGCTTTTGTTTCTTCGCTCTGGTAGAGCTTTACCATTTCTTTCGAAAGTATTTTGGCCCTATTCTCACCCAGGAGGTTACAGGGACCACTATCTTATTTCAGAGGATATTTAATGATAGCAACTGGCAGGACGGAAATAGAATTCTTACAAGACTTTAATGGGAATGTAACTGTTGTGTATATTGTATATGTCTTCATTTTTAATTGTCCAATGAATTCTAAACATTTGATGCATTTAAATGAAGATAACTATTTATACTGTAAGAAAATGTAATTTATCTTACTGAAACTTACCATGAAAAGAGTGTTCATTCTGTATCCTGGCCTCACTTAATAGATTACTTTTCCTGTGCGTAATGAGTGAGTGTATATGTGTGCCATTCATTACCGTATAACACATATACAGCCAGGGGCTCTAATACTGAGTGCATAGCTTAATGAATTTGTTCGCAGCTATACCCCTGTGACCTCCTCCTAGATTAAAGAATATGTACACTACCCCTGAAGACTTCCCCTTTGTCTCTTCCCTTTGATTAATATTTCCTGTTCTTGTACATCATATACATAGAATAAAACAGTATGTACTTGTTTGTGTCTAGATTTATATATTGAACGCTTTTGTTTAAACATTAACTAACTCCCCCTAAAACCACAAAGTTTTTAAAAAAAGAGAGGATAATTGATATCACATAAGTTCTCCAAGAATCTAAAAATACTTCATTTAAAAAATATTTTGGAGAAGTTTTAGTAGGTTTAAATTTATGAAGCTTCAATACCTCCCTCAAACCACAGAGAAAAAGGGTATTAAACTACTTAGTAAAAATAAATGTTTTAAATTATCATATGTTTTAAACTATAATAGGTAAAATATATTAAATATATTAAAATAAGTTAAGAATTATAAATATAGCATCTAAGTATAAATCTCAATTTTCAATACTGGTATACTGACTTATTTATAACTTATTTATATAGATTTTTTTGATAAATTCTCACTATCTCAGTGAATCAGAAATGTACTAAAAGTGATGATGACACCCTCGACTTTGTAGATTTCTGATTAAAATTTTATCATTGTTTTAATTCCAAAAGAACTAATCATTTAATCCCAAATCTAATAAATATTTTAATCATATAGATTGAAATTTTAGACAGCAAGCATTTTTTCCTTCTTCTATTTAAAGTAATTATTGTCCTATCTAAAAATGTTTAGATGAATACATGGTAAAAACCCTCTGCTTTAGAAATAGTCCAGTCGAAGTTTAATTAGCCTCAGTAGAACAGTAATTAAAAATAAATTCACTTCTGTGAGAACAGTAAATTTTTAAATTACAGTTTTAAAAGGAACATTATTATCTTTAAAAAATAACTCAGACAATTAATTTTGTTGTGAATATAGAGGGTTAGATTTGGCTAGTGGAAAATTTCTAACATGAAAGTAACGTGTCCCCAGTTGTGAAATTATTTGGTTGACAGAATAAACAAGCTCCTCATTATATCTGACACCTGATTCACTCTAATATCTAATATTGTCAGTACAATGATCTTTGGGTCTCATCCATAGTATACAAAATGATGAATTTTACATTCCTAGAAAATCTCCTCAGACTCTTTGCCCCTTGTTATTCACAAAATCAATATTAACCAGTCAATCAATCAAGGCATTATGCAGTCCTTTACTGTGGGTCATAAATTAAAATCAGTGCTAGGAATGACCGGGAAAAAGTGTTCCATGATGTAGTCCCTCAAAAAAATCAGAAATATAAGCAAAGACACAAGAAACAAAGTAGAAGCAATGTTTTTTCATGCTTACATTAGTCCTTAAATGGCCTAATGGGGTAATATCAGATCAAACAGTCACTTGAAAAATAACAATTATTACTGAGTCTTCAGAAGGAAGCCTAGATTGAACAGTCTTAATACTGCATATATGTATGTATCTTTTTAACCGATTTCTCTTATTTTTAATGTCTTTTCTCATGCCAATGTCTTTACTAGAAGGCACCATCATCTAAATGCTAAAATAGCTTTAGGTTAATTGATATATTTACTCTCTCTTTACTTTTTTTCATTGTATTTTATATGCATAAAGAATAATAGAGTTTGAACTGTAATATTAACTAGCTTTCTTTTAGAATACAAACAAAATGACAAATTTTGACTACCTCTGCTTTCTATTCCAGATTGGATCTCATTGAAAGATTTTTCATTTGAATTTGTGTTTATTTCCAGAGTACCTGAAAAATATGTTCGACAATCTCCCCTGCTTCAGTTCAAAATGATGACTTCATTTCCAAGTTGTCTTAGAAGGATTAGTGCTCTCTTGTGAAATGTGTTTTGGAAGCACTTTGAAGCAAGGTGTCTTTTCTATTATCTAGCCAGACACAGGCAAGGGACGTGTGATTTCTCTCTGCAGGAGTACAATACAAAGACCCAAAACATTATTGGATACCAGTGAAGTTTTAGTATTGAATTGCTATTACTGTGAAAAGGTTAGCCTTTAAGAAAAAAATATAATTAAAATATGAAACTGTTTATGTAGTAATGCATATAAGGGTGAGCCAGAGGGAGTTGTCTGCTCCAAGTGTAGGTAACAAGGGAATGCATTTTCTAAAAAAAATTAGAAGTAAAAGTTGGTTGCTTTTTATATCATCCTTTCCTGGAAATTCTTAATAATGTCAGTAATAAAATCTCTGCCTCAAAAAATATTTGTTGCTTTTACTCTTAAACAATTAAATTGCTGGGATATATATAAATATATAAATATATATAAATATATATATAAATATATAAATATATAAATACACACACACACACACACACACATACATACACCAGCAATTATATATATATGTATAAAACAATTCTCTCTATATAATATATTTATATGTAAATATACATTTAAATTATATATACATATAATTTATTTTTATATATTTGTATACTTTTATATATAAATATTAATATTTAGTATTTGTTAATATATACATTTATATATTTATTTGGAATTATATTCATTTCTATATATTTCAATATATTACTTTAAATTAAATATATGCTTTATATGTATACTTATAGATACCTTAAATGAGCACATTTTTGTTACTTAATTTTTTAATAACCATTGCATTCTACATGGAAGTTTATTTGGAGAATTACTTTCAGTTGGCCCCTGACATACAACTGACACATATAGATTCAATGCCACATGTATTCAGGACAAGAAGCAAGTAATAGTTTGCTCTGAATTCATTCAATTTAGTCAAAGGCTATGCTTTGGCCTCTCTGGTATTACATACATCAGAGCAGATTAGACATAAACAAGGATTGCACAATGACGGTAAAGATGAAGAAACAGAACTTGAATCATTTCAAGTCTATCATCTGATATGACCACTTGGTATTTTCATACAATAAAAGTATGAACTTTGAGGTGTTACATATTTGTTGGATAAGCCAAACTTTTAGTTCATATATGAATGTATTTGTTGTATTTTGAGTTGCTATTTAAAATGAAATCCACATATTGCTTTACTTATAATACACTCAAAATTATCCGATTACTTGGTAAGGCAATTCATGCCAGGCTAGCCCCCACTGTTGGGACGATTTTCTAAATGGGATTGGGATGCAAGTACCCAAACATTTGTCATGTCTTTATGTAAAGAAATTTTTTTGTTGTGAATTCTATGATTTTCTGAATTAATTCTCTTTTCTACAGTATTTTAAGTTAAACTAATTGATAAACTTTAAAATTATCTTGGACACCACAGCACACGGCTAATGAAAGATGCCAGCATAACTGCAATCCTCTGTTTCTGAAATGACTTGTTAACAAAAGAATACAGAAACTAGAGTAGCAGCTATAAGGTAAAGGGTGTTAGATGCTGCAAGAGTGTAATTTTAATATGCAGACTTCAAAATCACAAATAAATATAAACTGCAAAATATTAGCTTTAGAAAGGGAGATACATAAAATTCCAATAGTCAATAAAGAATATTTGATAATAATGTATTTCTTATTCCATTTTTTTCTATTGTATTTATCAATGCATATTGTTAAAACATTTATTTTCAAATACCACATTCTTAACCTCTTTATAATTGCTGCATTAACTTCTTTACCCAACTTTCTGACACCAATCTCTCTACTCTGTTCCTTAGTAAGAAATATTAAATACCTGCATGTCTATCGCAATGTGGCAACTCTAGCATTCCACTTACTTGTAGCAAATTTTCATTGCCCTGCAGTTCAAATCTACTATTACTATGGTATCCATGAAATCCTGTTTCTTTGCTTGAATTTTAAGTTGATAGATTCTTGGCCTCTTGAAGAATACTGACCTCTGTTATTTCCTTTTTAACTTGACTTTCATATTTGTTTACTACAGATTGTGGCATCTGGGAAATCATCTCCTTAAAACTTTCACTATCCTGAAGGGTTTGTAACTTACTGATTACTCTGATCTTTGCCAACTGTTACTTCCCAGTTCCTTTCTCAGTTACTTTTACTTTCTCAGATCCCAAAAGTCATGAAGTAACCTCTAATTTATTGATATCGATAAATTTCTATCTATTTTATTGATATCAATAAAGTATAGTGTGACCAATGTGATCTTATAATTTATTGTTAAAACCATGATACTTGTGAGACTTAAAGATTTTCACTAAGAAATTGGTTTTATTATATAATTAGACCTATATGATATTTTTATTAAAACTTTAAAAAATAAAATTCCAATAATAATAACCTACTAAAAATGAAAAATCTTGAGCCAATGATAAACTGGACAACAGATATCATCTGAGACTACATCAGATAAAATGGGGTAAAGGGTCACTCTTTTCATAACTTTCTTAGGCTTACAGAAGACATTTTTGAATTAGATGTTGTTAATTAGATGGACTGATTATTTTAACTTTACCTTGATTGGCAGTTCCCCTTATAAGTAAAAAGCCAACTCATGGTAATTTATTTACAATGGATTATAGTTTTAAATATACACATCTATAATTGTAGCTTCATTTAAACCTATGATTTTTCTTAAGATGTTAAGAAAATGTATAATTTTCAAGTTCATTATTTATGAAGAAGTTCTTTGCTAGTTGTTTGACATGTTAAAATATGAAATTTCCATGTTTAATATAGAGAACATCATAAAAAGTTTGGGACAATTTCGCGTTGATAAAAAATGAGTTGCTTAAGTAAAATCTTCTAGTATCTCAAAGACAATATTGAAGAGAGAAAAAAATTTATTATTAGATAAGGATGTTCAGTTGCATTAAGTTCAAGTCTACAAAGCTAAAAATACTAGGTTAGAATTATTGGCCAGATGCTAATAATTTTTCAAAATCAAGTTTTTTATTTCTTTAAAGGTAATTAAGCTTTTCTACAGTCATTGCAAACCAAAAAAGATAACCAAAATTCAAATAATGCTGCATTGTCTCCTGTGTTAAACCATGTTATGAATGACCAGTACCTGAGTAAGAAAAAAAGAAAGAGAAACCAGAGAAATGCACAGGCCCAATGCTATGATCCCTATACAAAACCAGAGTTAAAACTTACTTTCAAAATAGCAAGTTAAATTCTCTAGCTTTGCCAAGAGTTATTCCCTCTAGGAAAATGAAAAACAGTGCTTTCCCAGTTGTCCATTTGACAGATTCCTCCAATAATAATAGCAAGTAATTTGGATGCAATCTAACCCATCTTTAATTAAATTGTTACCCCCATTGACTCCCTTAAGGACCAACTAGTTTCTCCAAACAGATGTAACATAATTACCAGCTACAACGGATTGCTTCTCAGCTGAGCCAACTGTATTTTCCCTCCTCTCTCTTTTAGGTGCTAAAATTTCCAGTTGCCTTTGGGAGAAGTTAATCTCATTGAGCAATTTGACAATTTCATGAAATTGCCCTTATCCCATCTAGCAAGACAGGATCTATTTTACGGAGCATTTCACTTGACACCATAGTAACAAGATATTTGTCACCAGAAAGATTTGAGGGACTTTTATATTTACATTAGAAATAAACATCAGACTAGTAGGCTACATTTCTCTAATTCTTTCTACTCCTTCCCTCCACTAATTGGAGGATATAAATATTTGATTGCTGCTGTATTCACCAATTGCATTAATTCAAAATGTCTCTAGTGGGGAAACTAAAACCAGTATTCATTCTGTGTTTCCATACTAGTCACAAGAGGTTGTCAAGCGGCAAGATGCTGCATCTTAAGAGTATTCTCTGCTCAGAGAGGAGACAATAGCTGAAGAAACTGCAATGGCCTGGTGGAACCGTTCTTGGAAGCATAGGGAAAAAAGAATCGCCATTGCTTCTCCTTGAGAAAAGGCTGGTTTCTTTATCACAGTAAGAACTACCCACTGTCATCCTTAAGAGAAAAGCTACAAAAAAACACAACTGCCCACTTCTCGATGCCACACTGGCAATATTAGACAATTCATTCGTGCTCTGTTTTCGATGTTTTCAATGAACCAAATATTTTCTGGTAACTTATGGGTTAAAACTGTTCTTTTAGGGTGAAGTAGAAGAAAAGGTAAGAGAAACAGGAGAAGAAGAAAACAGAAACAAAGAGAGAAGAAAGGGTGGGGGCTGAGGCATAGTCCCATTGTTCAGATTTTAATTATGTGAATTTCACGTGTAACCCTAAACACATCTTGTGGTCCAGACTGTAATTAAATTAAAGGAATCCCACTTTGATTTATATCGCTCAGAGAACATTTATCAGTTGTATTTGCCATTATTTTTGGTATTTCTGGAAACATGGGGGCATTGCATGTTTCTACCCACTTTGAACTTAGGTGTGGCCATGTGGTTTACTTTGACCAAGGAAATGTCAGCTATGTCACTTCTAGGAGAACATTCTAAGAATCAGACATGTTTCGTCACTTGCCCTTTCCTTCTGCCACAGCAATTGGCAATGTAGCAAATGGTGGCTGCTCCATCACAGGGACCTCAGAGTGAAGAGAGCACAACACCTGCCAATTTACAATGAAACTTGAGTACAGTAGTCGCTCCTTATCCACGGTTTCACTTTCTGTGGTTGAAGTTACTTGCAGTCAACTTTGGTCTGAGAATATTAAATGGGAAATTCCAGAAATAAACAATTCATAAGTTTTAAATTGCATCTGTTCTGAGTAGCATGATGAAATCTTAATGCTGTCCTGCTCTCTCCTGTCTCAGACATGAATTATCCCTTTGTTCAGTGTATCCACACTGTATACACTACCTGCCTATTAGTCACTTAGTAGCTGTCTTGGTTATCAGATCAGTTTTCAGAGTTGAAGAGAGGGCACACATTCACATAGCTTTTATTACAGTACTGTTATAGTTCTATCTTATTATTAGTTATTATTGTTAATCTCTTATTGAGCCTAATTTATAAATTAAACTTTATCATATGTATGCATGTATAGGAAAAACATAATCTATATAGGGTATGGTACTATTTACCATTTCTGGCATCCACTGAGGGTCTTGTGTCGTATCCCCAGTGGATAAGAGGGGATACTGTACAATAGAGCTTGACTTGGACATATACTTCTTGTATTAAGCTCTTCTGTCAATACGCAATTATAACTATGCCTTTTTGTAAAATCTTTATGCCCCTTGACTCTTCTCCCTAGTCCTGCTCTAACTTTAGAGATATTAAAAGTGTCATATTGAGTAATGTAGGAAAAACTAGAAAGACAAGGGGTGGAAACAGTGACAAAGCTGGCCACATTCTTTTCTTCCCTGAAAGCTTATAAGGAAGGTAATTTTCAAATTAGTTGAGTAAATAAAACTCTTACATCTGACTTTCCTAGAATTTAAACTTTTATATTAAATGTTTAAATTATTTAATAAAGAGAAATACACTTTCATCATTCAAAATTCAACAAGTAAAACCAAAGTATACAACAAGAAGTCTCCCACCAAACCCTGATGCTATGAGCCCAGGTCCTCACCCCCAATTCCTAAGTGGTATTTTTAAAATATATAGTCATGCATGCTTCTGGAGATTTTTAAATGACTATACAATACCAGAGGGGAGGAGAAAAAAAAAATGTTTAATGTCAAACATAAATAAATAAATAAATAAATAAACAAACAAACAGACAGACAAATAGATAAATAAATAAATAAATAAATAAATAAATAAATGAACTGTTTTAAAATAAAATAAACTATCTAAATGTCTAAAAAAATAAATGACTATACAATAAATATAAATATATATCTCTTATTTTAATGGTAGCATACTATATATGCTATCATGCTTTTAAATATCTTTTTAAAAGGAAACTATTTGTAAATGTGATAATAATCTAAATTATTGTGATTTATCGTGAAAGGGAAGAACAAATCAATATAACTTGATTAAAAGTTTGTAAGATAAGAAATATAGTAACTTTCTTTTCTCTCCATATTCATTCAATAAATTGTCGATGTTCAGTTCGAAAGAAAAAGAGAAGGGACAAAAGCTGACGTTTTTTCAAGATTGACTCTGTAAAGTTTGGCTCACATACACTAGTGTAGCAGATAGGAGGGTGTCCTGGAAACCAGTCAGGTTAGAAAGTGGAAAGAGTTGGAGGGAAGAGGCAATGTCAAAGAGGAGATGATGTTGAATTTTGTGTAGGAGAAAGACAGAGGCATCTTGCCAATTCACCCTAGGCAGGGAAAAATGTAGTGTCTCTAAGAAATAGAGGAAAATAGCCTGTCCAAGTAGCTGCCAGCCTTTGTTAGAGATCTGAATGTCATCCTAATGAGTTTGGACAAGTTACACTGTTGGAGGTGTGTTTGATCAGATTGGCGGGTAGAAAGATTACTTCCTAGTATTCTACTACTACTGGTGGCTTTTGTGCTGCCCTATCCAAAGTGTCTTCCCCTCTATAAACTAATTTGATCTTCATATTAACCTTTAAGGTGGGTCTCATTTTGTGATTTTCCAGATAATAGTAAACTCAGGTGCCAAGATTCCACAGCATATAGCTGGTCAACAAAAGGATTGCAAACTTTCTTCTCTGTTCAGCCATTCTCAGGATTGCTGAAGAAAGATGATAAGCTGGAAGAGAGCAGAACTGCAGACTAAATCTGCCCAAGGCTTATAGATTTTCTATGACGTGGGGAAAGAAGATGAGAGAATATGAGACACAACAAAAGAATAAAATTAAACTAATTTTTCAGATTCGTTCTCTCTAGGAATTATCAGAAAACTGGCAAAATTATGGTCTGGAATTGGGATTTCATAAAACTATTCTACCAGCAAATAGTCTAAAAATTCTGCAAAGAAGCACAAAGAACAAAATATTTTCTTCAAGAATTGGAGAACAGCACTTGGAAAACTACTCAGAACAATGGAGTTATATTATTAACCAATCAGCGAAACTTGGGAAATGTTTTTATCTATGAGAATGCAGTTGCTGATGGAATAACTAGAAGTTGAAAATGTTCAATGGATAAATGCACTTAGATATGAAAAACTTAATTAAATACAAATCAATGTGCAGAAAATATATAAGCATTACATTTTTTCTAAACAAGGACATATGTACATTAATAACTCTGCAAATAATACAATAAAAGATTTCAAGCTATAAACATGTCCATCTGCCTTGTCAATTGAAAGATGTTAGAAAATTATTTTTCAGAAAAATGTATGGCTATTAATATCACATTTATCACATGTGAAAGTACTGACAAGAATAAGAAAAGATTTAAATGTCAGAATAGTTCATGTCAAGTATTTTTCCCTTCAGGAATGCTTTAAGAATATATAATTTTAATAGTTATACTATCTTTAGAACCTACCCACTATTAATTTTAGTTTTAAGTTTATATAACAGCATTTTTAATGCAGCAGTCATTATACACATTAAAAATGGAAAATGATCTTAGTATTAAAAAAGATGTATAAGTTAAATACATTCAACAAATGAAGTGAAGCCATTAACTATAATTTTATTTCTTTATTTGCTTGATTATTTATATTTTAGAATTGCCTTCCTCATGCCTTAAAAGAAAGTACCCATCTTAGGAGAAATAAAACAAAGCACAGTCATAATAGAAACAAACAAACAAACAGACAAAAGTATGTATATTTTTTCCCCCAAATGGCAGCATATCTACTGCTACACTTTTTAATATGTTTTTAAAAGAGACTATTTGTAAATACATGTTATGACCTTAAAACTGCACACTGCCAAGCAAACGCCACTAATTTAGGGAGACTTGACTCCACAGAAGCAATTATGTAGCAGGTGAGGAACATGGCACGGGGGTGTTTCCTATGGCCCATTGTACGTAAGTTATCACAGACTGTCATTTCACTTTACGCAACCTGAAAATCCAGCAGGGTCAGCATTGCTGTCCAGTTTCTCAGGGTACACTTGCAGCAAGCTGGTAAAGGCTTTTCTCCAGAGGCAGCCTCAGAAGGTGAGATAGAGTTTAGCAAGCCCTCAGTAACAGCAACCAGAATAAAGCCCACTGCTTCCCATGCAAAAGGCACATCTATGTCTTCATTTCTTCAAGGAGTACACACTGAGTGCCTGCTGTGTGCCTGGGGAATGCTGGTGTGCAAGGCACTGTCCAACAATCTCTCCCAGGCTGTCCTGACCCTTGAGGAGGGGAGATTATTAGGCAAATAAGCGAAGAAATGAATTCGAGATTAGAATTGTGCCAAGAGCTTTGGTTTGGCACAGGTTGGTTTTTGTTGTGGAAAAGGCATTATCTGTCCTAGACCACGAATGGTACATAGCCGCTCTCTGGTTGGTCCATGCTACTGCAGTGAGTTTCTGTAGTGCAGCTGGTAGAGAAGGAGGGTCACCAGAGCACTCTCAGATGTACCAATGGGTGTCTAGAAGTGAAATGCTAGGGTATCTCAGAAATCTTAAAAAGAGAACACACATCATGAATGAGTTGTGGGCCCTGAACTAAGGGCAGGGAACTATTCTTTCATGCTACATAAGGAGATAGTGATACATTTTATGCATATTTAATATAACTGATGCAAACATGAATACAAATACAAGTAGAAATACAGTTAGCCAAGATTTTGGGAGCACTTGTGATGCTCCAGGCACAGTTGTAAAGTGTTTCAGGCAACATCTCATTTAAGCCGCATGATCGCCCTACCAGCAAGTTAGGACGTACATCACAAATTTCATGTCAAGGAGGAGGAAACTAAGTCTTATGGACATTAAGCCACTTACTCAAGGCTATCAAAGTAAACAGTAAGAGTGACTCCAGGAATTGGACTGAGGCAAAATGACATCTGAGCATGGGCTCATAATCGCTAAAAACAGAGATGTATAATAAAGATGAGGAACAAAGATTTAGTAAAGGTTTACTTTCCTAAAGAGCATAAATAAACAATATTTAAAGACAATGTGAACTATTTGTGCACAAAGGAAACCCAGATGTCTTCTGTGATCCTTGTCATTTTGTGATTCCTACCATTATTGCTTATATCACAATGAATCATGCTAAGTTCTAGATCGTCAGCAAAGATGCCAGCATTTTAGGAAGGATGAGTTTCTCAAATATCTTAAATATCTTTACAGTCCTAAAGACTAGAATAGTATATGGAACGCACACTAAAACATTTGTTGTACTATTTGTAAAGTATTTGAATTCTCAAACAAAGGGACCAATTTGTATAGTTAAGAAAGATAATTTAAAGGTTTAAAATGTTCACTATATTTTCTTAGACTCTGCTTCTTTTTTTTAGCTTCTTTATACCCCATGGACTGATTTTATGGATTTTTCCAATAAATGACCTTTTCTTAAATTAATAAACTGCTAACAAAATGTCATTGGAATACTGGATCCAGCTCAACTGTGTCATGTAATCTTTTCTAAATTCTTTCGGTAAATTTCTTACATTATGATTTTTGTTAAAAATATCATTGACAGATTGTTCTTAAAAAGTGGAAAGACTAAGTTGTCCACCTAATATCTAACAGACTGTAAGCTCAGGGGAGGAGGGACAAAACCAGTCTCGTTTATTGATGTATCCCCAGCACCTGAAACAGTGCCTAGCACGTAATAAGCATTTAATATATATTTGTTGAGTGAATTAATGTACAATACAAGTAAAGTGAAAAACTTTGTGAGTCACATAGAAGACTCCACAAATATTTACCTTTATGTATTTCTATTTTTTATTTTTCTATTTTCTATTTTTAAAATGCAGCAAATTAGCATACCTATTGCCTTATTACAAACGCAGGAGAGTTGAGTACACCTTTTAAAGTACTTTAATACAATAGACTTAAACTATCTCACAAATTCTTAAGGTACTATATAGTTCTTACTAGTTAGGGAGATCATAGTAAAATACTTATTTTTAAAATGAAAATCACATACTGATTCAAAATTAGACGAACATACATCCTGGCTGGAAGGTAGACTTCGACAAGCTCATTATCATTCCATCAGCAGAATGAGCTTTACTTTTTTCATAGGTTTCAACCCTGACAAGCGATACAGAAAGATTTGTGAATAATCTAGTCAATTTTTATGTGGCATATATTCAGAAGAATGAAGCAAAGGCTGGAGTGTTTGCTTTCCCAATGACTCCTGCTGCATTTGGAACCCATCATGTGAAAAATCTGGATTCAACTGCCAGAATGTGAGAGACCATGTGAAGAAGACACAAGCCATCTCAGTTGAGGACATTCTTGGCCAGCCTGCAACTGATCTGAAAGCTGAGATCACTCCCATACAGTGCTCCATCTGAGATCATCTTAGCCTGACCTAGATCAGCAGACTTAGCCTGCTGAGCCCTGCCCAAATCCCAACTGCTGAAACATGAGCCTAAACAAAGGATTGTCTTAAGTCACCAAATTTTGGAGTAGTTTGTAATGCAGCAAAAGCTAACCTACTGTCCACGGTTTAGTCACTATTACAGCATCATATGTCTTTTTTAATGCATCACTCTCTTCTTTATTGGATGATTCTCCCCTTAAGGATGTAACTGCTAGGAGGGTAGGACCTTTGACAACCTTATTTTATCACATACCCCAAGCTCTTAGAAGAGTTCATATTTACTAGTTGCTCAATAAATATTTATGGAGTGAATAAATAAATCTATTTTACAGAATTATTTTGAAGGTTAAGTAAAATAAGCTATAAAAATGAATATTTCAATTCTTGGCATTTAGTTTGTTATAAGAATTGATTTTTGTTATTGACTCTATTACCATCCTAAAAGACAGTGACTAAGAAATTCAAAAAATACATTCAGAAAGTCATTATCACATAAAAAGACAAATGAAGATCTTAAATACTTATAAAATAAGTACTTAAATATTACATACTAGACTATCAAATGAATGCAGTAATTAAAAAGAAACACTCCCTAATAAATAAGGCTAAATTTCTCTAGTTAACAAGCTACTTGTCTGTTTACTATTTACTGATTTTAAAAATTCATGAGGAGTTCAGATATCTTTTTATATTTTATTTATTTATCCAAAACATTGTTTTTACCTTTTTCAGAAAAAATCTTAGTAATCTTTTTTAATCATTAACACAGATAATCATTATAATTGTCAGTAAGTCAAAATAATGTTTGGATCTACATAAAATCATCTAAAACTATAATCCAGCAGCCAAAATTAATCTATTTTATAGTCATGTGCATGATTAACTCTTTTATAATTAATTGGCTTATAACTGTTGCTAGTAGCTTTTAAAAACTAAAAAAAAAAAATTTGTTTAATTTTTTAGAAAATGCCAAAGATAAGATGGGTAATTTGGTTAATTTTCTCCTCAAAACATATTTAATAGTTGCTGGCAGAATTATATTCAAAATATTATCTCTCGAATTACTTTCCAAAATTATTTTGGACAGATGGTATTTCACTAAATCCTCATATATCATTGTAAAGTTCAGTAACAAATATCAGATGGGTATTTCAATATTCAAGAGTGCATTTAATAAATTAAAAAATAATAAACATTTTCTAGTAGTATATGGACAGTAGTTATACACAAAATTAGATGTAGATTTGGTGTTCACTTTCAAATTTCAGTGTTTCCTTCTACATAAAATGCATAGCTTAAATAAAAATTTTATAATTTTTTCCTTCATTTCCAGGCAATTAAATTTACTAACACATGTAATGTATGATTATTTATCAGATTCCTCAGACACACATATATTCTATATAACATTCACTGTAATAATAATAGTCCTTTGAAATTTTATGTCAAGAATGCTTCTAATATCTTCTAAGTAGTTCAGACCTAGAATGGAGAGACCCCAAATAGGCTAGTTTTATTTAAGTAAGTTCCTTACTTCTTCAACTCGGTTCTTCCACCTGTAAAATGAGGATACTATCTCTTACTTAACCTTCAACATTATTATAAAAGTGAGCACAAAGGCTAATTTTTAAAGTAACAATAAGTATATGAAGTTTTGGTACTGAACAAAAGACTATCTTTTGTGAGATACAGGTTAATTTGATCCATGCATTGACATATGGGCCACCCTACCACAGTCTTTCCCTGATTTTCAAGTTACACCAATGGCAGGTAGCATTGAAGAAGGCCCTTAGCCAACTCCATGCCAAAATGTACTCTGGGAAGAAAATCTACCTCCGTAAGTGGCTTTAAAGTGGTCTGTTGACTTTGCCCATCAGTATTTCCTTAAGAGGCCCACAAGAAAAAATGAACTGAGAAAATATCTAGTTATCAATAATTACAAAGTTGAGACACATACAAATTACCTCACACTTTTGGAGAGTAAATTCTCTTTAAATGTTATAAGCCTGGGACCTGCCTTCACCACAGTATAGAATGCAAGCCTCTTATTCAGTCATTCACATTGAACATTTATTATGTGCCAGGAAAAATACTAGGTACTGAAGAGAAAACCACAAATGAAAAGGCAATGTCCATGTTCTGTTACAGCTTGCATCCTTCAGATGTAACATTCTGTCAGATGCAGACAGAAGCAAGGAAGAAAACCTAATAAATATTGATGATAATATCCTATTGTAATAAATATCCTTAATAAAGCAAACCATGAAAATATAAGAGTGGTGTACGGGAAAGGACTCTATTACTTTGAATAGCGTGATCATAGAAGGCTTTTTGGAAGAAATGACATTTTGCTAAGCTAGAAAGTTGTGCAAAAATTGAAGAGAGAAAAAAATAGCATGTACAAAGGTACTGAAGTAGGAAAGCTTTGGATATTGAGACCAATGCTGATCAGTGACATGACTGGTAAAAAAAGGCAGGTAAGGTCAGATCAAGTATAACCAGATTCATCTTTTTTTTTTTCTTTTTTCCCCCATCTTTATTGAAATATAATAGGCAATTAGTTGCTTATATTTACATTGAACAACTCAATGAGTTTTTATCACTTATAGTTGGCATATAATAATACACCAGTTTCAGAGATCCACATAACTCACAAAGTAATCACCCCACTAAATCTAGTACCTCCTTCCCCCTTACATATTTATTACAACATTATTCACCATCTTCACCATGCTACACCTTACATCTCCATGTCTATTCTGCAACCATCCATGTGTACCTCTTAATCCCTTTGCCTTTTTCTCCCCAACCTTGCTCCCATCTAGTATCTCCCTAAATATTCTCTGTATCTATGAGTTTATTTCCATTTTTGTTGTTGTTGATTTTATTCTTTAGATTCCACATGTACGTGATATCATGCAGTATTTGTCTTTCTCCTTTTATAGTTATCGGTCCTGCTCCAAACACCAGCAGAACTAATAGTGCAGGGTCTGAAGCGAAAATGTTGAGGTCTACATTTTTACTCCATTACATACTGGCTGTGCAATCTTGGCTTAATACAAGACCTTGCTTCCTTAAGTATAAAATAGACATAATAATAGCCTTTACTTCATATGATTGTAATGAGACTAAATGAATTTATGCAAATGAAGAGATTAAAATGGCTATTAGCCATAGCAAATACTCAATAAATGTTGATACTATCAGTTCATTATTGTTGTTGGTGTTATTGCCCTCCTGCTCATAGATTCATCTCTCTTCCCCTTCTCCATAGGATGGGTAGGAAAGAAAAAAAGTTGAATAAGATAAAAAATTTAAAAAAAAGATGGAAAAGGAATCTTCAGGGAGAGGTAAAAGAAGGCATGGTATTGGCCATCTCACATTGTAGCTCAATCATTATCATAACCTTTCTGTGAAACAGATAAGCATCAAAGCATCATCCGCATTTCACAGATCAGAAGACTGAAAGTAAAAGATTAAGTTACAGCCTCAGGTCTAAAAAAAGTCCAGTGGTAGAGCTAATATGTAAATCACAGGTTGTGAACAAGGAAAGAGGAAGGAAGGAAAGAAGGAAACAATAAGGGAGGGAGGAGTAAGTGACTCAAGTGCTTTGGAGAGAGAACTGTAGAACTTTCTGAGCAATAAGGAAAGAGTAGAAATTTATACAGAAGATTGACAAGGGAAGCATTTTGACAGATTTAAAGAACACACAGAATTACCAACTGAGTAAAGCCTATTTTCTCCCCTCTTTCAGTTTCTAAAGTACTTCATTCACTCTGGCAGCTGGCTTTTATTTTCTGATTTAAGAGTAAGCTAGCTTCTGAAATGAAAGAAAATGTTCAAGTATATAAAATACATTACTAATTTTAAAATATTGTGATGGATCATTGCATTTTCCCCACTACAATGCAAGACCTAGCTTGTCTAGAATACGTTCTTTTGCAATTTGAGTTAATTTCCTAGTAATTATTGTCTTTAGAATCCCTTAAACACATAATAATTTAACCTAAAATACCTTTGAATATCTGCAGAAAATTTAGAGAAAAAGAAATAGAAACTTTCAAAACACAGAAGGATAACTATTCCAAAATGCTTTCTTATTCTCTTTCAGTTTAACAAATGCTCAAGATGTTATTATTAATTCATTTTCAGAATCTTCTAAGATAGAAATGTAGACTCTTACAGGCAAGGGAAGGACTATCTAAGAGTCACCTTTTAATTATGCTAAAGCATGGAGCACTCTGAAAACTTTATGAGAAATGAAGTATCACAATCTTCCCATTTACTAGGTTCTGAAAATGATACAGAGATTGAATAACTTTTCCAGAGATCCAAAGCAAACCAGAGCCTTTCATCTACTATAAATAGTACTATCTTTGGAACCCACTGTAAAACCACACCATTAGTTAAAATCTGATATGTAATCACAATCTTGAAATTAGATGAAAATTAAATTCACGCTTCAATTTAGACAAGAAAATTTAACCAATGATATACTTACTTTTGTCTTAATTCAAAAACTGTTTTTGAAACAAGATTTTTAAAAAACGTCTCTGTTAATTTTGTACTACTTTCTCATCCAAGTAATAGAAGTAGTGACAGAAACTTTGAGAAATCAATGAAAGATGGGTATCATATAGGATTGACTGAAAGAGAAAATCCTAGTGCAAGGGTAAATTTTTAAAAAAGGAGAGAGATCTGCTTATAAGTATTCAAACTTCGAAGGTGGCAGGTATGGGGCGCAGTAGGGAATTTTGGCGCCATCATTAGGAGGGACTCACGTCAAACTCATTTCACTGATTCCTTCCTTGGTCACGAAAAAGATGAGAGATAAGGAGGTGATATCGGGCGAATTTCATTTTATCTGAATTGTTTGACTTCTTTACAATGAAAATAATTGAAAATAATTTGAGAAATAAACAGAAAAAATAAAATACACTGTGCATTATAGAAATAAAAAATTTCCATATTCAAGACTAAGTCAAGATATTAAAAAATCTACCTCTGGGAATATTTCTGTTTAGATTTAATCCTATCATATATTCCAAGGCAGATATTCTTAGTTCCTAAGTTATGCCTACATTATCACTTGGGCACAGAGGAAAGATATCATTTTCCCCATCTTATCACATTGAAGCTATAAGCCACTAAATTATTCCCCAATACATGTATAGGAGACAATCTGACTCAACCAAAACAAACATTTCCTGTTTTAACTATTTTTGTATTATGCAATGTTATTTTTTAAAAGGCAAGAGAAAAAAATATTTAATCATGCCAAACATTTCCATAAAACTTTCTCTGATGCAAACTTACAAAAGACCTATTTGAACAGTTATCAATGTCACTGGAATTCCATTTGGAAGATGCAGTTAACTATTCAAATTACATAAAAGTGAGTGGCTCGTACAAAAGGTCAAATAAGTTGTTTACATGTTAGAAGCCTAAATAATGGAATTTTATGTAAGTCTATTAGAAGTGGACAACATGGTTTCTGCTGTTGCTGTTTTTAAATAGAGACAAGCTGGTTAAAAATAATGGTTGGCAAAGCAACCATTCATTAAAAATGAATAGGTTTGCTAGTAAATGATGTGTCCAAGATATATAGCAGTTTAGGGACAATATATCACCCCTTGAACCAAGTTTATGTATTGATCTCTAAATCAATTTAGTTGTTTCTGTTTCTAGTCAAAATAAAGTAATAGAGATAAGATTCACTCTCCTACTTGAAACAACAATAGCCAAGATATACGAAACAACTGTTTTCAAGACATAGAATGAAGGACAGTGAGATAAGTCCTATGTATAACCTGACTTATTGTCTAGAGAGAGTTGGCAGTCCATGGTGCAGGGAGAAGGAACCCAGACAGATCCCAGGGATTCCCTGAGTTAAGGAGATAGAGCTGAGAGTTCAGGCAGACTAAGGCAAGAATACTGGAAAAGAGAGAGCTGCAAAGAGAAAGAACTCTGAAAATCTGTATAGGGTCTCTACTGAATATTCATCTGAGGAATGATGTGATTGTGAATGTAAAGAAACTACATAAGACTGGGATAAGCACAGCCCATGAGGACTAGAGGTAATGATGGTCAACTCACACAGAGCTGGAATAGTAACTGCTCCCATTAGCCAAACTGGAAAAGGTGATTCAATGAGTAGTGGGTAGAGTAAATAAAAAAAGGTTTTGTATCAGTAATGGGAAATAATTAACAGTAAGCTGAGCAATGCTGTGGTCCAAAAAATGTTAGAAATAAAATCCAGAAGGACTAAATGGCTTCTGAGTAATTTAATTGTGTTTGGAATAAAGCTAAAAATACTGAAATAGAAAATATACAGCACACAATAAAGTAAAATTCACAATGTCTGGTACCAATTCAAGTAAGTCGTAGCATATAATACAGAGGGAAAAGTCGATCAATTGAAACTGGCTCAGAGCTGATATAATGTTAGAATTAGCGAATAAGGGCATTAAAATAGTTTTCACAACTATATTACGTATTTACTAAGACATAAAGGTTATAAAAAGACTCAATCAAACTTTCAGAAATCAAAATTACAATATGTGAAATGAAAAATCTTCCTACAAATGACACTCCAAGCACAGATGGCTTCACTGGTCAATTCTACCAAACACTCAAGGAAAAAGTAATGCTCATTATTTATAAAATCATACAGAAAATTGAAAGAAAATTGAATGCTCAAACTCATTTTATGAGGCCAGCTATACCCCAACACCAAAATCAGAAAAATTCATGAGCAAAGAAAACCACATCAAAATCCTTCATCAATATAGATACAAATTTGGAAACAAAATTTTAGCAAACTGAATCTAATTACATATGCATAGAATAATACAGCATGACCAAGTGAGGATTTAACTGGGAATGTAAGGGTAGTCTTATCTTTTGAAAATTATTTAATGTAATTCATCAGACCAAACTAAAAAGAAAAACCATACATTCCTAACAAAAAAAAAAAACTCTCAGCAAAGTAGGAGCTTTCTCAAGTATATAAAGGGCATCTATGAAAAGCCTACATCTAATATCATATTTAGTAATAAACTAAATGCTTTACCTTTAACGTAAGAACAAGACAAATGTATTTAGTCTTACTACTACTATTCAATACTGTCCTGGAAGTTCTAATCAGTGCAATAAGGCAAAGCAACTAGATGAGAAAGGAAAATGGCATGATATCTTTGTAGAAAATCCAGTGGAATCTACAAAAAGCTATTATAACAAATAAATGAGTTTAACAAAATTATCAGGTTCATTATCAATATAAAAATCAATTTTATTTCTATATACTGGGAACAAATAACTAGACATTTTTAAAAAATAATAGCATAAAAACAGAATATTTAGGGGTTAATCTGAAAAAAAAAAGATGCGAAAGACTTGTATCCTGAAAACTACAAAACATTGCTGAAAACTTAAGGAACTAAACAAATGAAGAAATATACTATGTTCATGGGTCAGATAACTAAGTATTTTTTAAACTGTAAATATTCTCCAAATTCGTCTATATATTCAACAGTCTCAAACAAAATTCCAAATTCTTTGCAGAAATTGACAAAACGAATGTAAAACTTCAAACTCTGACTGAATAACCCAGAGGATTGCCTGGCCAAACCACTCAGTCTCTTAAAAAATTTGCTGAGAAGTAGAATACATCACTTATATTATGTTTCATTATTCAAAGCAAGACATATGTCCCAGACTTACAAGAATGGGGCAGGAAGGATAATCCTTTAGAAGAGAGGGGCCCTATAAGGAAAAACAGATGGGAAAGGGCAGCAAATATTTTGACAATAACAAATTATCCAATCTACCATAGTACTAGAGTACTCTCTTGTCTGGTTCAAGAAATTATATATAGCGTTCTACTTAGATTCCTTCTTTCTTGCCTTCAGAGATTACTGAACATGATGAATAAGATCGGCTAAAACCTCTTTCAAAATGGCACTTCCAAAAAGTGAGAGTTTTTAGAACTATCCTGGTACTATTGGCTGTATCACCTCTGTACTCTGGCTGACCTTAGGGCATTAGCACCCTGCCAAGCCCCGCGCTGCTTCCATGGCTTACACCCACTTGATTTCTGGTAGCAGTTACGATTTTCATCACCTGCTTGGCCCAAACCAGAACTTGCTACAACATAAACACTTTGAAAACTCTACTAAATCAAAGATACCTTTCAGACTCTCAGAATTTAGTGGAAGAAGGAGAAAGAAAGAAAAGGTGTGTAGCCAAGTTATATTTTTTATAAAATGAGCAGTTACATAAAGATATGAAGACATTTTCATTACTTATGACTGTTTATCTCTCCAGGTCATTAAGCTGAAATATTTTACTTATATAATTCTCACCTTTAATGAGAAAAATAATATTCAGCTCCCAGGAAAGTTTTTCTGAAGCTCCCTTTGTACTTTGTTCATTCCACAGCTAAAGTTGTACCTTGTGTTCTACCACACTAAGACTTGTGTACATATATTTACTTAGAGGTTACAGGCCTAAGCTCACCCTTAGCCTCCCTGTTCCCTCTCCACAATAGACTGTGGTATCCTCTCTTGGGACCAGGATCCATGCCTCACTGCACTGGGTTCCCAGCCCTGAGCAGAGCTGCACATACTTTTAAGGTATTCAATCAATGTATGAGGCTAAATTATTTAATGTTATAAACATTGCTTATCGGTATCACATAAAATGAGGTATTTTGTTTAGGAAAATGTTTCCTAATCTCCATTTGATTTCTTAATATGCCACTGTTGAGATTAAACAGAACTATGCTTTGCCATGTTATATTTTTCATAATATAAGCTATCAATTAAATGTTGATATCTATGACAACACTGTCCAGGACAGGGTCATTAAATCTGGGAAACTTACATCGAATTCTCTATTTGGAGTTTGACCTGTGTTAAGAGCAAAAATATAGTTATCAAATGCAGTTCGATAAATTTCAATACTGTGTTATCATGAAAAGACAGAATATTCTAAAAAATGCCCATTTGTCATTTACAGAGCAATCAAGTTTACAAAGATTTGGGTCAGTCTACAAATGCTAATCCATTCCTAAAGTGACTTAAAGCTTCCTTAGAGAAGTTTCAAATAGTCAAAAAAGTATTCTAGCATTTTCAGGTCATTTCAAGCATGAACCTTTGAGTTGAGAGGCAGCCCTGGTTGTATTCAGATGTCTTATGCTTCCATATTATTTATTTTTCTTGGTTGGGTTCCCTAGAATCAGAGACAGAGATGGAGACTGTCGACCCTATGATTTATTGAGGAGGACTGTTAGGAGAAACCTGTAAGGGAGTGAGTGAAGCAGGGCAGGGTAGAGGATGTGGCTAGGCAAAGATCTGGAATCATCATTAAGATCAACTTAACCCTTGGTGAAGTCTGGAGCAAAAGTCTCTCCTATAAGCAAGAAAGTCGTGCATTTACACCCTCATGTAAGTCAGTTATTGCCTGCAGTGCCACCCCTGGGTAAGTTAACCTACCAGTCAACTCAAGGGTGAATCATTAGCAGCCAACATACATAGCAGCTGAGGACTGAGTGCACAGCCTAGTGAAAGGGATACGGGTGTGGCACCAATGCACCTACTCCTATTAACACCCCACCCTCTGCTCATTACAGTTTAAAACAGTTTACAATAGTAAGGAACTTTCCACCATCTAAATCTCTAATAAACATTTACATTGAAATATAATGTAACTACTAAAAATAAGGCATTAAATTGTTTGGTTATAGAAAATATTAAGCATATGAAAGTATATAGAAAAAAACACATAAAGATCTCATAAATACTTATTATTCAATTTGAACAAATATTAACTGTTAGCTAGTGTCATTCACTAGTGTCACTCTCCCTCCCTAATTATTTTGAAGTAAATCTCAAACATCATATCGACCATGTCACAAAATTATTAAAAGATTTAAAAAAACTTATGATGAAAGGTTAAAATTTTCATGTTATAATAAGTGAAAACTAAAATAATAAAAATCAACATAAAATATTTTCCCAATTACTTTTAAAGTATTTAGAGATCTGCAGAGGAAAAATATTGGTGGGATTATCTGAAAACTGTGTTTAAATTTGTCATTTTCAAATTTTCTACAATGAATATATATTTCATATTCAGCCTTCAAAAGTTCTTATAAAAATAAATATGTTTAATATATTTTTAATATAAATTATAAAGTAATAAAGCTGATAAAAATAAATGGTTATCTTTAAAATAAAATACCTTCTTCAGGCCAACCTCTGAAGCGTGTTCCATTATGAATAATTTCATTGAAGATCCTCTGTTATCTAAACAGAAATGGAGTTCTAAAAAGAACTATAGGAGTTCTTTGAAGAGCTTAAGAACAGATTAGACCTAGAAGTTTCACATGTCTCCTCATCCTCTGCCCACATGATTCAAACCAATTAAGAAAGACGTGGTGCTTTTCCTGATGTATCCCAGTCATGCCAGGGGAAGTAGAGGACAGCCAATCACACATTACAAAATAATTTTTGCAAAATCTTCTAAACCAGGTGGTCACTACAGATGATTGTTGCAAGGCAAGTGCTAATCTCCCAGTTGGGGCCCAGCATAAGACAATCTGGAGTCATGTCTTTGTCTTCTGGGAACACTCATACAGGGGTAGCTGGGAAACTTCCACTCTATACTTTCGGAAATCTAACCACATATGGCCAAACCAGTATCCAAAGCAGGGGAAAATGTGCATGACCTATTTTGCAAACTCTAAGATTTATTCACAAACATCTCTAACATGTCTTACAAAAGTATTTTTACATAAATATGAAAAAAAAATGAACTGAGAAAGTATAACCTGAGAATAGCATGGGCTCCATCTTCTGATTCTATCATATTACTAGATAAGACTTTGAACTCTCTCTCTCTCTGACACACACACACACACACACACACACACACACACACTCACATACACCAAGCATGCACACACATGCATACAGTCATGAAAAAGGAAGAAATACTAAGAATAATTTGTGAACATAAAGCAGTTGAAACATTCACATTTCTTTCAAGATCTTGATCACTGCATAACCAACAAGATTCCTTTCCATGGTGGAGTGTAAAGGGCTAGAACTTCATGAAATAGCAAACCTGATGTCACTTGCACCTGGTCTTGATCATGTCAGAAGTACAAAAATGCTTAGAAGGCACTTTGATAGAGAATGTTAATGAACAAAGTATCTCTCTTCTATACCTGCAAGAATGTTAGCAACTCTTAAGAAGATTTTGGAATAAAGCAATTGAGAAAAAAATGAAAATGCATAATATATGGTGATATTTTACCTTTCTGAGTCTCAAAAAAAATTTTTTTCCAACTTGAAAGTCTAAACTTGGAAAGTTAACTGTGGTATTTGACAAATTTATACACATGAATATCTCTGAATGGGTTAGAATCACATATATCTGAGATACTCAATAGATTGGAGTTTGCCTTTTCTTTGGTTTTGTCTGCCCTGAATAGGTTAAAATTCTTTTTGATTAGTGGACCAAGACAGCTTAATTAACTTAGCATGTTTCATCATGTGGTAGATAAATAATACAGTTAGAATACCAATGCATAGATTTTGTCACCACTATGAACTGAGTTTCATTAATTTATCCATTAGATATTGGGCCCTTATTAAATGCCAGGCATTGGGTTAGGTTCTGGAGATACCACAGGAAACAAAATAAAGATCCTGCTTTTATAGAGGGTACGTTACAGTGGTTTGTTCAAAGTAGGTTAGAATATATTTAATTTCATAATATAATTTCTTTCTTCCTACAAAATCATTTAGGAATTCTAAATAATGGGTATATATACACAATTAAGTTGCTTTTCTTTTATTCATTCCTATGAAGAAGTTCCACTTTTATCATTCATCAAAAGAAGAGTTCTTCTAAACATGCTGCTTTGATAAACTTCAGGGCTAAAAAGCCTATAATTCCTTTAGTATTTCAGATAGGCCTTTGATAGGACTGTAATAAACACAGAATCTGATTGCCTTTTGAGCACTCATGGCACTGGGTTTTATAAGCCAATTAGATGTGATCCCAATCTGTTACCACCTGCTTGGGAGAGAACTGTACAGCTATCAAGAACATATTAGTTTATGCTGTTAAAGTGAATAATAAATTAGTTTACTTGCTTATTACAAAGTAACTGATGGAGAAGTAGATGATATAAAAGGTTTGGGTAATATGGAGAAGCCAGTTAGAGAAAATAGATTTGTTATAATACTTGCAATAATTCAAGCTTAAACAGTCAAGATCTTACTGTATTTGGCATCTATTCCACAGTGAGTCAGTTTATACTGACACTTCTTAAATCAAGTTATATGTTCTCATTTAAAAAGCCAGCTGCATTTCAAAATAGTATAATGTCATTTATTTCCAAATGTCCACTTATAACAGCCGCTTTTAAGAAATAAATACTAGTACACAGAAACTTCTTATAAAATTATACAACTAATTGCATTTCCAGTGGAAACAATGACCGTTTGGGTTTTACCCACATAAATAGTCCCCTTCAGTGCTCCCTATCTAGTTTTTAATCTCAAAATGACACAGTGAGCCCCTGCCAGTTACAAAATCATTATTATTCAACATAAAATAAAGCAACCATACACCATACAAGTCACCTAAAGTTAAAGACAGGAGAGGTATAAAAGTGTTAAGTTAGGCACTTAATTGGGAATTCAAGAGTGCTCTAAATCAAGTTGTTAATGAAAGAACTGATATATCAACAACAAAAATCAAAACAAAAATCTCCTCATTATAGATGACTAATCTGATAAAAGATTAAAGTATGAGAAAAGTGGACTAATTTTCAATGAGCTAAAATGCAATACCATGAAGGAAAACCACCCCTAGTAGAACCCTTTGCTGAGTTAAAAGTATTCTGCAAGTTTACAATGATAGGTGATAAACTGAAGCCTGTGAAAACTCTGAGAGGTTTAAGGTGTGGTTAGGGAACGGGGTAGGATATAAAGCAAGTGCCAGAGACAATGGCATTCTTACTGGCCTCGAAATGTTTTAGGTACTTCGTTTTTAGTACAAAATGCTCCAGAAATTTTTATGCTTACACTGAAATTAGTTTTTCTAACTCCACCCAGTTTATTTTTCCACTTGACACTTACAATATAAACATTGAGCATGTTGACATTTGCATTCAATTCAGTAAAGTTTAATTTCTATATTTTCTTTCCTCATAACAATATAACATTATTGGGGCTATCACAACAAAAAAACTCCTAAAATAGCTGCTTTAACAAAATTTCCCTTTCTTAACACAATATTGAAACATTATTTTATGTCATTTAAAAATTTTTCCATCATAAATTCAAATAGAAATTAATTTGTAACAAATTAATATAGGACTAATTATCTAGTCAATCCTATTTATATACATTTACAAAAACCTTTTAAACAAACTTTTCTAATACTAGTTTTGAAAGTATTTCCAAATGATCACACATATTCTAAGGTTTATGACACAGAAGCAATATTTTGTATTGTTATAAAACTTCAGAAAAAAAAAGTATTTCTAAAGTCATGAAGTCAAACCAAGATTTCCCAAGGCTGAATTTGTTTACTATCTCCGTGTGGGTTAGAGACAGTCACAAATTCCTTGATACACTTTCCTGAAGAAAAGGGGTTTATCTCCTCCTCTAGATTCTGGGCGGGCTTTGTGAGAGCTTTGACCAATAGAATGCAGCAGAAGTCATGAGCCCAGGGCCTAGTGGATTGACAGCTTCCTTTTCCACTATCCCAGAATACCCTGATCCATAGGAGGTCCAGACTGTCCCAAGGTTGCCATGTGAGAGACTCCAGGAGAGGTCTGAGACAACAGAAAAACAAAGAAATGCTTGACCTTCCCAGTTCCTAGCTCAGTAAGGAACAGACATTGTAGAGCTAAGACAAACTTTTATCGTGCTGAAGTCCATGGCCATGATGAACAGTAATAAAAAGGTTGTTTTAAGTCTTTAAGTGTCAGAGTAGTTGTTATGTATATCAGATAGCCAGATCCCTCCATCTTGGTTTCACTTCTTCCCTCAGATATCTCATATGCACTCCTTGTATCTCACTGTATCCTTCCAAGATCTAAGGAGGATTTAAATAACACCTTTGTAGGTTCTAAATTTAAGAATAGAATCCAGACATCTACATTTTTTATACTTTCTGTATGTGCACACTAACTCTGAAGAATTGCTGGTATTAAATTAAACAAGGAGACCATTAGAGGTGGCTGTAATGCTTTAGGTGCCTACTATAAACAAACCAAAAAACTAAGGCCTGTAATGCCTCAAGGTTAAGAAATCAAAACCTAAGGACAACAAATCACAAATAGTCAACCAGGTTTTCCCAAATAAATCAATCACTTTACATAACAGACAAATAAGTTCCTTGCTTTGCTGTCTCATCTTTATAAAAGTGTTTCTTCTAGCTCCTGTCAGTGGAGTACTCCTAACCACTTCCAGATTGGTGCTACTCTCTTCTAATAGATTTTAGTTCAAATAAACTCTTAAAACTTACTATGACTCAGTCTATCTTTTAACATTGGTATAGCAGAATGAGGCTCTGCCACTAACCACCTGTGCTCATTCAGGCCCCGGCTCACCAGAGGAGGCCCTCTAGCTCTGACCTTCTGTGCTGCACTCTGGCTAACGTGGTTTCTCAGAACTTGTCTTGAAAGTGTCTGGAACAATAAATTTTGTTTATGTCCATAATGGACTACCATGTGACTAATGAATCAGGAAACACAAGAGCAAAAGGATTTTTAAAAAGTTAAATACTTTATTGAGATGCTTTTGTTGTTGTTGTTATTGTTGTTTTCCAATTCTAATAAAAAACTCAATAAGGAGAAAAGAGATTTATGGAGGATTGACTGAAGGATATGCAATTATCTACTCCTTTAATATAGGTTCTGTTTAGATGAATCTTAATAGTAAGATCCAGATGTGGACCATTTAATTTTGTCTCCTATACAAAGTTTTATTTGACAATTATACCTTTTACTTTCTTTCTTTTAATAAAAAAAAAATGCCTTAACAGCTGGAAGGCTTGTGTTTCCAAGTTTGCTAAAGAGTATATGGAGTCTTGCTCATTGCATCAGTATCTACTGAATGGGGTTATGTAATACAATTCTGATTTAATTAAATGTTGGCTTTCAAAAGCTTTCTTCCCTGTGAATCACCGGTGAGTATCCTCTTCTTTAATCCCTCTTACTTCATTCTTACCTCCAGAAAGCTTAGGGCTATAGGACAGAATCGTATGAACATTTATTCACTTAAAACTATGTATAGAGAGTCTTCTTCTACTGAGTACCATTATCAAAACTGGAGGATGCAGCAGTGAGCAAGCTCAACAAGACCCTTCACTCTCCTGGAGTTAGTATTTGAATTGGGGAAGAGGGATACAAAACATCGACACCTAAGTGAACAAGAAACTACTTATTTTGATAAATGCTTAGTAGAATATAAAGCAAAGGGAGGTGGCAAAGGTGCAAAGGGAAGTGGCAAAGGTGACTGGAAGGCTAATTTAGACAAGGTGGTCAGTGAAAGCATCCCTGAGAAAGTGATGTCCCAAAATAGACACACATGAAAAGAAAAAAAAAGCTATCAAAATATTTGGGAAAGTGGTCCAAGACTGGAGAAGAGCATGTGCAAAGGCCCTTAAAATATAAGCCAGTTTGGCTGTTAGGTCTGTGCATTTGCGTCTTGTTTTCCTTGCTCTTGGTTTCGTAATTGATTTCCATTGTTTTGGTTGCAAGTCTTATTTTACCATTATTTTATTATATATGCTTTGTTTCAATTGTCTTTGATCCTTTATGGAATAAAGCAAGACAGTCAAAAGAATAAAAAGGTTTTAATAAGATACTATTCTTTGTAGTGCTATAGCATTCTGCAACATTGTTTACTTAGGTCATTTTAAATTACATATGTGGCTAGCATTATGTTTCTATCAAACAGTATTGTTCTAACCTGAACTCAAATCAGTGCCCCAAAGTTGCTTATACTTTTATGGTATTAATGCAATATGTTTAACTAGAAGAACCCCAAAGAAGAACTATTTGTTCAAGTACTTATGATTTGAGTCAGAGAAGGGCTAATCAGGTGAGTCACTTGGCTGATATTTAGGAGGATGTTCTTGAACAATAAATCATTCTAAAAAAATATGTTTCATACTTTGACTTTTGAGGACCAACTTTATATCACTAATAATAAAACAATGTGAAGGTGGTATGTTAGCATGTGGCACGTGATTAAAGAAACAAGGAAAATATATGTGCATGTATAACACATATGTGACTGCCACATAAGGGAGTACAAAATATGAAATAGTGAGAAAATCTGGAATAAGGATAATCAAGAACTTGTATGCGGAAGATGGAGGCTCCCTTAGTTTTGAAGCCCTGCTCTAATGCTACGTAGTTGGCACTCATTAGCCGTAATACTAACTGAGGTAGAATTATTATTCTCACAGTATGGTTGAAGAGCCTAAGGCTCAAGGCTAGCTAAATGCCAAGGGTCACACATCTTGGAAGAGTTAGATCAGTAAACTCAACAGAGTTTATAGAGGGTCTTCTATGAATAAGAATAATATTTGTTAGGAGGACAAACTAGAAGACTCACGTTTGGTCTCAAGGAGCTTACAACAGAACGGGGAGAGAATAAATATGTTTTTATTTATTAAATTTAGTGTCAACTAGATAGAAAAAAAAGCATTATGTAGAGAATTGTGCTCTCAAATAATACTGGCCTGGTATTCAGCTTGTCTCATTTCTTATTGTTTCCATAGATGAATAGAGCGATGTTAAAGGTTTCAGTTAAATCGGGAGAAGATATCTCCCACATTTTTTCCCACCACCATTTTCCCACCCCCCAAAAAATTCCCTCAATTCAGCAGAGGACCTTCATTAAATGTGGTAAAAAAGAAAGCAGGACTGCTGCCCAGTTTACATCTGCCAAATATTTCTTTCCATTAATAACAGCCTCACATTCTGTGACTTTGATTATGTTTTGAGCATAAGGTTTCAGAACTCACTTTATTATATGCAGCCCCACTTGGCAAGCAGTCCACATTTATATATTTTTTCAGTATATAAAATCGAGTCCTTTGTAATTAAATTGCTTTTTTATTTTTCCAAGCAAAAATGAGAACTGCAAGCATTTTCAAAAAAGGAACACTTTTTCCTATAACTGAGATTGTATGGGGTTGACTGGACAGTTAAATAATTTTGAAAATATTGCTCTTATTACTTCAACAAGGGAAATATAATAAGATGTTGTACAAATATATTTTTTAGGAAACGACCTTTCTATTCACTGCTATAGGTTAATTGGTATGCTATCTTGTGAAGATGGACGGAAGACACGAAATTCATCCTGGGCTTACAGAATCACAATTTTAAAATAATTTTCTTCAAGGACAAAATAAATCGAGCTGTAGAAAAGCACAGATTTTATTAACCTATGAATACACGATATACTAAAATAATTCTTAAAGCTACAGATGTTCACAAAGATTCATATCGCTATTGTGCTTTTTTATTCTAAGCCTGAAAGTTATCCTATTTATTTTTTTATTTTTTATAAGAGAGAGATATTTAAGTAGACACCACCTCCAACTTGATAAAAAAAAAAAAAAAAACAAAGAAATCATTATTCACAAACCATTGACTTTCAGTTCCTTCCATTATCTGTAAATTTAAGTTTAAAGAGCCAATTCAAATTATTTATTTGTTTAGTGCCAACTACATGATGTCCAATGTGATATTTTCAAAGTGAAGGATAGAGAAGGCATACACAATCTAGTGGAGAAAAGACAACTGGTGTATAAAAATAGTTCCTTCCAAAATGGTGATTAAGGACTATTATATATGCTAGTCTATGACAGTTTTGAGAAAATTAAAACTGAAATTAAACTAAAATTAACTAAATAAAATGTACATCAAAGGAAAAAAAAATATGAAATGTTTATTAAGCATTCAGTTTGGTAAAACTAAATACAACCACAACTAGTAGCAACTGAGCTTTCTCATGCAGTACCTTGTAAGTACAGGACAAATAACACGTGATAACTATCTACAAAGAAAAGATAAAATGGATATTGAGTGTTATATTCTTCGAGGAAAAAACACTTTCAAAATAAAACGTGTATCAGAAGTCATCGAAAAATTCACAATAATTAGTATTTTCAAATTAGTGTCATTTAACTTGTTAGCAATTATATCAAGACACCTCAAGATACTTTGAAAGCTGTATCTGTGGACATTTTACTTGTCTGCCGAGTGATAACATAATACAAAAACTTATTACTGAAGGTTAATACACTACAATTTAATTTTTAAAGTAACAAATGCATAAAATTTGTCTATCTTTCAGTTTCAGCTTCCCAAACAGAGATGCAGTGTTCTTACTTTTATTAAGCCAACTTCAACACCCAGTCTTTATCTTGGTTCTCAAAATGTGCACTACTCTAGTCTTCAGCAGGTTCCCTCAATATGGGCACTGCCAGGCTCCCTGGAGTTATCTGGCCAGAATTTGGAGGATTTAATAGGAAACCCACCCTTCCATGGCAGTACTCACTAGATGCGGAACTCTCCCCTCTTCAAGGACAAATACTCCTTTCTCACAGATCTCCTCTGGAACAACTACTCCCCACTCCCCCCAGCAGGTTCAGGACTGACCTTTTGTCTTCCCAGTGCTTCCAGTTTGTTTCCTATCACTTTTTTCATTCCTTGACCTGCCAACTGCCAAACAAATTTGTGCTGGTGTTTTCTTGTTCATTTTGTATTGATGAATATGGGCTTAATCACATCTCTGATTTATCCTCTGCCAAGCCTGGGTCAGGGACCCTGGCTTGGCACCCCCATTCAGGCCCCAAATCAGGCTTATAAATTCTTAAGGTAGCACTTGACCCTATTAGCCTGGGAAGCCATGTCCTAGTGCTGCACCTTTGTATCACTGAACTACTTTGAACCACTACTTGGAGATCCCAGAGATGAGGAAGACTGCTGGCCTAGTCAATTCCAACTCTATTTCTTGGCTATTATCCCACTACTCAGAAAACCTCTAGAAACTCATGTCTTAGATATTTCACTACCACCATTGTATGCTAGGGCTCAGCTTAGAGGATGCTTGTCCCCAGAAATTTCAGAACTAAGACATGAAAGCACGGAATGCGCCTTGTGGCTACAGACTGGTGTCTGCAGGACCTGTACCATTGTTGGGCCTATTATTGTTTACTCCAGCCACGTTCAACCATAACAAAAACAGGGAGCTAAAGAAGAATTGTGAACACAAAACACTGTATAGATGCTAGGGATATAAAAGTGAATCACATATGGGTATGTTTAAAGAAGTAAGATTTGTATGTTCTATAATGTTTTCTATTAGTAGAAGCAGAGATAGAGCATACAACCATATTCTGCCTACAACTTTCTAGTGTCAGTTAATAGCCATAGATTTTATAATATCAAAGCTTATATAGCAGGGAAATTACATCATGTAAACTAGTGTTTAACAAGTTCTGTGAGTTTTAGAAATATTGTATCTTCTGAACTACACTTTAACACTATCTTATTGTTGAGAACACACTGCATTTATCTATAATCTAAATAAAAATGTTGTATACAAATGTAAAATTTGATGGCCTATATCTATTCTATAATGATGTAATTTGTTTTCAATTATCATTCTAACACAGATAAAGTAAAATAAATAAATAAGCAGAGTTAATAATAAAAAGTAAAAAGTAAAGATTAAATATGTGAATTTTTTGTACATATCATTCTGTACTATTTTGAATACAGGTACTTCTTAAAAACACATTAAAATTATTACCCCCAAATAGAAAATACTTATCTAGATTGAAGTTATAAATACTGTTTCTCACATTGAAAAGTTATGACAACAAAAATTCCAAATGGCATTTATCTAAAGAATTAGTCATAACTGCCAGACTGCAAAATTGGCTCTATAAACCACACAGTGAAATTTTTACAAGTATAATAGAATGAAGTTCATGAAACATCAGTACATAACATCCAAGCAATTTTGAGCACTTTTAATTTATGAATAGAACCTGTTCCAATTAACACTTTGTAGCTTTTAGATCATTATTATCAGGAAAGCTTTTTTTCAGAATTAATATTTCATAAAACCTTTATGCTTTACATTTGAAGTTAGCAAAAATTACTAGGAAACACCATTATCCATACCCTTGAGGAAAAAATAATTAAAATTATAATTATTTAAAATGTTTATTTTCAGAATGAACTACCTTCCATAATAAGAATTAGAAAAACTGCCACAATTTCCCCAACATATGTAAAATTTTATGCCCCCAAATTAAAAACATAAACTATAAAATAGCAATGTATGTTTAAGAGCAAGCTTTCATATTATTTGTTCCCTGTCGTCTTTGTGTCATTTAATGTTTTTGCCTTTGTTCAAGCTGTTGTCTCTAATGGAACTTTCACATCTTATATCTACTCAAGTTCCATTGGTTCTATGATACCTCACCTCAAACTGACATTTCCCTCTTTTTAAATTATTATTATTATCATTATTATTATTATTATTAATATTTTGCTTAGGCTATCTGTGCCTCACTGTTAAGGCTTTACTTTGTTTTTTCACTATTTCATAACTTAATAACACAGTATTTTGGAATTGTGAGTTAAACACATGTATCTTCAACAAGTTTCAAGCAATTAACGCTTTACTTTTGTCACAATCATCTTTAGCAAGAGGGAGGGCACAAAGTAGTTCCTCAATAAATGCTTGATCGTTTGTTCCTTTGCTTGAGTTTTAGCTCAGTGGTAAAGTAGTAAGAATATTAGCACAGCTGTCTCAACAGTCAAGAAATTTCAGACTTAAGTTTTCAATTCAGTTGCTTTCCAATAACCTTTTACTTAATAGATTTCAAGCTGGAATCAAGTAATGAGACTTTCTGGGAAAAAGTTGAAGAAAATTCATGATAAAGAGGGGCTAAAAATCAATGGAACTGCTAATATACAGCACTAGTTACATGGAATTGGATACATATTCTGTTTCTTCGCCCTGTTATTTTATACCATTCCATACACTTCAGGGTCAGTCAATGTACTAGGCTTCGGATGGGCCCATTATATCTGTCTCCTTTTGGTTCTAATATCAGGCAGAGGCCTAAATTACTAGACAGGAAAGGAGGTGCTTAATACCTTACAATTGCATGGCTTTGACAACTATCCAGGTTTGTCTCACACTTAGCAGTGTTTCTTGGAATTGAACACACATTGGAATTGCTTGGGGATAGTTTTAAAATGTAGATTCCAATTCAGTAGATCTGAATGGGGATGAAGAATTTATATGTCTAATAAGGTTGCAGGTACTGCTGATACTGCTGGTTTAGAGGTTACTCATTACTCATTACCCATGCCCAAATATACTGATTTAGTTGATCTGGGGTGGTCCCTGAACATCTATGCTCTTAGTAGAATAGATGTGATCTAAAATAGAGGCTGATTTCAGAAAAAATGAAATAGACCACTATCTTACTGACAAAAATCCTTTTTATGTATCTGATTTTTGAATAGTCCTTCACAGTAAGAAGATAATGTGATTGTAGAATCTTTGATCATCAGCCTATGTAATGAGGCAAATGCCTTCTTTCTACCATTTCATGCTATTTTTCAATATTTAACTCTCTTACCACTTTGAATAACACACACACACACACACACACACACACACACACACACACGATGCCAACTTAATTCAAGGTAAGATTAAACATTCTAAGTAAGGCCTTTCTACTCAAAGTGGTCCAAGGATCTGCTTTATTAACCTCACCTATGAGCTTCTAAAAATTGCAAAATTTCAGTACATTCCCATCCCTGACCCACTGAATTTAAATTTATATTTTTAATAAGATTCTAAGGTGATTTGTGTGCTTATTAAAATTCCAGAGGAGTGCTCTAATGAAGAAATTCTCTTGCACATTTTCAAAAGATTCATATTGAAACATTTGATAAAAGGGATTGTTTTAACATAGCAGACAAAGCAATTAAGAAAATTAATGTTAGCATCCAGAAAGAAGGAATAACATGAAGGAATGTATGATTGGATTCTTTTTGCTTTGTTTAAGCAAGGTAAACCTGAGGTTACATCAAATAGCAAAATGTTCATTCCTCAAAGTGATCAACGGTGCTGCTGTGTGAAGGCATGTGTCTTCAGATACGCTGTGCTGGATCAGGCTGATGGCACATGAACAAGGAATAAATGATTGGTTTGTAATTTCTTTAGGAATGAGGTACAGAATCATTGTAATGCTTTTATTTCTTCCCTTTTATTTCTTCTACTATCATTCTATACTTTCTTCAAATCCTTTAAGCTGCCCAGCAAACAATACGCAAAAGTAATCAATCATAAGGATGGGGCCCAATATACAGCTTCAGGTTGGTGTCAGAAACAACTGTAGCAGCCTAAATTCAAAGTGTGGCCATAGACCAGTATCATTTTGCATCACCTGTGAGTTTGTTAGAAATACAGTATCTTAGGCCCCACCCCAGATCTATGAATCAGAATCTTCAGTTTAACAAGATCATCAAGAGCTTCATATGCATTTTAAAATTGGAGAAGCAGTGGCATATGACATTGTATTAGGTATTGTCCCTATAGAGGTTTGGAGAAGCAGCCATGTATATGAATGTTAAGTCACATAATTATTAATATAAGGTACCACAGGTTGGATGAAGACTTGCTCTTAAAAAAAGATCACATATTCTTCTCTAGTTATAGCAGTATTAATTAATTCTGTTATCAGATTTTAGCTTGCACTGGATTATCCTATTGTTTTTATATACTACATACCAACATTGCTTCTGAACCCAATATTAATTATATCTTTTTAGATGCAATATACTCATCCAAATAGTCCATGCAGATGGAAATACTTTACATATGACAATTCTCTCAAAAAAATTAAAAATTGTGCAAGTATCTGAACTTTATTTTTGTTTTTTCAAATGAGACATGGAGTAGAAAAAATCGCATTTGAGTTTAAGCTTTATTACCATCTGTGTGGCTTTGAGTATACGTTAAACTCTTCCATGCCTCAGTTTTCTAGTTTGTAAATTTGGAATAGTCATGATACACTTTGTGGTTTTGTGCATCCCTTTTGTTCTTCATTATATCTTCAGTAGCACAGTGTAAGCCCCACAAAAAAATTTTTAGCAAAATGTTTTTTGAACAAATAACAAAACCTTCCTGGCATATCATAGGTACTGAGTAATATTAGTTTCTCTGTCTTAATAATTTAACATTTTCCACATAGGATCTTTTGATTTCAAATATACCATCCCATTTAAAATTTACATACTCGATATACCCTTGCTAAATATTGTAAAGAATATATATGGATGCGTGTGTGTATACAGACACACACATGCACACATACAGTTTTCATTTTTAACAGCTATATATTATTACTAGCTATTTGGAGTTTTTTTTTGTTTCAGCCAGTGTTTGTATTTTGGTAAATGTTAGGTGAAAATAATACTATAACTAAGGGATGCAGGGAGAGAATGGTGGTCTGGCGCTGTGGAAAAGAATATTTTATCACTGAAATTGTTTAAGCATTATGGTAATAAAAAGTAGACCAACTTGGGTCTCACTTATAATCATCGTAAAATTCTTAATGGATGGTACACATCTGTATTGCCCGAACCTAGGATCTGTCAACTTTCAGCCACCACACAAGGCTCAGAAATGGCAAATCGCAGTCCCCAACCCAAATGCAGAGCCCAGAGACTACAAAGTGTCATCTGTCCTGGTGCCTAAGCATGAAAGAGAAGCCTCAAGTAGGGTGACTTTATGGTTCTACAAACAACTCCTCATGATGGACCATAGTAGTGCCCTGAAGGTTTGCTCACAGCCAGAACTCCCTGACTGTATTTCCTACAACTCATTCACTTTTTGCTGATTTTTACACTTGTCAGGCATGCTCCTAACCCAGAGCCTTTGCCCCTGCTGTTCTCTTCACCTGTAATCTTCTTCCCCCAAATTGCCACATGATTTTCTTCCTCACTTCATTCAAGTCTCTGTTCAAATATCACATTCTCAGACCATGACATGTCACAACCCCATCGCTCTCTAGCACTTCACCCAGCTTTATCTTTCTTCACGACATTTAGCTCTACCTGGCATTAAATTATATTTGCTTATTATCTATAAGAAGAATAATTTTATTTTATTCATGGCTATATCTCCAACACTGACAGGCACATAGCAGGTGATCAATACTGCTAAATAAGTAAAAACCAACTCCAAGCCCTGTACCTCTTTACCACTTGGCAGTGGGAATGAGTTGAAGGCCATAATGATATTCCTGCCTAGTCTGCAGTACATAATGAGGTGAGAGACCAACAGCAGTCAAAACCATAAAAGACAATTCCTTAATTCAACAAGTTCTCTTAGAGGCATCAGTGGTGTCCTGAGCACACAATCACTTCCTATTTTGAAAAGTAACTTGCCACGTTTCCACTTGAGAAGAAAGTCACTACATCGTACAAATGATATTCAAGTTCTGTACCAGGTTTATGTACTTCTGCTGGCACCAAGAACCAGGCTGCTGAGTGCCCAGCCTCCCCAAGAATCTGCTTTGGGAATAATGACATCATGCCTTAACTCATCTGAATCACATTTTCACCCACTGAGCAGTTCAGACAAAACCAATTACATGATGTCATTTTCTGTTTTGAAAAGGAGACAGGGTGCTCGATGAATATTTACTTCTCATTAGTATACTAGAAGTATGGCAAGCAGCTCCATCTTCATGCTAATGATACCTGTTGAAATGATAACCAACCAGGTCAAGCTGTCAAAATTTATTTTCTTGCTATGTATGATGCTTAGCTACTCAATCTGACATCACAGGGAAATTCAGGAGATATAAATATGAGCTAGTTATTTGTTTTACAGATCCTTGGCTCAATAAAACCTGCCTTCCAGGAATGCCAAAAACATCTTTGAATTAATTTTAAGAGAACTTATTAAGGAAATTACTTAAAATGCTGATATGTTAATTATTAGGCTGGGATTTAAATGTATAATTAATGTGCATGTGTAATTTTGTTTCCTTTGGAGATAACTAACTCCATTTTATTACTCAGATTAATTCCACCATCATAAGCGTAATAAAAGCAAATATCCAGATGTATGTGGCAGAGATAGTTGGATATTCAGACAACCCATTTCCTCTTTTAGGCCTATGGTCAGATTACATGTCGCAGTGGTAAGATGTAGGCATATAACTGGCTTGTAGCAAGTGGAGCAAGAGGTAAAGTGTATGTTCACAAAAACCTTATATTGGTGATTCTCTGTGACCTTTGCTCTTTCTCCTTCTGGCTTGATACAGCCTAGTAGAGTAAACAGGAAATCTCTATTTGAAGATAATGGGCCTACAATGTTGAAAGATGCTGTGTTTGTGAGTCATGGCTTGAAGGGGAGTAGACTACCATAAAGAGCACTTGCCAACAATGAAACGAGCTTCTATACAGTGTGAATCTACTGAGAATTGGGATTTATCTTTTTTGGCATCCAGCACCAGAGATGACCATGCCTTTCCACTCCTCTCTTATTTCATGTTATTATAATTCAGCATTTTGACCCATCATTCTTGAATTCTCCAAAATACATGAGTGATCACTATTAGATCTCAATGATGAAGAGAACGTTTCTATTTCAGAGACAGTCATTCTATACAGTGATGATACCTGGGGTCAGACTAAGTTTAACCATGTCAGTTTAGCTGGTTGAGATGGCACTAACTATTACATTAAGGGTTAGCTTATACATCATAATCTGTCTTCTACTAAACAATAAAACTCAGTAACTACTAAACCCTATCACTGGTACCATGGGCAAAATAATAAAAATTAAAAAATAAAATAATAAAATAATGATAATGGTGGTAGTAGTAGTTGTTGTTGTTGTTAAAATAAAACAGGTAAAATGAAATAAAATAGCAATCATGAAAAAGAAATAGGACCATTCTTTTGAGTTATGTGTACTAGTTTAATTTGGTCCAAAATAAATTCCACAAAGGTTTGCAAACAGTAATATCTTTACAATCAAGTTATCTATTTTTAATTTGCTTTGAAACATAAGTCCAACTACTTTGACAAAAAAAGAGCTAAATTTCTTAACATATTGTTAATATCCTGAGGAGAAAAATTTTTAATGATCATTTTTGCTTTTATTATGAACATGAAATTGTTTTAAAATATTTTATATTTCCAACTTGAAGCAATGGGAACTGGCAAAGGCTACTTTTTGTGGTTCTGGAGCGGGCAGTGAGAGAGCCAGGAACAATTGAACTCTAAATAACTCTAAATTCCTATTTCTAGAAATAGCTCCATTGCTTATAAATTTATGAGAAAACATCAGATTCACCAAAATATTGCATAAATGAGAAGGTTCTCAGAATTAAATTGCTGCATTGCAAAAGTTATTGTTCTAATAGAGATAGAGAAACTTACCCAACTAGAACACAGCTCATAAATGGAGGGCTGTTCAAAGCTTGCACCTTGAAGAGTAGCATGTATTAAATTTAGAGCTCTTTGAAGTATATAACAAAGCAAGCCTACAAAATCCAATTCATCAACAGGGAGTCCATTGTGAACCCCAGAGAAAAATAAAGTTGCCAGCTATCTGTCTCAAACTATCAGTCTCAAATCTTCAGAGGTTTTTAATTCTTTCTGCTTAATTAATGTTAATTTTCATTTAGTAAAATCTCAGGCTCCTTCCAATATTAATTCTGACTTGGTAACAGGCGATTTATCAATTGCTGTTCCTCTATCCAGCCTTCATTCCTGTCCTACTGTCACAATCAGAGCTTTCTATGGCAATACTCTTTCGTTAAAGGAAATTAATGTTTTAAAGCAATGCTTCTCAAAAGAAGATTATTGAGGAAAGACAAATGGTTCCACATTCAAGCCAGGCCCCCTCCCAAACACTTAAAATGTTCAGATACACATTAAAGGCTCAAGGAAGCCCGTTAGTTAGGACACTGGCATCCACTTATTGAAACTGAGGTTCTCCAGACTTAGGAGGCAGCAGAACCTCTTTTGGTATAACACCTATTAATGTCAATGAAACAATTTAAGAAATGCTGATATTAAATATGGCATAGAAGGTATGAATTAATTGTTATTTTAAAACCAGTATGTAAGTTGCATATGACATCTTTATAACTAATGATGGAGTGTAGGACACACTACCGCAAAATATTATACCTTGGCATACTGAATATTTTAAACTGAGGGAGTTTGAGAAAAATGCAGAAATAGGAAGACCACTCTGACCTTCCCGTTGCCCTTCTCCCCTGAAACAGGTCATAAAACCCTCATGAGAAATGTGTGTTCTGTATACCTGAAAAAAAGGAGCCTCCTTTTTCCCTGAAGACAAAGAAATGCCCAAAAGATTCCAAACAAACAGGCCTTGTAAAATTTACCCCAGTTTATTACACTTACCTTGCACTCCTTGATCTATCATATTTCTCCACGACTGTCCACTATTTATCAAATTTAGCATAAAGGCTTAACTATTTCTTCGGGTCTTCATTTTCTTATGAAGGCTCTTGGGTCATATAAAACTTATGTGAAATAAATCTGTATGTTTTTCTCCTGTTAACCTGTCAATGTCAACTTAATTTTCTGATCTAGCCTGGGACCCTTAGAGGGTCAAGAAAAAGTTTTTCTACCCCTATACTTGTAAACCAAATATTCACCTGTTCATAACTGGTGAAACTTAGTTATCATGTTTGCATTCTTTCTCTCCTCTCTCCTCCTTTTTTTTATTGCAGTCATTTCAGTAACTACTCACTTTTAACCAATAGCAAATTGGTTAATTTTGTTAATAAAACAAAAAAGAGCAAAAAAAACAAGCCTGCCAAATATGTGACTCGATTTTTACAACTTAATAATAAAAAGGCAAAGAATCTTGATAAACATTTCTCCAAAGGAAATACACAAATGGCTGCTAAACATATGTAAAGATGTTCAACATCACTAGGATTAGGTAAAGACAAATCAAATCCAGAATGATACCACTTTACACCCACTAGAAAAGCTATAAACAAAAAGTCAAATACAGACCAGTGTTTGTGAGGATGCAGAGAAATTAGAATTATCACATACTGCTGGTAGGAATGTAAAATGGCTCAAGTCTTTAGGAAAACAGTCTGGAGCTTCCAAAAAGTTTAAACATAATGTTACCATATGACCCAGGAATTCCATTCCTGGTTATATATATCCAAGAGAAATGGAATGAGAAAGAAACAATTAAGAAATGACAGCTGTAAAAATGCTCGAGATCTTAATAACTCAGTCCTCAAATTTAGGGAGTTAAAAAATCCTGAATGGGATACTAAAAAAAAAAACCCAGACCTGGAGACATTCTAGTGAAATTGCAGAAGACCAAAGACAACATTAAAATACTAAAAGCAGACAGAGGAAAAGATGACTTCAAAAGAATAACAATTGGCCTGACAGCTGACTTGTCAGCAGCAACAGTGGGCACCAGGCTGTGGGGTACTTTTGTCAATGGCCAAGAAGGAACAAGCGCCAATCTGGAACTAAAATAGTGAATCTAACTTTCACTATAAAAGAAAAGAAAGCCATTTTGATTCAAACCAAAAACTGGGAAATGTTTAACAAATGATCCTCACTAGAGGAATTCCTATAGAATATACTCTAGGCAGAAGGAAGGTAATCCCAGATGCACAGTCACAAATGCAAGGGGAGGAGAACCAAGAAGCTAGCAAGTGAGTGAATTTAAATAAGCACTGATGATATTAAACATATTTACTTTGTGTGTTTAAAAAGAAAACAAAATAAAATACTGGACAACAATAACTGAAGCCAAATGCTAAACATATTTTTATCACTCAATAGAAGTATACCATTTCAATTAAATAAAAATTAAGTATACATGTTAACATTTCTGGGGTAATCAATAGAATAGAAAAGAAAGAGTACAGTATATAATTTCAAACAAGTTCATCAGGGAAAAAAGAAAAAACTAAACCTAGCAAAATTGAAATAAATATAGAGCAGTGAAAAATAAATAACTAGCTAATTGCTTCAATATAAATTTCAAGAAGTGTTAGTCAGATTTCATAAGAATACATACAGTATGATTCCATTTATATTTAGTACAATTCTTTTTTAAAGGATTCTAAAACATGTAAAGTTGAACAATATATTTTTAGAACTCTTTAGTATGTAGTAAAAGCATAAAGAGAAAGATGAGGAAAATAAGCACAAAATTCAGAACAGTAGTTACTTTGGTGGGGAGGAAAAGGAGAGGGTCAGGGAGGGATATGCAGAGGTTTTCTAAGGTAGGGCAAGTGGTGACAGTTACACACATGCTTATTTATTGCTATTCTTTGTACCTTTTATGCATATTTTAAATACAACACAAATTAAACATATGCACAGTATACACATCCACACAACAAATATGCTTCTCCCTCTGTGCTGGGTCAGATAGCTCCTGAAGGAAAGCATTCATCTGTAGAGACCCTACTTTAAGGAGACAAATGAGCATGATCTAGGGGAAAAAAAACACATCAGGATAGTGAGGTGCCCAAAAATCAGAGTGCATAAGAAATCAGTGAACAAACTGGAGTTTTTCTCTAGAGAATAGAGATGATAAAAGGGCTTCAGAATAATACTCTTCAAATATTTGGGTGCCTTATACATGGCAAACTATTTAGATGGATCCAAGGGAAAAGTTACTACCAATCCATGGGAATTTAGGGAAATAGATTCAGGTTCATTAAAGGGAAGACATTTTGGTCTCTTCCTCAGGCACAGTTCAAAGATAAAATTTGGCAGCTTAGAAGGGGGTGAAGTCTTAGCACAAGGACATGTTTAGGTTTCTTATAAAGATTCTAGTGTTAGAGAACTTTTGAAACAGTTACAATCCTCAGATATTATAAAAACTCCCATCTGGGTCACTTTATACTTCATGGTCTCTTGCTTTAGGGAGACTGAGTTTTCAGAGGCCCTCCAGAACTATGCTTTGGTCATTTTTTACATCAACATGGTCATTTTGTACACCATATTTCTACATTAGCTTCCAATTCTCTGGTTTCCTTTTTCAGTTGCAAAACTAATATGAGTGTTTGGCTCAAAAAATAGGAAACCCAACTAACATTACATATAGTGTTTTCTTACATAACAAGACATCTGCAAGAATGGTGGGCTGCTATGGCTATTAGGGTTCTGCGCTCTTTATGTCTTTGTGCTCTGATGCTTTTAGCCTCTGGATTTTATCTCTATGTTCACAAGATTGTTGCTACACTTCCAATTCTTATTTGTTCAAGGTTGGAACAACACAGAAAGGTGTTCTTATAATTCTTTGCCTTTTTATTCACGAAAGAAGGTTTTCCTTAATAGTTGTCTGCTTACTGGCCAGCTGGAGTTCACCTGGCCCATGCCATCATGCCTTAGAGGTAATTAGGAAAATCAAGTGTTTTGCATTTCAGCCACACTGTGGAGGGAGGTGGGGCAGAGTCAGTCTAAACTCTGATCTATTTTCCTACTGTAGAAACTCAGTACTAACACAGTATTGATTCAGTCTCAAGAGATTGTTAACATATCATGTTGGCTTTCACATTTATCTAGATTGGTTGATTTACTTTAAAATGCAATCTAGAATAGAGGGAAAATGTCTATAAAAGATATTGATAAATGCAAATAAAAAGTTGAATTCACTGTAATATGAAGTTTTAAACAAAACATTTAAATTATTTAGTAAGGTCTATGGAGCTTGTTTAAGAATATATCAAAGTAAACAGCTGCATTATAAGCTAGAAACACTTTTACTAAGAAACATAAAATCAATCTGCCCTCTTTCAAAAATGCCTTGCTTTGTCTTAATCAATCATTCTTAAATCATTCTGGTGAAGCTCTCAGTTCAACCCATTTAAAATCATAATTGTACAAAGGTCATTGGATGGCTGCTCCATGCCATTACTAGTAACAAGAAGACAATCAATATTTTCAGAACTCAATGCAAAAGCAGATAACAAAAGAGCTTAAAAGTTTATTCAGTTCCAGAGACAACTCAGTGAGTTTATACATAGTATAAAGTGTTTAGAATAATGCTTTACATACTTGCTAAATATTAGCTGTTGTAATTTTGTTATGTTCATGAAGCTGGAAATACATACATATATATATATATATATATATATATATATATATATGTATGTATACACACACACACACATACACACACATATAGATAGATAGATAGATATGTATATATCTATTTATGTATATAAAACAAAAAAGGCTAACCCAAAGCAAATATACTAAAAAAAAAAATGTTCTTTATTTGTTTTATCACTATAAACAAGAGTAAAATTAAGTACTTCATTGGAATGCGGTATTTTTAAGATAAGATGGATTTATACAATTCCAATCACACTTAACAAAACATTTATGACACAGTTTTATGAGGGAATTAAATCAAACAACACAAAATCCCAGACCAAAAATATTATGCTTATTATGTTAATACAAATATTATTTTATTACATAAAATAAAATGTAATGCAATGAAATAAAATAAACTTGCTAAAACTTTCCTCCTTGACCATCAGAACTATTTTCTCCATATGTGGAAAGATGCAAAACTGCACATGGTTTTGTGTGATTACTTAGCCTCCCAATTGAAATGCAATTATGTTCATATAAGGCACATTTCTGTATTGTTTTCCCCAAAATATAAATATTTAGGGGAGAGAAAGAACACATGCTAGTATAATAACAAAATCTACCATTTGAAAGGCAAATACCACTTGAAAAAGTGATTTGGCAAATATTCATGTGAACAACTTAGCAAACCTGTGCTGTAGGTATTATCATAATCATGACTGCAATTTTGAGATGAGGAAATTAATGCTTAGAGGGATTAAGTGACTTGTCAGAAATTATCCTGTAATTGGTAGAGGCAGAACTACCTACCTACCATGTCTTGTAGCTTTAAAGTCAAATCTTTTTATTATATGACAGTTCTATGAATCTGCTCCCAAACCGTAGATTAGATCTCTTAATAGAAATGTCATTTACTGTGCACATATAATGTTCTTGGCTCTGTACAAGGTTCTAGAAGTTCAGATGCAAGTAAGAAAAAGCCCTCGACCTTGAGATCACCCTTCCTGAGACTGAGGAAAGTCAACAAACTATAAAAACATATTAAATTCTCAGGCATAGTTAAATGTGGTAGGTAGCTATTTAAATTTAAGTTAATTAAAATTCGGTAAAGTTCAATTTCAGTTCCTTATTTACACTAGCCACATTTCAAGTGCTCAGTACCTATATGTGGCAAGTGGCCACTGCTTCGGACAATGCAGATATGGAACTTTACATCAAAGCACTGCTCTAGAGCCTTGCTATTTAAAGTATGTTTTGAGCACTTGAAAGCTAGTTAGAAATGAAGAATCTCAGGCCCCAACCTAGACCTCTTAAGTCAGCAGGACCCCCCACTACATGACCCATATGCACTTTAAAATCTTAAATGGGCTGCTTTAGAGAAAAGCTTCAAGAGCTTTCCCTAAATGCCCACAATCAAGTATAATATGTGGGCTGGTAGTTGGGTGAGGTCAACAGTGAGGAAAGTTTAGCAGAATATGGAGAAATTTACATTCAGAATAAACACTAAAAGGTCAATGATAAAATTAATGGTTATCAAATATGGTGACCTATATGCCACAGAGACATTGCATATATTAAAATAAATACTTTGGACAGAGAATTCTGAACAGTGATCAGTGCTGAAAATGCATTCACCTTCTGTCTTGATAAATGTTTAGGAAGAGGGAATGTTTCCAGTGAACCTTGAACAGGCAGAAACATCAGAGGAGTTCACAACTCTGAGTGGGGTACACTTAAGGCAGATACACTGAATGGTAGCAAGCACACAGTCATGTATCCAAACATGATATTCTAAACCATGACTTCCCAGATCTTAGGTGAATGCCAGGAAAACAGTCCTAGAGTCTCTTTTGATTGAAACTAAATGATGTCAATATATAACTTAGTCAAGAAGTCTAGAAAAATGTTATGAATTACTAAAAAAGTATTTTAAAAGTAACAGAACACAGAACTCAGCCTGTTAATATCTCTAACATTGTCTTATTCCAGTCTTGACTGTAAAAGAATCATTTCTACCAATCTTCAATTAATTAACAAAAAACAGCAAGTTCTCAGATCTGCATAAATAAGTCTTCTAACCACAGAGACAAATTGGTTCAGGAAGACAAAACATTAGTTCACAATTTCTGAGCTAAATATTGCCACTGAAATTGGCATAACATGAGCACATATTCAGCTGTAATACATTGACATTCATCATTTTTAAAAAGATATTACACAGTAACTTGATTATGCCTCTTTCACTAATTCTGGGAAATCGTATTGGTTAACACATCATCATTCATCACCCCCAGGTAATTTCTAGAAACTTTGATGGTTGTGCCATGTAAAGTGGTAATTTGTGAAATGACCTTGTATACAGCGGGGAAATAAAAAATGTTGTGGCCTTCATGACTCATCATGGCATGCAACGGTTTCAATGATCTGAGGTCATTTGAGGTTCCTGAAACAATCCCATTAGATAATTTACATGGTCATATTTTTCATGAGCATCATAACAACCAATTAAAAAATGTTAGTTCAAACAACATCACATGACTCTTATATTAAGTATATTTAATTATTCTCTAATAATATTTGAAACTCTATACTATGTGAGAGCATTAATTAGTACTCTTAAACCAAGTTCATACATAAAACTCAAGTGACTATTTCTGGTAACAATAAAAGGCAGCAGTAACACATTGCAGACTAGAGTCTCAAGGATAAAGTTATAAAAGGCCCAATCATAAAGGAATTAAGCATTCAACATCAATGATCTATTATTTAATGACTCTCTAGGAACTTTATTAATCCATGTCCAAAGGATACAGTTGAGAGAAAAAGAATGATTTCCATGCAGATGCACATTTAGACCCAATACAATTACTATGCAAATGCCTAAAGACAGAATTAACTTGCCTAGCCAAAACTTTCCCTGAGAGATGAAATAGATTTCAGTGATTTAGCTGCATAAGTGTTTTTGGTGTACATTGTAGCCCATGGTTTTTCAATAAAGATGAATAAATAGCATCGTCACCTCCTCCCCTACAAACCAATCACATTCTTCAAAAACTTTGCTAGAACCCAGCTTTTAAATTGTTTAGTGGCATTAATGTAGCCTTTATGTAAGAGCATGACAAGAAATCCACATTGCATTCTCCACTGACTTTTAATTCTACTGAAATAGAATGAACATTTTATAGAGCAGACACCATGTTATTAGAATATTTGGTAGAGTGTCAAGCTCTCTATAAATGTTATTTCATTCATCTGCATGATCTTCTTCCTAGAATGGCTGGCATCTTATTATTACTCCAAGTGGGAAAAGTCAACTTTAAAGGTCAATTTTCTTACCTGAAAAGAAAGAGCTTACATAAGAGTCTAAAATTACAACTTGAAATGTTTTTCACTCCAGGCATGTAATGTAAATAAGGTAAGCAGGCCAAACTGGATATGCAACAAGAATGGACTATGGAAAATGAGAGGACATATGCTCCCAAGTTTCTGTTTTATCTAAGGATGTTGGTATAGCATAGTGTTTAGGGTAAAGGCTTGGGAAATTTCTTGGGGCAAGGAAATTTGCTTTCTCTCGAAATCAGTACATCTAGACCTGTGTGGAAGCTCCATTTTCCATATATTAAGAAAGAGACATATAATTTCTTGAGAGATAAAGAAGCTGGGACATTAGAATTTATCATTAAGGTGTAAGAGGCAGGAAGGAACACTTAGTAAGTTGAATTGCTTATTTACTCATTCAACAAATATTGATCAGCCATGAGAGACTGAATATACAAATGGACAATGGCCAGACCATCTATGATAACAGAACTCTGACCACAACCTCTGTGATCACCAGCCAGAAGCCAAACCACAATCTCTCCAGCAGCCAGACCAGGAAGCAAAACCATAACTTCTGCAGCAATTGGCCTAAAACAGTCATGCTTCGGTCAATGATTTCTACATTCCCTAATTTGCCTCCCAACCCCCTTCGACTCAGGACCAACAAGAGAAAGTCAGATATGCTTCCCCAAGCAACCATGTCAGATGTCCATTTCTAGTTAGCCCAACTCCAGCTTCCCCATGCCAACACCTGCCAATTATGGCGCACCTGAGACTTACTTCCCTTTGCTTGCCTTTGTAAAGGTTTCCTACTCCTCTGCTTGCCTTTGAGTTTCTGCCAAATGCAAATGATGGTGGCTGACTCCCTTGCAAGCTCTAAATACATAGCCTCTGTTTTTTCTCATTCATATGGTCTTCATTTATTTCCACAAGCAGCACATATTAACCACAAAAAGTGATCAAGCAAAAGCATGAAGAGTTATGCATAGGTTGGCATGCCAAGGGTTGTACCAGTGGCTGAATATTCTTGGAGAGTAGGGTGTAGTGGGTAGTGTGTGTGTGTGTGTGTGTGTGTGTGTGTGTGTGTGTACTTGATGCCTTTGAACAAAGAGGTCAGGAAGATCATGAAGAATATTAAATGACAAATTTGCAAATCTTTAAGTTTATTCTCTAGTTACAGACAACAGTGGGAAAATTTAAATAGGGATCTAATAGGTTTAACTTGGATTTTGAAATGCTACTCTAGCAACAGGATGGAAGATGAAAGGATGGTAGGCAATCTGTGAAATGAGTCTACTTAGGAAATCATCCCTGTAGTCCAAATGAAAGATGCCAAAGATCTAAACACTGGCAGTGGAAACAGAAAAGAGGACATAAGACAGATAATATTTATGTCAAGGACACACAATTGTCACTATGTGAGGAGATGACAAAAGAAGAAGTGAGAATTGCTCCAGGTTTCTGGGTGGCATGTTCATGGACAACAGGTGAGGTAGAAAATCACAACCATTAAGAACAGCTGGTAAGCAGTAGGGTGGGACACAAGGTCAAGATGACACCTGGAAAGCTCTTGTTATTCCCACTGAACATGCCATGTCCCTAGGCAGACATAGACATTAAATAAAGACACAGTGCTCCTCACTTGAACTGTCCCTGTGCTTGAATTCTCTTAGTACATTTTCAAAGATGCATGACCACATTCGGAGGCCATTTTGCAGGTGGAGATTATGTGCACAAAGAGCAATAGGTTAAAAAATCTAATTACTTCTACAGAGTGCAGGGAGGATAATTTTGGATAAAATGCACCTTAGGTGAAGAAGGTAAAGGGATTTTTTTTCCCTTATATACATGTTACATCTTTTCTTTTATATTAAAGTATATTTACTTTTCCTTATGTAACTTGTATGTTCATTAAAACCAGCAAGTACACCCCTTAAAAGGTAAACCTACTTCTTGATTGCAACTATTAAGGATGGTGGTAGAGGCAGGTAAAATATCAGCTGTGTAATTTGTGGGGAAAAAAAATGCCACTAAATAAACTAACAATTGTTTCACTTCTCAGAGAAAATCAAAATTATCACCCCAAACCTTTTGCTCACAATTCACAGCAAAGACAGGAATCTCCTTAACACTATTGAATAGAAGCACGTCAACCACTTTTTCTCATGCATACATCATTTCACCTATAAAAAACTTTTTAATGGTTAGATCATTCCTCAAGGCACTATATAAAGACAAATCCTAAAACAGTTTTGTTTTAGAGTTTTGTTTTGTACCTCACATGCCAAAAGAGAACAGTAGTATAGTGAGACATAGAGCAAATTTTTATTACTTAAAAAATAAGTCATAACATGCTAAGTTTTATGAGATAAATTCATAATGTGTTCTTCCTGGCTACTTCTAAACCAAATCTTTGATTCTTTCTGCATCAATCTTGTAAGCAAGATCAAAGCCACTGATTAAACCATGCCACATATTTCTATAATTTACTGTGTGGTTTTGATTTTCATGTAAAAAGCTTTGATTTTGCTGTACACATCATTCTGATTACTGTCCCTACTTGATTACGGTCCTTACATACAGATGGGTATTAATAGTCCACACAAAAACGAGAGCCTACGATGGAAGCAAGGAATCTGCATAAGTGTGCATTTGCATGATAGTTGTGAGTAGTTGCAAAAGGACAAAGTTGTGCTGCAGCTACTTCCTTTGTCACTTTTCCCCAAACATATACCAACTCACAGAACCACAGAACTAAGAATTATAGGTCATACACAATTTGAACAAAAGTGAAGTAAGAAGTAGATACGATGGGTTTAAAAATAGAATAATAATACTTGTAATAATAATTAGTAAGTGGTAGGCAAGATACTAGTCATTGTATATGCCTTACCTCATTTGATTATATGGTCAATGATCTACTAGATATTTCCATAAAGCTCTTTAGAAGACATGTTAATAGAATTCTTGATTTCCATTCCAAGGCTTCATTTATTCATTTGTTTATTCATTCACATATTGGACAACATTTATTGATCACCTGTTAGGTGCCAAACAGTGTTATAGGCACAATGAACTGAAAAGTAGTGAACAAAATAGATAAAAATACATGCTTTCATGAAGTGTACCTTCTTGAAAAAAATTGGTAAGTAAAATATGTAATATGTTAGAAGAGGATAAATGCTATTGAGAAAAGTAAAGCATGAAATGGAAATGGAGAGAGTGCGATTTTAAGTAGGCTGATCAATGAAGGCCTGGATGCAAAAGTGACAACTGAGTCAAGGCATGCAGGAGAGAAGTGAGCCATGCTGGAGTTTGAAGAATTGTGTTACAGACTTGAGAACAGCAATCTCCACACAATCACTATCACTCACCCATTTGCTCGGACGAGTAACCAGTGAGTCATCCTGACTTGTTTCTTCCCACTGCAAATCCAGTCCATTCCCAAATTCTATCAGTTTTATTTCGTAAATTTATCCCAACCACTTCATACTATTCTCTATTCTAGGCTCACACTCCATTCCACCTAATTGCTCTCCCCAAGGCTAAGCTTTCTTCTGACCCAGAGTCAATTTTCCCAGCCAGATTGATCTTTTAAAAATATATGTCATATCTTTTCACTTCTTGAAGCATATCTTCCAAAGATATCTGTCATCTTTGGCATAAAATCCTGTCTTCTCGTCATGGCAAAGGTGTCCTGGATCCTCACTACTTCTCTACCTAATTTCCAAGCACTGTCTCCCATCACTTACTCTGTGGCATACCAAGGTCATTTCAGCCTCAGAGGCTGCATTAGTCTGCTCAGACTGCCATAACAAAATACCACAGGCTGGGTGCCTTAAACAACAGAATCTTATTTCCTCACAGTTCTACAGGCTGGAAATCCAAGATCAAGGACCATCAGGGTTGGGTTCTGATGACACCTCTCTTGCTGGCTTGTAGATGGTGCCTTTTCACTGTGTCCTGACATGGCCTTTCCTTTGTGCATGTGCAGAGAGAGAAAGGGAGATCTCTGGTATCTCTTCTTATAAGGACACCTGACCATCAGATAAGAGTCTCAATCTTATGACATCATTTAATATGAATTACCTCTTTAAAGACTCTGTCTCCAAATACAGCCACATTAGAGGGTAAGGCTTCAACAACTGAATTGGGGGTGGTCGTGGCATAATTCAGCCTATCACAGAGGCTTTGTACTTGCTGTTCTCTTGTCCTAAAATGCTCTTCTTCCAGATTTCTGCATGGTTTGCTCTTTCACTTCATGTGGGTTTGAGGCCTTTGCTGACCACCCTTTGCAATATTGCTAGCTTCACTCTGTTTCTCTCTCTCTCCCTCTACCTTTGCTATCTTCTTTCAGCTTCCAATCCCCCTTCAATCCCATGATATTGTGTAGTTAATTGCTATTTCCTGTCTGGATCCCAAGAGGGACTCGGGGGACTCTGTTCTCTACTGTATCCCCAGACCGTAGGATAGAAACCTTTACATAACAAATGTTAGTCTTTATTTATTTAGTGACAATTCTCAGAGGTAGTCTACCAAGGAGGTACTATTAGCCACATCATACAAGTGAGAAAACTGAGGCTCAGAAAAGTTAAATTATTTGCCTTGGCTCATTCAGTCAGAACCAGGATTTAAATCCAAGTCTGTTTACCTCCAAAGTGAACACGTTTCATACATAATCACCTCTGTTCTTCACAATGGCCCCATAACATGGCTGCAGGAGCTATTGTAACTGCTCAGCCTGTGAGAACCCACAGGGCACTGTGCTGGAATACTGGGACTCAAGAGCCGAAGTCTTCTTGTCCAAGCATTGGATCTGAAGGGGAATTACAGAGAAAAGCATCCTTGCTATCCTAAAACTAGAGTAACTATTCCATGTTGGGTTATCATACTCACAAAGGGGTAGATAAGGAGAATAAACCAGGATATAATGTTAAGCAGGGTTTGAGGTGAGCAGATTTGTATCTAGGTTAGAAATGAACAGAGAAAAATTCTCATAACTAAAATTCTGGTGTCCACCAGCTGGTGCATTCAGGGACATTTAATGAGGTAAGCGAAATCAGCATTGTTGACCACAGATCATCATTATGCCAACAAACTTTCCATCTCAGACACTCAACTCACAGGCTCTCCCTAAGTCTTACAGTCACTTCACTCATGCTGTACCTACCAGGATGCTTTCCTCCAATGCATTCATCTGGTAAAATCCTATTGCTCTTTCAAAATTCTAATCAAATATATTTTTTCCCTCTGGCTTTTCTTGACCCGGTTCTCCTTGGACAGAAAAAAAAATGCTTCTTTTTCAAGTTTCACTGAGCAGTATTAATCAAACTTCGCTTTATAGAAGCTAGCTCTACTCTAGTACACAAACCATTATTTGTTTCAATTCACTCTCTTTTCTATGATATCCCTCAAAGACACTACCTATATGTGATTCATCTTACATCTCCAGCACATCAGTATATGCTCAGCACTTTGAAGGAACAAAGTAAATGTTTGGAAATTGAACTTCCAATTTTAGTTGAAAGTCCTGATGCTTGCCCAAGACAATTAACTAATGGCAGAGTTAGAATGTGAATCTAATTCTCTTTCCTAATCTCAATGTGTTTCCAGTAGACTATGTTGCATCTCTTTAAGTAACTTTAGCATATGTTCTCACATGGCTAACAAACTCCCAGGAGTGCCCTGCTCACCTTTCTCCTGGTTTTGGCAAAAAGGATAAGAGATGAAGAAAAAATTAAGACAGAAAAGAAAAGAAGTAATCTCTCTCTACCAGAAGTATTTATTGACAACAGAGGCATCAGAACAGAGTTGAAAATTAAAATAGAATGCCATTTTGCAAACTGAGAACCATCTGAAGTACAATTGTTTAATGAATATTACCATTTAAAAATACAATGGAAATATTGTTTCAAATTTTCCTAGTAGATCTCTTATTACACTTAGTAGCAATTTCAAAAAATAGGACAGAATTCTAGGACTGGGTTCCAGGGAAACTTTCAGCGGTAATCAAAACTAAAATAATTCCCTCAAACATCTATGTTATGAATTTTTAGATGAGAGAAGGAAATAAGAAAGAAAGGAAAGAAAAAGGGAAAGGAAGGGAAGGGAAGGAGGGAGGAAGGCAGAGAAAGGAAGGAAGGAGAATAAAGAGAAGCAAATAAAAGGAAGAGAATGTTAAGGAAGGAGGAGAAAGAGGGGAAAAAGAAAGGGAAAAAATTACTTATAGAAAGTAATTTTAAAATGCTGTTTTAAAGAAAGCAAGCTGAGGGGTTTCACATGATAAGTTAGAAATAAATAAGTCCATTTAAAATTTCTATACAAATACAAATTTAAAAATTTTTTCTTTGAACCAATTCTTTAATTTCTTATCACAAGGATAGAATGAATTTTTAATAGAAAAATAACTGAGACATGGATATAAATAGGCATAGCTCAATATAGAATTGATGAATGAATGTCACTCATTGATTGGTATTCAAAATGTGTTTCAAAAATGAAAAAATGTGTTATCACTGATGAAAAGTAAGCATACAGTTTCTATATTATTGTAAAGATTTAGCATTCATCTGACTGCTGGTATGGTTCTTCAGCATGGCAGCAGTGAGAATATGATCATGTCATTTGCTGCCTATCTCCCACTGGCACTGTATAAAAATTGTCTAAATGTTTTCATCAAGTACAAGCCAACTCTTTACAACTTAGCCACAAAGTGGTGAGGCCTAGTGTAGAGACATCTATTAGTTGGTATGTGTTCTAACTCTACAGTCCAGTCACAAAGTTTTGTTAACTGTTCAAGGTAGCATTAGTTCCAGGAACCAGGTCTTATTTTTAGCTCAATTTTATTTTTTTTGTCATATGTCATAAATGGAGGATAGTAGAATGGCTCAAATAAAATCCTCCAGCTAGGTTGATTGTTGGGACAAAGTATGGAATTTCTGGTAGATGTCCCACTAAAAACGGGGTCCTTAAGAAGGAATCTTGTTTTCTCTAAGGCTAAGGAAATGGCATGTACTCAAGGACTCTGCTTGAGGGATGAAGCAAAGCCACCAGATATTTCAGGAGCAGACATGGAAGAAGGCAGAGATAAGAAGAAAACAGTAGTACATTGGTAGAATTCTGACAAGAGTTATTGATAAAGGATACAAAAATGAGGTTGTCACTACTTTGCATCGAGAGAGAGCTCAGTCATGTTGAGGACACTCTGCAAGTCTATCACTCTAGAATTGCACTGTTCTCACATGTAAAACTCCACCTAAAAATGATCCCAACTAATTGATGCTTCTATCAGTCTATTAATTTCAGAAATTGAGAAGAAATGGAAAGAAAAGTGTAGTGATGGCTTTTTTACTACATTTAATAAAACTCTTCCCCAAAATCGATGTAGCTGTTTTAATCCATTTGAGCTAAATATTAAGTTTGAAGTAGATAGAAAGAGATCTGGCATGAAACTTTTCAAAAGGAATGAGAAGACAATGATTTTATCTATAATCTCTGACTCATCTAAGACCACAAAGGAAATTAATAGCAGACGCTTCTGGGAGTGGGCTGGGAGGAAGCCTAGGAAAAATGATCTTGAAATATTCATGCTAAAGCATTAGACTTCTTGAAGACTTCAAAGGAGTCATGGTAATGTGTGATGGAGATTCTCTTTATTGAATAATTGAATTCCAAAGAGCAAACTTCAATATATTATTGTTAACTTCCATTATATATTTAGAGATTTGATGCCACAGAAATAGTCCCCAATAAAATTAGGTTTTCTAATAGATAATCCCATGGAGCAATGGACATTTTAGTCTATTAGCAGGATTATGCCTATTAGAAATATAGTAGTTACATTTGTAGGGAGTGTCTTAGTTTGGCCTCCTCCCAAAACAGCACCTTAGATGAAGAGTGAGTACTGGAAAGTTTATTTGGGAGGTGATCCCAGATGCAGAAAAGAGAAATGTGGACAATGAGATACGAAAGAAAAAGTTATTGATAAAGGATATGGGAATAAGGTTGTCATTGTTTTGCACTGAGGGCTCAGGCATGCTGGGGGCCCTCTGTATAACTGTGGTTCAGAACTGTTCTCTTGGGGGACAGAGAGGCTGTGTTTACTGAGAAACCACCCCCTATCATCTCATTGGTTGAGGGCTGTCCCTCAAGGATGTTAATTTCCTTATATTCTGTTGCACCTGCCACTGAGAGATCTTCAATTTCTCTCCAACATACACCTGAAGTGAGGTGCTGGCAATATACAAGGGACTGCCTATGAGAGTTGCTCTGAAATCCAGTAGGCCAAGGAGATGCCCTTTGTGGTGAATCACTAGTGTCTGACGTAGAGAAGCAGGATGATAAAGTAGCTAAAATGGCATTTATTTAGTGTCAGCTTCATGACTTCAGATTATCTACAATTCTCGGTTTCCTCATCCATAAAATGGTGATAACAATGGAATCCCTAATGCATACAAAATGCCTAATAGAGGACCTGGTATATAATAAGCATTTGATAAAAATAAATTGTTTTCAGTTTCCTAAATAAATACATCTAAATATATATTTTTTATCACCAGAAATACTCACCAAACCAAAAAAAATATTTGATTTCAGTCTTTTCACAGAATTTGTATTGAAGAATATTCCATTCCCCTCTTCACTGTAGCTGGCATTTGAAATAGCCAATTGATGAGTTAGCAACTGTCACCTTCACTGGTAGTTGCTGTGCCCATGAAATCATAAAATCTCAGAACTGGTAGGGACCTCCAGGTTCATCCCATTCCACAGCCTGTGCCACGCCTTTAAGCAGATGAAATTTTGTCTCTTACCTAGAAGCTACTTGTTGACCTTGAGGCTGATTTGTGTTAGATCCATTTCTCCACTTTGATGTCATTACCACTCCCCAAAACAGCTAAAATCCAGACAGAGAAGAAAAGCGCAGTTCGAAAAGCTAAAACATCCCTCTGAAAAGAAGCGGTCAGTAGAAAGGATACTTATTTTTCAAAAATGAATTATCCTGAGATATTGACATTTTCTCCAGATTCACTCAGAAATGGTAGGCATTGCTAGCTAGTTCCATCCCATTATGAGCCCTGATGTTAAAACGAGTTTTTATAAGACAGTGTTTTCACAGTCTTGGGCACACTATTTGTTTTCAGTGGCGCCATAACACAGGAATGACTCTGCTGCCTTAGGCTTCTTCCACTGTCTTCTAAACATGATGCAGCTACAGATTTACTCAGTGGTATATCAGCCACTTTTCTACACCAAATACATGGCATGTGCTGAATATCTTTGAAAAGCTATAATTATCAACTACTAGTGGGACAAACAGAAATAGGAACAGACTAATGTGCTCACAAGGTTTTCAGAGTTTGCTCAATTAGGGTAAAAATACCTGGTGGGGCCAAGAAGGAAACAAAACACTGACACTGACTCTGTGGAGTTTCTTCCCCTGATCAATACATTTTTCATTCTGGTTAAAAAAAGAAAGAAAGAAAAAAAAGGAATACATTTTAAAATGATTTGGTCCAGTTCATAAGCTCCTACTCCCAAAAATGGTTCTTGAAGAAGTCTGCAAGGCTACACAAAAGCCATTGTGTGCCACTCAAAGAGTCTCTGGCAGGCAAAACCATCTGAACAGGAAAATACAGGTGGGACTGTCAACACCAGATTGGGACAACATGTCTCAGGGCTACTGCCAAAATGCTGATTTGAAAGAGAGCAACATGGATATAAACAAAGGCTGAGCCATTTTCCTGATATTCTGTCCAACACACACGGAGTCCAAAATCGTAGAGTCGCAAAGGGAAATTAAAGGTCATTTTTTTCACCTTTTTCTTCTGTCCTGCCCTCCTCCACTCTAGCCCTCTTTGCAGGAATTCCTGTTAAAATCATATTCCACATAATGATTATCCAGGTTTTGTTGACAATGATTCAAAAAGACATTGCTCATCAGCCTGTTTCCTTGTTGGATAGACTAAGAAACTAAAAAAAGCATTTCTGATGTTGGGCCAAATTGTATTTCCCTGTAATTTCCCCTGAGTGTCTCCTTCTGACTCCCTAGAGCAATTCTCTTTCTTACTGGACAGTCACAATTCTAAAGAAGCATACCCTACTCCTCAGCACATCTTCTGTTCCACAAACTAAATTGTCCCTAGTTTCCTGGACTGTTACTCATGCAATGTGGTTTCCAGACAACTCACACCCCAGTAATTATTAGCAGTATTCTAGGTATTGTGTGTAGAGTATTTGGAACATAATGGGTACCTGTTTATGTATATTCTCTTAGTGGGAACTCTCAAAGTCAGGATCCCCACCTCAGAGATGAGGAACACAACGTATACAGCTGGTAAGTGAAAGAGCAGATAGTAAAACCCAGACCTCTAAAATCCAACAAAGATCTGTGCTTAGAACCCTTTGCCAAACAGTTCTCCTGGTTGTTTACCTGTTCATGGCAATGCCCCAAACCAGAAGCATGTCTCCAGATGTGGTCTGACTAGTACAGAGAATAATTGATCATTGATTTCTTTTAGTGATGCCTAGAATGTAATTAATATTTCAAAACAACCAAATCATAATGTTACCTCACACTGAATTTATGATCAAAGCAAATCACTCAGTGTATGTACATTCATACATGCATACTTGTGATCTGTGTTCAATGTCAATAAAAACACCAATTCTATATGTCCAGGAGTCCAGATTCTCGTGACCTCTTTGAATCTTCCTGCTATTATTCAATGAGTTAATAATATCTCTAAATTGTGCCTCACATAAAATTTGAAAGCAACATCTTCCATGATGACTTTATTGAATTTTTAAATAACTGATCAGGAGAGGAAGATATAACACTGAGATATAATCCATCATAAACATCCATTCACTGCAGATGACTGTATAGGGATACTAATTCGCTTCACTAAACAATGTACTTGCGCTCACTTCTAATGCTCGCCTTATTCTTTCTTAAGTGTTTCCAAACCTAGTACTTAAAAATACTGTATCAGTCGAGATTCTAAGGGAAAAATTTTTTTGAATCAGATAAATGAAGTAAAGACACTTTAATGAGGGGAGATCTTGGAGTTGTAGGCAGGTTTGAAGAACCAACAAGTGAAATTGGTGAGCCCAGGATTAGTTGTTTCTGGGAGCTATTATTACCCATGGGCCTGAAGAGGTGGGATGGAGTGGGAAGTAGGGGTATGGTGAAAACAGAATTACTGTAACTGGTGAGAGCTGGAGCCATAAAAAAGGGGGCTGCCTGTTTGGAGCTGGAGTTGGGGAGATATTCAACCACTATTAGAAATAAGGTACTGAAGTGGAGGGGAGTAAGAGGTAAACATCCCACATCTCTCATTCTGTCCTCCAATAGCCTGACCATGCCTCCCATTGACCAAACTCAAACTGTCCATGAGAGTCTCCAAGGACAAGGAGCAGATAAGACAATGATAGAGACTAGATGGGGTAGGGAGCTTTGGTGGATGGCAGCAAATCTAGAAAAATAAGCATATATCCCTTCTCCAGTTTGGCTAACGATCAATAAGCTTCCCTGCCAATTTCCTTTCTACCTTGGTAAAAAAAAATTAATTGATATTGAATGGTATACTCTTCCATCACCATATAAAAATCAGGGGTGTCATCCTACCAAGATAGAAGATTTGAGCTCTTCCCAATCTGCCAATAAATTTACTTTTGAGAAAAATATAGTCCAAGTCCAAGACCCAGAGTCAAGTACATTTGCAGTAAACTCCACAATATATTTTTATAATCAAAATGTCAAATGTGACTTTTCTACTCTCCAGAAAACTGGGCTTTGCTGAGTTTTGCTGAGCTGTATTCATGTTCAGGAGAATAAAGGTAACTCGGTAGCTATTTCATAATTAAATAGTATTATCCCAGCATGCTTGGTTTTCATGTTTGGCTGTTTATCAGGTTCTACAGCATGGTACTTTAATCTCTTGGGTTTCATAAATAAAACAAAGAAGAATTAAATAATATTGTGAATCCTGATAATTTGTGTTAAGAGAGATCCATCTGAATTAATTTCAAAATAAGATAATTTTGGTGTGAGGTTTTCACTAAACTTTTAATGTAGATATTCATTGAACTGCTTTATATTTTTAAAAATTGGGAAAATTCTGTAAAAATATGGAGAGGTAAAAATTAAGTACTTAAAACACATACAGATTTTTCTTGAAAATTCTCAAAATAAAAATAAACAACTACAGAATCATAAAACCACATCTTGTACCCATATGTACACATACAAGTGAAATGATTCACTTATTTTATTTCTACAAGTATTCTGGATTCAATCATATTCAGTCTTTCCACTTTTATCTGAAATCAGAACTAGAACAAAGTGTATTTTTGGAAAACCAACTCCTTGTTTTCTACATCCATTTATCTTAATACAATGCTTCTTTATATTAATTATATAACCATTCTATGGTAAGGTGTCTTTTTTGTTGTCGCTCAGTTAATCTTCCTGGATTGATATTTAAAGTGGTTTAAGGTAATATTCCAGTACAAAGAGTTTCATAGGTGAACAAGCCAGGCTTGATGGTTGTCCATCCTAAAGACAATTTGAAGAATATTCTTTCTTCTCCTTCACCTACATCTCCCCATAGAATTCTTATGTCTGTTGAAAGCATGAATAATTTAGAAATATCTTGTGTTGTGATCAGTCATTGGTCATGTTTCATATTTGCCTGGCTCATTATTAAGCAAACAATGTTTCATTCAGTCCCCAGTATTCGTGCAAAACCATCTGTATTTAGATAAATATCAAGTCATTCAGCAAACCTCCAGAATAAGTAACATTTATCATTTCCTATTGACATGAATTAGAATTACAATGATAAAATTATTTATTTTGTGATCAGATTTCTGACAACTAGTCTATTTCAAGGTGTCAAAATTCTTGGCTGGAAAATGCATTCAAAGCAATTTTCTATTGTAACAAATTACTCTACCTTTCAAAAGTCCCCATCACATTCAGGAAGACTTTGGCTGATGGTTTTTGTTATCAGGCTCCTCTATAAGTATACTATCATGTCCTATAAGTTGGAAGATTGATACTTTCACATGGGATTCAACTATAACTATGTAATTCTTGATTTATTTTTTATTAAAGAGAATCACATGGGTAAATTCTCACTCAAATTCTGTAAAGCTAACCAGAGATGTTTAATGCCAATGAAGAAATGATGATAGTGGTTTAACTGGAATGTACCAATTAGAAACAATGATTTAACTTTAATTGTATACAAGAATAGTAGTTGGAACATTGTCAAGAAATGTAACTATTTATTTGCAGTGATGTAACTGGATTTCTTGTGATGATACCCTTTGAAAAAGATTATTGCATGATAGCAGTAAAGAATCTTGAATTCGTCTTGTCTCAAGTCCCTCTACTGTAAAATAGTGAGGCTGGGTTAATACCTTAGTTACATTCTAGCTGTAACATACAAACTTTCCAGATATTCATGGAAACATGAGTAAGTCCTGAAAAGAGAAGTATTTTACCCCTTAAAAGGTATGTGATAAATTAACATGTAGCAATCGATTCTTGCAAAAGGCCAGGAACTTTAGGGAATCACGGAGGGACCCCTTTGGCTGAGATTCCCTTCTACTTTTAATATTCCAGCTATAACTGTTAAGAAGTTTTCTTAGACAATAAAAATGTGACTTTAAAAAGTCCAAAGGTCTTTGAGAAATGAAAACGAAACACTAAAAAGAATATATCCTCATTTCCCATCACCCGTATCAACATTAGCTATGGGTTTCGTAAATGTTTAAATCTTTTTTTGTCGTCAGAATATTGGCAACTTTAAAATGATTTTTCAACCTTATGAGATATGTTTTCCAGCCACTGATAGATTACTTTCAAGCTACAAGGTATTTCTTTCAAGCTACAAGGTATTTCTTTCCAAACATAGCTAGTTTAAATCATACCATTTCATGGTGACCTTGGTGTGATCAGCTTACATTTCAAATGCTCTCATGAAAAAAGCTCTGAATATAAGAAATTCTATTATTTAGGATTCTTGTCATTCCTTTAATTCAACATTCTTTGGAACTAACAATCTTTAAATGAGTCACTGCTGTACAGTTAACAAGGTAATATATATGCACCCATATGTAAATCTTCAAATTTCTAAAATATTGTAAATTAAAATAAAATAGAAAGTGGGAGTCATAATAGTTTCAAAAGGTGGCAAGAAATGATTTAGTCAAAAAAGATTTTTAAACTTAAAAATTAAGAACTTTGGTACATGGTAAGAGGAGTTTTTTATGTCTGCAAAAAAAGGCCAATAATCTAGGGGGGGGGGAAAGGAAAAAAATCTAACCAGTCAAAAAAGGAAAAAAAATTAAATCAAAAGGCAGAAAATACCATAGAAGAAGCATAATATCAGAAAAGATCCAAGTTTTATTTATAGATCTGCTATCCACATATCATCCAAATATCCAAGTATCATCTATCTAAATATCTAAATGTCACAAATCTAAATATACAAATGCCACATGACTTTAAAGAGTTTTAAATGCCCATTTGGGATATAGTCTGAAGTGTACGAGCCCTGAAATTCCAGAGGACCTAGAATTTCCATCAATTTTTTAAGTCTTGTTAAGTGTCTGAGTATTTCTGTAGCTTAGTTTTTCTTATGAAATAGTAACAGTTAATGCTCTTTGTATATATGGATTTTAGGGAAAAATATAAGCTATCATCTTTGGAAGGCTTTAAAAGAAGAGGCTTCTATTTCAGGTATTGTTTGAAAAAGGCCAATAAAAGAATTCTCATTCATAAAACTTCAGTGTGCTAATGCCCAATAGATTCCTCAAAGGTTGAGGTCTTTACTACAACTACTTCAGCCACTGACCCTGATCCTTGGGATGGAAAAGGTAGAGGGAATCAGCAGTTTGCTCTCTGTTGACTTAAATTACTTGCTCACTCTTGCCAAAATATTTACTGAATGTCCACTCTATAAAAGCACTGGGGTTACAAAGGTAGATTAAGTGAATCTTACAGTGTAGAAGGCTCTCAAGAGATGCTTAAAAATAACTGCAGAGAAGATGGTTTTCTGAGAACATGTTCCTGACCCTCTTTTCTTCCAATTCACTTTTTGGAGTAAATAAAGCCAGCAACCAAACAGCAAATAGTCAGTGCCCAGGGGGCATAGCAAGCCCAGCTGGGCTCCAAATCACCAAGGAAGAACATCGTGCATGGCTTCCTTCATCATGGGATCCCGTGAGATGGCCAGTGGCCAGACAATAAGGTGATATTCCCCTTGCAGTTCGGGGTGAGATCCAAGGGGTTTGGGCAGTGTTGAGAAGGGGGTCAATGAGTGAGGGTCAATGAGTGAGAAGTCACAGAGAAACATATCATCCAGCAGCTCCAGAGCACCTGGCCAAGGGCTGTGGTCATTCGATTCTTGAAACACTTTAGACCTGGTGGCTAAGAAATGTGAGGCTGGCATCCAGAGAGGCCTGAGAACCTCATTTTCTTATTGATTTTTAGCAGTTGTTTGTGTGTTAGGAATGACATTATATTTAGTTTCTTTTTGGTTATCCTGTGTTTTCTTTCGAACTATAACTTCTTTTTTACCTTTTCTACTGTCTTTTTCCCATAAGACATTTAACAGGGGTAAGCAGAAAATCTGTCTGTTTTCCTTTATTGTTTCTGGGTTTCATATCATATCTGGAAATGTCTTCTCCCACTCTACAGTTATAAAAAAAGTGTTTTTCATACATTATAGTAATTTTGGTTTTTTCTCAGTGTTTTAGATATTTACTCTATCTGGAATTTATTTGTTTATATGATGTGAGATAAGGTACCAAAATTATTTATGTTACATAGGGATATCCATTGCTGTAACATCCTTACAGAAGATACTACTTTCAGTTAATTAGAAATGTCATTTTATAACTAATACTTAATTACCAAAACTAAATATATGTGAAATTATGTGTAAACATTTAAAAATAAATATATAAAACATAAAAATAAAAATAAGATCTATGACATGAAGATATAAAATATATTATATAAAATAATTATATAAATATAGAAAATAAATATAGGAAATCAAGTGTATTTATAAATACATAATATGCATTAAATACTCATACATATTTACTTATGTTTACATGTATATTTTTAAATACATAAAATGTATAAAATATACTCATGTATATTTGTTTATGTTATTGTGTTATTTATTATTTATGATAAGGAATGTTATATGCCACGCAGTCATGGACCGTGGTCACACGGCAACGTCCCAGTACAATTTGTACAGATTTTCGTAGAACATTTATATGCCTAATCGTCTACGTGCGTGAGAGGCTGAGTGGTATATTGGAAAGAGTGTGCACTTTGGAGTTCCGAGAGTGTCGGTGTGAGCATGCTTTTCACTAAGCAGTCTCTGCCTTAAGAAATCTCAGTTTCATTATCCATGATGTAGGGGAACTATCTTCCCTTCCCCTGAAGTATCAGGGTAAGACAGTGCAATGGATAGGGGTACTGGTTAAAGATATTGGCTCTGGAGTTAGGCAGATCACTGCCATCTGGCTCTTTTGAGCTGTGACTAGTAAATTATATAACCTCTACTGGGAAAATTATACGACTTCTCTAGATCTCAGTGTTCATTGCTGTTTATAACATTACTAATTGTTTCTAGCTCATAGTATTGTTGAAAAGCTCAGTATACGGTTTGGTATATTGATGAGTAGCTCAGTAAATATTAGTTCTAATATTTTTCATATGTGTAAAATGTCTAGAATGATAATTTATTAAGGAAATATTAATTGAGCAACTAATCTGTTCCAGGCACTGTTTTAGAGTAGGAATAAAGCAGGAGATAAGACAGAAGGAAATTTCCATCTTCCTGATCTTACATGTTTATATATATAGTAGGTTATTATTATTATTTTATAATTGTGTCTCTGCTATATGCTAACACTATCAAGATAGAAACCAATTCTTATTTATCTGTGAAATCTTGGTGTCTAGTGTTTTGGACACGTACAGATAGTCAATAAAGTTTTATATGATTGAAAAAAATAAAATATAACACGATAAAGACCATGCTTTCAAAAATGTTTAAATTCCAGAAGGAGGTGTAGACACTAATTGGAATGAATACATGAGGTAAACAATTGTCAATGAACTTCCTGCCTTATTCCAAAAAAGTGATATGCACAAACATATCTATTGTGCTTTTTTAGCTTAAGAATAGAAAATCAAATTCATAAGAATGGGAAATAAACAAACATGTTAGTCACAGAAACTAATAGTCACTGACTGAAAATCATCTTGCAATTTTCCAGTAATAAAGGCAAAAACAAATATATGATGGGTTGACTAATTTGTGTTTTTTTTTTTAAAAAAAAAAAGTATGTCATTCTTCCAGAGAAACAGCTTAACCCCTGGTGCTATCCACAACTATTCTAGATTCTATACTGTTAGAACTAAACATTTTCAGTATCCACATGCAAACAGACTTCATCCATACCAACTCCAAAAGAAATTAGCAGTGGAATATTATAAGATAGATACAACCACTATCATCTAATAAAAGCAGTGGGTCGCAATGCTGCTGCTGCTGCTGCTGCTGCTGCTGCTGCTGCTGCTGCTGCTGCTGCTGCTGCTGCTGGCGATGATGGTACTCACCATTTGCTGAACACTCACTTGAAGCCAGCTTCCCTTTTATGTTCTGTACATATTTTCTCATTTAATCCTGTGAGGCAGTTGCTTTTATTATTTCCATTTACAGCTCAGGAAATTGAGGCACAGGTAGTTAGGGAACTTGCTAAATGTCACACAGTTGGAATATGACATCAGCAATTTCACTCCACAGCCTGCACTTAACCTTGCAATTCATAGGTCCCTCTTTACAGGAGATTTTCAAAAAGCATGGCAAAAATCACTTTGATGTTGCAAATCAAAATAATTATATTCTCTTCAAACTTAAAACCTTCAGCATTTCATTAAAAATTTCCCAGAGATTTTTCTAGAATTCATTCTTGCTCTACAGTTATTAGAAAGTTAAATTACCAGATGTTTACAATTACACTCCTGAGGTTCCCTCTTGATCAACTAACATGTGCAAAAGAAAGAAAGACAGGATGCTGCAAGGAATTCGTTTCCTGTTGTAACTCTTCTCCCTAAAGCTAATTGTATTAATAAACCTTCCTGGATCTAATCAGAAGTTTGGTTAATCTCAGCTGATTGTGTTCATGATACTGAATCCATTCACTCTAGGAAACTGCTTCTCGTCAGGGCTGGTGAACGGACCCCATATGGAGGAGAAACCTACAGACAGCAAAGTCAGAGAGGGTCACGCCATACCATCCCCACGGGCACCACTAGGAGAAATCATCCAGGCGTGGTGGGTCGAGTGTTAAATTTAACTCAGGACAGGAAATGTTTTCCATGCCAGCTGGATTTCTTCACCTCTGAGTTGTGAATTTAGATGGATGAGCAATAACTCTCCTTATTTTTTCTGGCACCTAGGCTCAATCGGTCAAAGAGTCAATGTTGGCAACTTCAAATGCCACTGCTAGGTTGCTGCTCTTGATCATGTGGGAATGAATTTCTTAGAAAAGAAACAAACATCAAATTGAAAGAAAATAGGGTTAAAAAAAATCTGCCACAAACCATAGCACATAATCAGTGAAGCAGTGAAAGTCAGTTCTGAATTTTAGCATCTGCTATGGACTGAATTGTGTCTCCTGCCCCAAATTCATATGTTGAGGTTTAAACTCCCAATGTGACTGTATTTAAAGATAGGGCTTCTAATGAGGTAATTAAAATTAAATGAGGTCAAAAAGGTGAGGTCCTGATATGATAGAATTAGTGATCTTTTAAGAAAGGGCACCAGAGTTCTGTCTCTGACCCTCTCTCTCTCCTTTGACACACAAAGAAGAGGTCATATATAAATATACACAGGAAGATGGCAGCTGTCTACAAGGCAAGAGAAGAGGCCTTAGAATGAATGAAATCTACCTTGCAATCACCTTGTTCTTGGAATTTCCAACCTCCAGAACTACGAAAAATAAATTTCTATTGTTTAAACCACTCCATCTTTGGTATTTTGTTATTGCAGCTCAAGCAGACTAATATAGAATACAAACCCTTTCAACTCACATTTTTATATTAAATTTCAGCTAATATTTTGTTCTTTCCAAGACCTTAATGTGAAAACTCAGACTCCAAAGTAATCGTTGTTGACACTCTTAAATTATCTGGAGAACTTTACATCAATGTGTCATATGTACTTACACAAACAGAAACCCAGAGATGTGGGCAATCAGAATGAATGCTCAAGCTCCCCAACACTGTACATACCAAATACAGGTCTACAAACCCATAATTTAGAAATCTCCAAACCTTTAAAATCACAAATCTGGCCATGAGTTTTCAGTCAACTCATTTGTTGGCAAAACTTATCAAAAAATAATTTATAGTATTTAAAAATCCCATGTGGAGTGAAGATTCATATATTTGCTACATTTTATTGAAAATAATTCTTCTCCTTCCCTTTCCTCTCCCTCTGCTTCACTACTGTTTCTGTTATTTTTCAAAAAGTAAAAGGGTGATGATTCCATTCAGGTAACCATCCTGCTAGTACAACTTGGCTGTTCAGATCACAACCACAATCTAGGCCTTTTTCTACTAGGAGACAATGAAAATGCCTCTTGATGTTAATTTTTAAAATTTTGTTAATTCACATAGAGAACTTCGGCATTTGAAATAGTGCTTGAAGCTGAGTAATTTTTTGCTTGCTTTCCTTTTCCAGCTCATTTGGAGCTTAGAATTAATTGAAGAAGACAGCAATATAATTTTATTAATTTAAAATATATTAATACATATTAAATCAATATATAATTATATAGCAATACATAATATATAATAATAATGTAATATAAACTCTTACAATAAATATTTTTTTAATTTGTACTTTCTCCAATTGCAGCCTCTCCCCTGTCCTATAGCCTTTGCTGATCACCTGACCTTCTGTTGTCTGACCTTGAGCTCTGACAAAGTCTCATATTTCTACCATGAATTATTTCATGTAGTTATTAAAGAGTTAAATAAATTGTTAAAAATCCAAATTAACTGTTCCTGATCTGGAAATCAAAATCAATTGAGTAGGTACTTGTGGCAGCCACTCTGGTGGCCCTGACACATACCTAAAATGTCCAAGACTGGCAGGAAGGTGTAGCCAGTTCTCTCCTATCTGAAGCATGATCCCAGGGCAGAAGGAGATAAACTACAAGCAAGTAAAGGGACCCACACACAGACAGCGTTCGTGTAGACACTGGGCACTTCCTCTTCTCTTTCTGGGCATAATATTGGTTTCCCAGAGGCTTTAGAAAGCCCTTCTCTTTCAGGAAGCATCAATGGCACCCAAATCACTCACTAATTCACTATTCACAGCATATTCCCTATTAACTTCTATGGGATAGAATTTAAACATTTTCTTCCCTTTATTCTAATGTTTCTGAGAAGTATTTGACAAAGATGCCAAACAAAATTCTAAATGAAAGTCACAGAAGTACTTAACCTCTGATACCATAATTGTTTTCCATCATTTTGCAAAGACAGTTTGGACTACTTGAGTCTACGTCACTGGCTTCCTGAGATTTCTGAACTCATTAAAACAACAAGATGCTTTCTTAACTTGATCTGTCACACTTTCTTCTTCATTACACTTGGTGTACCTTTATATTTAATAGTTGTTTCATGGGATGGAGAATACAAACCAGGAGTGAATAATTCTGCCCATTCTATTGACACTTTCCTATTATCTAAACATAGGCATAAAAACCCTTACCATTGACCTCAGATTTGTGTTTTGAGGCTCAGGTCATAGAAGCATTAGCTGAGGAGATCCTGGACTGTCTGGGTGCACCCTTGGTTTTATCCTCTATCCTCGGCTTTATTCAAATGCAGTGTTTGAACTGTCTCCCTCACCAAACAGCTCCATATGCAGCCCTAACACCCATTCAAGCATCATCTGAATCCTATAGTTTCCAACTCAGCTAAGACCAATTGTGATTAGAGAATCAAAATCCAAATTTTAAATCTTCAAATCCTCAAAAGTCAGGTTTCCTTTTAGACTTTTCTGATTGGGAGAGCAAACTGGACTTTCATCTTCTGTGAGTCCAAACTACAAATCTGGGTATGTCCAGATTCCTATTTTCCATTATTTTAAAATCATCTTGTTACAATAATCTTCTACTTTTTGGCACTTTCTCATCTTCGTCTAGTTCATTTTTCTCCTCTGTGTTCTGAATATCTTAATCTATACAAGGATCTGGAGCTTAGACTTCAAAAGAAAGGCTTAAACTTAAACTCCATTTTGCTCATTAATTTTCTATTCTGAACTACAAATTTGTGTGCATCCATACACATATGTATGCACTTACACGTGTAAGTAAATAAACAAAAGTAGTTAGCTTGTTTGGTTTTCTATGAATGAAATGAAAATCAAATTATAATGAACACCCTATTTTCACAAATATCCCTGGAAGAAATAGAACTTTTCTTCCCTTAGGATTATGATTTATTTTAAGCCTTGACCAGAAACTACTGAGAGTTAACGTACCACATTGCTCATGGCCTTGGCCCCCAGTGAAGAATGATTACTGTGCTGTGTTTCATTTTTTGCCAATTATCCTTCCATGTTTCAGGGGGGAAAAATAACATTGTCAGCAAGTCCCTGGCTTTTCCAGACAGAAATGAAGCAGTACTTCCTGTGGTCCTTTCAACACCACATAAAAGCAGGGTCTGCTGATGATAGTGCCAAAGAAGTGTCACCATAAAGCTCAGAGTGCAAGAGGGGAGAGCTTAAGTAGGTTTCCCCACTGCCTGCTGTAAGATACCAGAAAAATTAGAAGAAAGTTTTAAGAGCAGCACAGAAGTGCTCTCTCATGAAGAAAGTCTCAAAAACTTTTTTTCCCCTAAAATCAAATGCAGTGTAGGCATAACTTGCCAGCTCTCTGCAAAGGGAAAGGGAAAATCCAGAAATTAAGGCCTTGACTATAGTGGACACTGATGCTGACAGTATATAATACAAGTTTCTTTTATACTCATTGCCTAGGGCTTATATCCACCCATTTCAGAGACAAATGAATCATTTTTTAAGAATGAGAATGAGATTTCTTTAAAAAAAATAAAAGGAAAAAAAAAAAAAAGGAAAACAGAAAAAGACAAAAAGGAGATTCATTTCCAGAAGACAAATGTATTTTCCTCTAGACCTTTGCTACTCAGAGTATGGTCCATGGCATCTCCTGAGACCTTGTTAGAGATACAGAATTCCAGGCTCCACCCAGACCTGCAGACTCAGAAAAGGCCTTTTAAACGATTCCCTGGGGGATCTGGATGGACTCTGTAGTTTGAGAAGCACTATCCTAGATGACTTGATTGAGTCTCTCTGAGCACAGGGTTAAGGCAGAACTGATCTGCTAAAGGCGAGACCATCCTTGCTCAATTCAGACTATGGAAATAAAGTTGGGGAAGGCAGAAAGCATCCTTGAGGGCTAATGTTAGAAAAAATTTATAAGGGCAGGTCATGGGAGACTGTAGAAAGAAAGGGATACTCATTTGGTCTTATATTAAATATTCCCCACTAAAAAGTTTTGCTAATGCTAAAATTAGCATCTCCATATTAAAAGAGTGTGGCATGGTGGAAATCAGGGAGTCTCAACAAAATAATAATTACTGAATGTGTTGAACACATACTCTGTCATGTTTTGAATGTAAATGTGTGTTATCTGTGCCTCTTAGAAGTAAACACTTGAATTCCTGTCCTGTTAATCTTCACCACAACATATTTTGCAGTGCTATAAACTCTCTTCTCCTGGGCAGCTTATAACTCATGGTACTCAAAGAGAATCCATTGTTCAGTATTATATTTTTGTGTCTTTTTTGTTTGGTGGTGGTGGTGGTGGTGGTGGGCAGGTGGCGATAGACTGCAAGGTCAATAAGAAAATTGTGAGATATAAAGAGTGGGCCCAACTGCTGGACGGTATGGGGGACTCCTCTGTCCTTCCAGCTGTCGGGTGCAGCGAAACACTAAGCCTTTCTTTCCGGGTCTCAAGCTTCTGGGCATGTGTTCTACAGTTTCAAATTCAATTCATTCACTTAATTATATATTAATTATGTTTGTTAAATGCAAAGTATCCTGGGAAGCTTCTGAGAGATACCCAGATGAATATGATTAGGTCCGTACCTCAAAGAGTGTGAAGCCAGGTACAGGGATTAATGGAAACACAGCATTTGCCAAATTTCAAGGTCAAAACTTTTCTGTTGTTAACTTAGCTTTACTCCCGATCGTAATGTAAATTACTTAACCTTGGTTGATATACTTACTATCCTAAAGGGAAAAAAGGCAAATCTTGCATAATTAGATGGTATAAAAAATGTCTTAGCTAAGCTTTTAAGTATTCTTAAAAATAAAAGTTTTTGTTTCTATGGAGACAAATAAAATCTTAATACATTAATACATTCTCCTTCTTCAGATTCTGTGATATAACTATTCGATTCTCAGGGCTTCGTACTGGTAGTTCCATCTATCTGGAAATGCTCGTGCCTTGGTTTTTCCAATTACTGGCTCTTTCTCATTATTTAAGAAACTTCTTGATCTTATCAAACCAGTTACCTCCGCCTCAGTAAGCTGTTTACTTATCACTAAGTGCATATGATAGGTGCACAACAATTTATTCAGTATTTAAGAAAATGAGATTATAACTCAAGATTCACTTCTTTAAGAATTGGTTTTCTTTAAACGTTATTCAGTCATTCAATTATTTCTTGATTATTTACTATGTCAGGCACTGCTCTAGTGTGAGGCAGGGGAGTACAGCAACAAAAACAGAACAGTTCCTTATGTCTTGGGTCTCATGAAGTAGGTGTCATTGTAACTGACAAGAAAATGCATGAAAATCAACAATAAGGTCATTTTTAATAGTGATAAGTGTCATTAAGGAAATAAAACTGACCAAAATGATAGTAATGGTGTTAATATCTAATAAATAAATATATTGTATTTGCTATGTGCTAGGACTATTCTAAGTTCTTTAGAAATATTAGAACATTCAGTCTTCACAACATCTCCATAAAGAAAACATTTTTATCATTCCCATTTTATAGATAAGGGAACTAAAAAAGGTCAAGTCACATGCCCTGGATTGCAGGGGACAAGAGCCAGATTTGAATCTAGACAGTGTATATCCAGAGCCTATGCTATAATCACCTGTATGGCTTCTTTGGAGAGCTAGCATCACTACTGGTCTGCTTATGAGGTCAATGTTAACCAGCCATTGCACATGGCTATGCCAAACAATAAAATATTCTCCATATACCAAGTGAAGGGCATTTCCAAATGCACATTTTCATCAAAGTATCCTTGACAGCTCACACCGCTGCATCGAAGATCAACTATACTCAAATTTCCTTAGACAAAATATTTTCCTTTTTTATTGATGTATAATTAATGTATTGTAAAATATATAAATGTTAAGCAAACGGTTCACTGAATCTGACAAGTGCATATGCCCATGTAACCTTTCTAAGATAAAGACCATTTTCATCATCCCAGAAGTTCCCTTCTGCCCCTTCTCCGTCAATTGTATACATATTGGTTGCTGCTGGTAGAGATACTTCTGCGAATATTTTGCATACGAGCAGTATTTTGACTTCTCATAAATGTTTCACCTGTTAGAACAAACCAATAATCATATTTGAAAGCTATAATATCAATCGCAATTTTCAAAAGCAAGCTGCAATTCTGTACTTCCTTGCCCCTTTTGTGCATATGCAAATCTTCTTGAAGTGTTAGTCATGCTCTGATGTCTGTTAAATACATCTGGTTCTATAAACTCCACCTGCTGACATTGTGCCTGGGCAAAGGCACAGGCTCGTTTGTCTGCCATTTGTAATCTAGAGCAGTGGTCCCCAACATTTTTGGCTCCAGGGACTAGTCCTCCTATGAGAATCTAATGCCTGATGATCTGGGGTGGAGCTGAGGCAGTGATGTCAGCACTGGGGAGTGGTTGCAAATATAGACGAAGCTTCGCTTGCTGGCCTGCCACACACATCCTGTTGTGCGGCTCGGTTCCTAACAGGCCATGGACTGCTACCAGTCCATGGCACAGGGTTTGGGGACCTCTGATGTAGAGATTCAATACTTACAAGCTATTAAGCAAATGGAGCAGGTTGTAAAGGCTCATTCAAGCCTCCAAATACATGTCTCATCACCATAAAAACTAGATAAGAGGCATATGCAGACACTACTTGAGTTCAATGGCTTCCCTGCAGTTCCCAAATGATTTAAATTCTGATTATGAGATACTTTCTAGGCACACTCCTAAATCCATGGAAGTGAAAGTGGTAAATTAGAATGAATACTAGACCTACGCTTCTCAAACTTGACCTTGACTATGAACTATCTAAGGATCTTGTCAAAAATGCAGATTCTGATACAGTGGGTCTGGAACTAGGCCTGGACTCTGCATTTACAATAAGCCCTGGGTAATGCCGATGCTGCCAGTCCAGAGACCACAGTATTGGGAACAAATTCAAGTTTAGATTAAATAAAAATTTGCCAGTGCACAAAGGGTTTAAGGCATAAAAGGAATCTCTAGTCAAATAAATTTGGAGTTGCTTGTTTAAACTTAAAATGGTTTCTTTAATACAGGCCTTATCAGAACCTTTAACATATTAATGTGAATTGTCACTCTCCAGAGAGCAATATGGTATAATACGTTTCCCAAGTTAATTAGATCATGAAACACTATTTTGCAAAACACTATTTTATAATGGGTCCAGTGCCCATCCAATGGGGCGAGAGGACCTTGGACATCCTTCCTGAACCTAAACTTCTAGTATTTCCAAGGGAGCTCCCTCAGGTGTTTGTCTTGAAAAACAAATGAATAAAACAAAACAAAAATCAAAAAGCTTCCCACTGTTTTGTGCTCCTTATTTTTGCTTTTGTCCTTCTGAAATGACAGGTTCCATGAACTTTATAGTAAGAAGGCTAAGTTTTTACAGTATTGGTTATTTATTGCCTAAGGGCAAAGAGAAGTGGGCACATATAAAAAAAACTGTGTAATATATAAACTATGCAAGCAAATTCATTATATCAGTAAGTTTCCACAAATAATGATAAGGTTATATGTTTTTTTCTTTCACATTATAACAGTGTTGTTCATTAGTCTCACCAGCTTAACTGGGAAAGCTGAGTCTTATCTTTTATTTCTCTAAGTTATATCCTTCCCTCAGTATGTTTTTTGCTAGGGATATAATATTTGACAGCTCTGAGTTTTTAAATTTCTTCTTCAGATTGTCAAATTCTACCAGGGTATTTAAAATAAAAACAAGACTTTATAAATATGAACTGCCAGTAAGTTAAAAAAATTCTGAATGACGACAGCTAATTTTTCTAATTTGGATCTTTCTGTTACTCTTGCAGATACACCTGGGATTTTTGAAATACAGTCTTACATCACGTTATGACAGTCTTCATTTAGCTACTTAAACATTGATCTAATGTATAGGGCTGAAGCTTCTAAAATTGTATTTACTGAAAAAGACAACATTTAAAAAGATGTCACAATAGCTATTCAATAGAATCTTGTCACTCTTAAATTTAGTGTTTATGGTTTCAGATAATCCCAAACAAACTTGGGGGTTCATGGAATATTTAAAAATAAAAATTTGGGTCGTGTCCTCTGCAAGGATCATAGGCAGGCACAGGTTGCTTAGACCAGTGAACGGCTAGCTGACCACCCAGCATCTGTTTCTCAGCCCTGCTTGGTTGTTCTCATTTAGCCAATTCAGGAAATTCTCTCATACTCATTACGATCCATGGGGCAGATACTATTACCCATAGTTTACAGGTAAGGAAATTAAAGCTATTTTTTTCTTGTGAAAGCATATATTTTTAAATGCCTTGGAAGTGTCCTCAGAGCTGTTAAGAATCAGCTCCATTAATCAGAATTACTGCTGTGATCTTATTTAATAATGGAAGTTTGACAGGTTCATTTCTAATATGGAAATCCATTTATAATAATTTCAGATATAAACTGCTGCTCACATACATATTTGAAGTCTACAAATCAAGGACAATGATAGACCTACCACAATGTTATAACTAATATAGTTACATTAAAAGTTCTAAGCATTATGAGCAAATCGTACACATAAATACCTGAGTTACGAATAAACTATACTTTCGAACAAATGGTCCCATTTCCTACTATTGCCTCCATGTAAGATTATCCTAATAATTACTAATATTCTTGGATGCTTTGTATTGTCAAGCACTATCCCAGGCCTGTGACTAAAGTCATATTTCTGAAAATAGAAACTGATTCAGTAAAAAGACCTTTCCCATGACAAGTGCAGAAGCCACACAAAAGTATTATAAAAACTCTTAAGCACTGTGTGAAGTGCAAAATAAGTGTCATATGTTTAATTTATACACTGAAGACATGTTAACTTTGATCTTTTAAAAATTAAGTTTAAAATGCTTCCAAAACTCAGATATCTTATAAACAACCATTACTTACTAAAATCAATGTCAATATTTTAATTTAATATCTTTAATTTCCCACATGATCACAGATGCTTATATAATCATTAGCTGCAATAATCTTGTGAAAGTCACATTAATGAGTTTTGATGGAAACATGCAGGAAGCATTTTATACCAACTGATTTTAAAAATGGTTCTGTCGGGACTCTGACAAATCTGTGTTCTCCCTCCACTCCCAGCACGCTGTGTAACCAGGGGGCTCCAGTGGCACTGGAGAAAGGGTCTCATTTCATCCAGAAAGACCAGTCTCTCTCCATGATCCTGGGTTAGGATAAACAAAGTCATCAGTGTGTTTGAGCCAACCCATGCATCTAGAGTACTTAATAACTGTATGAAAGTTAGACTATAATTAGATACAACATTCAAGGACAAAGTAGTTATCATTTTTCTAAAAATATAAAGATTCTGATTTTTTCATTATAACATACTTTCGCAAAACTCAAAGATCAACTTTGAAAAAAATAAAGAAAAAGAACAAAGCTTTTAGAAAGTGCTCCATTAGATAAGGAACTGCCATTCATTACTCACTGCAGATTTCAATAAAACAAGAATTTACATATAATGGTGTGTTCATTTCTGAGAACTTTTTAGAGCAGGTGAGCAAAAGGCCATAATCTCTGTGTTCTGAAGATATTCAAACACAGGTATACAACATGTAGTGATTAACGCTTGGAGGTGGCCTGATGGTTGAGGATGAGGTGACAGGCACCAATGCAGCTGGCACACGATCAGGAAAGCAGAGTTACTCAGAGTGACATGGAAGCAGGGTTTATTAGAGTGATTCCATTTAAAAAATTGTGGGAATCTATGAAAGACTGGTGCCATTGTGTCATCTACTGGCAGGAAACAAGTGACTGTAGGTCAGGGCTAGCAGCTGAAAAAGAAAGCTGGGCACGACTGTGGAGAGACTACGAGCAAACTGGAAACTAAGGCTGACTCTCACCAACCTCAACAATTTAGCTGACCTGCAGAGGTCACTGGCACTCATCACCAGGGAAGTGCCCATGAGCCTCAGCCTTGGACCTGACAGAAGAGATCAAGTTGGAGCTCAAGAACTGCGGGTTGCTGTCCTATATCCACCAGGTAAGTGCAGATCAATTATACACTGTGTGTAATGCTTGTGAACAGCTTCATTTTCCTAGAAATGGGTCTGTAGGCCCATCTCAGTTTGCATCAGGACGTGCTGCTAGACTAAAATATTGTTCATGAATAAAAATGGGCTTTTAGTAGTTGACAAATTAGATTTTCTCTCATGAGACTTTCTGCTCAAACATTCTGTCTTCTTACAAAGTATATGGTACTCCACTGAAAATGAGAATTAAATAAAACAATGAAAATCTAATTAGACTGTATATAATTATATGGGCACTTATATTAAAATTTATTGTATTGAACTGTAAACATTTGTCTCTCTGTAGGGTGAATTCTTCTCAAGGAGAGAATAGGTCATGTTCAATGCTGTCGTTCCAGTACAAGGCAAACAACAAAAGCAAATAAATATACATATTCATTAATGAATAAACCCAAAATATCGTTTTTATATGGTACAGAAAAGAAAACAAACTATTTTGGCAATAAGGTCTTATAACTATGATCAATTCTGCTTTGCAAAACACACACACACACACACACACACACACACACACACACACAGATATTAGAAAGAGAGAGAGAGAGAGAGAGAGAGAGAGAGAGAGACAGAGAGAGAGAGTGTGAGCACAAATCTAGTCTATTCAGCAGTAGAAGAGACACCAAGGATTATGCTGCTAAAGTCCTATGCCGGACCCACATTTTTCTCCCTGGCATTTCCAACTGTATCTCCTCTTATCTGCCAAACAGTCTTCTTCAGTCAGACTATCCACACATGGCCCCCTCAACCCAGCACAATCATGCTCACCTCTATTTACATCATTTCCTTGAAAGTCTCTATATTTATCTTTAATCTTTTAAGACTTGGTTCAGATGCTTCCATCACCCAAAGAGCCCTTCTTGACCATGCTAAATCACAGCACTGTGTCTCCTCTCCTCTTTCTCTCACATGCATTCTCCCCAATATTCACAGAATCTCCTTTCAGCCCTACCTACGTGACTGCATGTAAAATGTACTCCCTTATAAGCTTATTTTACTGGGGGATATATCTTACTTCCCAAGGGGAGAATAAGTTGTTTAAGAAAATATCTTTGCATCCTGCACAGTTAGTGTGGCTAGGTATCTCCTGACTTAGATTTTCTAGTAGAGCCTTTAGAATTTTGTTTTATGTAAAAAAGTCAATTTGATAATATATAACTATGACTTAATGTAATATTTTTACAACTAAAAGATTTTTCTTATAAATACTTGGCCTTGCTTTCTCTCCACCCAGAACTTATTGTACTACGTACCTATATAAGCTATGTAAAATCATTTTTTGAAATAAACATAAATAAATCAGAAAATCTACTTTGTCAAACCATGCACTCTCATTCTCTTGGTTCTAAAAATGTCTTTCAAATATTCACAATACCTTGAATTTAGAAATAGCTAAACACACATGGGCCAAATGGAGTTTCAAACAAATCATACATGCGTTATGGAGATTCATTAGCCTAGAGGTTATATTTAGTGTTCTCTCAAGGAACAGGGAGAGGGAAAGGGCAAGTTTCAATAAAACAAAGATATAGATATTGGTGAGGAAGGGTGCACAGAATATTAATATTAACACAGGAAATTATCTCTCTGATTTTAACGTTCAAAGCTTTCACTGCACTCTGTGGCCTAAAGCAATTTAACAATAGGAGACATAGGTCAGATTCAAGCGTCCTGGTTCTTAGTTCTCATTCTCCAACAGCCCTTCATATCTTTCTGCAGTATAGTATCCTATTATATAAGCAATTTCTATCAAGGTGCAGAATATCCTGCTGGTGCTCCACACCATATCCATCACTTTAGAAAATCACCTGAAGTGTAGGTGGACAGTTAGTTGCCATACATGCTGACTTCTTTCCCCTCAAATACCCATAGTCTCTTAAATGGCCCCTGAGAGGACTGAGCCCCAGTTGTCCATATCTGTGACTCACTCAGCAATACACCCTTTATTGACCTTCTCCTGGTTTCTGCTTCACTCTCCTCACTCCACACAATGCGGCCCTTGGGATTGCTGCCAAATAGACTTCTTATAACCAAGTTTTTGTCTCAGAGTCAGATTTTGGGGGAAACCAAAGTAAGACATATGGTAAGGGGCCAAATGCAATGAACTGTTTTATCAACATAATTTTTTCAATTATAACTCTTATATTTCTTTGCTTTAAAAATTGTTAACAATAATTTTTTAATCCCCATCCAGAGACTGAATGCAGTAATCTGTTTATATCCTTTCATTCCTCTTCACTGCAAAGAAATAAAGCACATACCCAAATTTAACTAGAGATGCTCAATAAATCTTAGACAGCAACTGCCATGTAAGGATTCTGTGTTTCTTTCACAAATGGATGAATCAATGGCTCAGTCAATAGGGTATGTTTTGTTCACATTTGGAAAGATTTAGAGTAAGCAGTTCAAACAGTATTACAACTCACTCCTACTGCATCAGATACTATTCGGCGAATAAAATGAATATGTTGCTTATGTTTGTTAGCCCAAAATAAAAATAGAAAATTCCCAGCTTTTCTGAATGAGTGATTAATTAGCAAGTGGAAATTGCTCTAGGGCAGTGCCTCTCAAACTTTCTACCATTTGCCTGGGGGTGTTCTTGAAATGCATACTCTGAGTCAGTTGGTCTGGGTGGGAGCCAAGATTCTGAATTTCTAATACATTCTCAGATGATGCCTATGCTGCTGGTGCTGGGACCACACTTTGACAGGTAAAGCTGTGAACCTCTGCTGTCCCCTTATGCAGCTACTATGGAGATGTGGCTATTTAAATTTAAAATTAAACAAAATAAAAGTTTCAGTTTACTCAGTTTCAGTTCATACTAGTCATGCTTCAAGTGTTCAAAAGCCACATGTGGTTAGTGGTTTCCATATTGGACAGGACAGATACAGAATATCTCCATCAGAGTGAAAATGTTTATTGGATAGAATTGCTTTAAACAGTGGAGAAATGTTCTCCAATATTTTACTTTCCTTTAATTTTTACTCATTTAATCTTTCCTTTCTACTTTCCCCACTCCCCTTCCATACCTTACACTATGTTTGTGAAGTTTCTTCCTCTCTCACACTTCCATAAGGATTCTGGAATGGAGGTGAGCTCTAAGGCATCTTACAAATACGTTTCTTCTAAAAGAATTGGGTGAAACTCCACGGGCCCTTCATAACTATCCTTATTTCTAGTCTGTATTTTGTAGATTTGGTGAATAATAAATATTCAGTCAGATGGTTTGGGGCAAATAAACTAAATCTGATAAAGCTTAAATGTTGTTTTAGAATACTAACTACAGCAATAACCTTTCTCAAATTTATTAACCAAAATGAAAATATGTACAGAAATCAACCATCTCTTAGTGTAAAGATTGAGAAAACAGGGAACTTCTAATAAAAAAAAACAGATTTATGTTTTTTTTTTTGTCATGATAGCATTCTCCTAACCTATCTTTTTATTAAAAAATGATACTTTTTATTGACTTACATAGTAATTTATCTTTCTAATAGCTAAAAATGCTTCAGAAATACACTTGTTTCCCAGTGAATCTGTTAGAGTCTCAGGAAGTCAGGATTGGCTATTTGATAACAATCTTTCTGGGAAAAATAGATACATCTGATGTTCAAATGCAGCATGAATTGCTTGATTATAATTAAATGAAATTCAGTTTAGAAAACTATAGTTGATGACAGAATACACCGTAGGCAACACTTCCATGGAAGGCACTAGAGATGGCACCATTTCGATCATTCTGGCTCTTGAGTTTTAAAATCTAATGTGGGATGGTGAAAGTCACCAAAATTAAAAAATTCAGGATGTGTTAAAACATTTCTGATACTGCAAGTAGAGAAGGGCCTAGAATTGAGCTGTCTGGCGGATGTCCTTTTCCTTCACAGTCAAACAGCAGTGATGGGAGCCTTCTCATGTCAGTCCTTTTGTATTTAGCTAGAGTACTTTAAAAGGATCTCAGAAAAGTAACAATTAGTGAGTGACATAACTCCAAGGTCTGTGACAAATTAAGCAGAATATTCAGCCTATTTCAAATGTTCAATAAACCTTCAGAACATTATCAAGACTGTTAGTGAAAGTGGAGCCTCGTATTTTAAAACACCTTTACTTATTTACAGTGACAACTTGAAAAAAGAAAGACCCAGATTTCTCAGTGTTCTATTTTCATGTTGTTAATAAATTTAACAATTGTTAAATTGCTTACAATCAAGTTTTAACAATTAAAATAAACCTGGGAGACCCTCTATTTAATGAGCGCTTATTGTAGCAGTACATCCTATCTTTGTCCATGAAAATAAACCAAATAATAGTTGATGATTTTAAACAACAGCAGAGTAAGGCAAGAAACAAATAGATGATTTTATTGGTTACCAAGTTTAAACAGTATAACATTAAAATAAAATTTGTATCAATTATTAGAAATCAAATTCACAAATACATAAAAAGTAAAACATTTCTAGAAAATTTTAAGAGCTATCTATGAAAACTATAAAATGAACTTTAATGTTTGCATAATTATCTACAAAATTTGAATGAAAGTCTTTAGTAAACTAAATGTTGGACCTGGAATTTCTTAATTTGATCTAACACACTGGGTAAATTACCTTTTAAAATGTATATTGATTTTCTTAAGTCACAGATAATCACTGTTAAAAATTTTAGAAGTACCAAAATGCAGAAATAAAAGAAGAAAAAAAAATCCTTCATTATGCCAAAACCCAAATGCAGGCACCATTAACATGCTCATGTTCCCTCCATGTTGTTTTTTTCATTGCAAAGTGCATATAAATATGGATGTGCTCTATTTTAAAAAATTAAGGTCAAACTGACAAGTTAAATGGAGAACTAGATAGACAGACATGGACAACAGCTATAATCTTTATAATCTTTATGTGCCTGCCCTTCATGCATGTTACCTCATGAATCTTCGTGATAACCATATAATTCAGGCAGTAGCATTATCTCTGCTTTACAGATGAGGAAGCACAAGACATTAAGTAATGGGCCTGCATTCTCTATTAGACTATAAAACCCTATAAGGCAAAACCTGGCTATATATTCATCTCTGACATCCCACTTCTCTTACTGCAGAATTTGATCACAATTTAGATAGCCAATTAATATAAATTGTTGAAATGAAAATCAGCTAGAAGAGGAAAACAGTGTGTTTTCTTGTGTGGAAGATGGGATTTTCAGTCTCAGTTCTTCACTCTCTCACTAATGGGACCTCACAGCAGGTTCCAGGAGGCAGAGTATATATCCCTTTTCCATTGACTTTGGGTGTGGCCTTGTGACTGATTTCTACCAATCGAATGTGGCGTAGGGTTGTACCAGACATGACTTAAGGCCTCAGGAAGCAGAAAGGATTTTGCTCATCTTTTCAACTTTATTGCATTGCCATGGAAGAACAGCCTCAGGTAGGTGCTGCTTCAAGGAGATTATAAAGACCAGAAAAAAAATCTAAATCCAATTTTAGATGAGAGCCAAATTCAGCCATCACCCAGCATAGCACAGCAAAATATAGTTGACCATACATCCCTAAACAAGAAAATAAATATTTATTTTGTAAACTACTGAGTTTGAGCGGTTTTTTAATGCGGCATTGCAGCAATAACTGACTAATATACCTTGTAATATATTAATTAGCATGCAATAACTAGGGTAAATTGACCCATAGTTTTCTTATTAAATTTGTCAAATTTTTAATGAGAAAATAGACATTTTACCTAACATGGTCATGAAGGAAAGTGCCTGTTTGTCAGATAATGAATCTACATGCTCTTCTGTTAAAAGCATCTTCTGTATAGGCTCAGATAGTTTAACTACAGAAATGGAAAACAAGATATCTGAATCTGTACCCCAAACAATCTTTTCAACAGGTCTTGAAAACAGGAACACAATAAAAGTCTTTATTTTTTTACATGGTGAATAAAGAGTAAAAGGATGACTTTATGAAGAACTGGCAGAAGCTAGGCTGTACTTCTTAGAGACAGACCTCTAAATGTTTTCATTTTTGATTTAAGCTAGTTCTATCCAATAAAACTATAATGTGAGTCTTTTAAATTTTCTGGTGACCACATTTTTTAAAAAGGTAAAATAAAAAGGTGAAATTAATTTTAATAATATATTTTATTTTAACCAACGTATCCAAAATGTTACTTCAAAACATTATTAATATAAGAAGCTACTAATGAAATACTATACAATCTTTTTTCATACTACCTTCAAAATTCATTGTGTATTTTATACTTACAATACATCAAATTTGGACTAGACACATTTCAAATATGGCTAGTGGTTACCATACTGGATGGTGCAGTTATTTAGATGATATTACAAACTGTCTATTTTAATGTATTCATGCCCTGTGGCTAAAGTAACAAATCATCACATGCTTGGTGACTTAAAACAAGAAGTTTTTTCACTCATATTTCTGGAGGCTAAAAGTTCAAAATTAAGATGTCAGCAGGATTACGCTTCCCTGGAAGGCTTTAGGAGACATTCTATCCCTTGCCTCTTCCAGGTTCTGGTGGTTCCAAGCATTCTTTGGCTTGTGGTTGCCTCACTCTAATTTCTGCCCCATTTTCAGTTTGCTTCCTCCTCTTACATCTATATCAAATCTCCCCTCTGTGTCTCTTATGAGGATGCTTATCATTAAATTTAGGACCCACCTGGATGATTCAGAATGACCTTTTCATTTCAATGTACTTAATGACAATTGTAAAGACCCTTTTTTTTCCAAATAAATAATATTCACAGTTTCTGGGAATTAGAACATGGAAAAATCATTTTGGAGGTTACTGTTCAAACAACTATAACAAAAAAAGAATAAGTGAACTACCAAAATAAAAGCAGACTGTTCATGGGTCAATGTCAGGAGTGTGGTTAATGAATCAAGACATAACTTATACTGTGTACATCAAACACATTAAATTAAATAAATAATTTAATTAAATAAATAATAATAAAAGGGTAAATTGTCTATTATGTGATACTGTGACACATCCACCAGAAGGGCTGAAATAAAAAAAAAAAATTACCAATTTTTTTCCAGAGGAGACTACAAGACTCCTCTTACACTACTAGTAGGAGTATAATGGGTAACCACGTAGGAAAATGTTTGGTCCTACTGAACACACCCAGACTTGTGACTCAAGAATTCTACCCCTTCACCAAAAGACATGTACTAGAATTGTGAAAGCAACAGTATATATCACAGCACCAAACCAGAAACTACACAAATGACCACTAACTATATAATAAATAAATAAATAAATAAATAAATCCATTCATATGGAATATTCTACACAGCAAAGAAATTGAACAATCTACAATTACGCACAACAATATGAGTGAATCTTAAAACAAAGTTGAGTAAAAAAAAAAACAGATATAAAAAAGTATACAAAGTATAGATTTATTAATATGAGATTGTAATTTTTATTATTGAAAGTGTATGAGATCAGATTCAATGGGTGGGCCCAACTCCCCACCCCCCATCCTCCCTATCCCATTTCTCTTTTTCTTTCTCTTCATAGTTCATATCACTCTCTTAATTGGCTTTATTCATTTGTTCACTTAACTATTGTCTCTCTTGTCAACTGCCATACTTAACAGAACATAAATTCTACATTAGAAGCATCCTTGTCTGTCATCGAGGATGTCAAGTTCAGTTTAAGAATAAATATTTGTAGACCTCTCTAATTGCTAATGTAAGTTTATCTGGAATGGGGACATAAGTCTTTCCTATAAAAAGCTTGCAGCACAGCAAATTCCAGTTATGGTCTTTAATTTTGTCAGGATCCTACTCATGAAAGGAGTGTGATGGGCAGCTGCATGCCATCTTAGGAAAGTCCTTTTCCTAGTAGTTAAAACCCCATCAATATGAACTACCTCAACTCCAGTTCTGACTTCCTGTTCATTGGGTTCCTTCCTGTATCTTGGTTAATTTAGTTGGAACCACACAGTGAGTGAATGTGAGTATGACCTCTCACCATCAATCTATAACCCACTAAAATGCTACTTGTTTCTGAAAATTTTAAATTTCATAGTTCAACATTATATAAAATACTGAAAATTAAATTTATTTGATAAAAGTCAACTCTATTTTGGATTCTAGAGACCTTATTCACACAGAATATGAAAGATTAACATTAGTAATGAAATTGCATGGTTAGTAGCAATAGAAAAGTAATTACTGCTATTACTAGGTATACATGGCTCTCAAGTGTCCTGAACAGGTGTGTGGCATAGACAAAGAGGTTGATTAGTGTGAGATGAAGTAATTTGTCTCAGTTGCCACACTATGTAGTGGTGTAGCTAGAAATAGACCCTAACTAACACTGTTGATTTTTTTTTACAGTGTGGTTTCAGCTAGATAAAAATGTTAATATGCTTAAAGGTGTAAAGCCTTCCAAAATTAAGAATCATTGTACTCAGCATGTGTTGCAATCTACTACCTACAGATTTATACTACAGACACTTTAAAACCAAACACCATAATATATCCAAGCAACTTCTTTAAATTATAAGAAAATATGGCAAGGGAAGTCTAATATTTATGTCATTGTAATCTTTTCTTAAAAATAAATTTTCTTCACAATATATACAAATATCAAATCATTATGCTATATATCTGAAACTAATATGTTATATGTTAATTATAACTCAATAAAAATAGAACAATTTTAAATAATAAATTTCCAATTTTTAATATTTTTACAGCAACTAGAGTATATTTATGTCAACAGATTTACAAAAAAAGTTTCAAAAATAGTAGAGAATTCTCTTACACCTACATCTAGTTTCCCTGATTGCTCCTACCTTACTTTAGTATGACGTATTTGTTACAACTAAAGAATCAATATTGATACATTATTTAGAATATCCATACTTTACTAATATTTCCTAGGTTTTACCTAATGTCCTTTTCCTGTCCAGGATCCCATCTAGGATACTACATTATATTTAGTTTTCAGGTCTCCTTAGGGTGCTCTATACTCTAAGTGTTCCTTAGACTTTCCTTGCTTTCAATAACCTTGACAGTTTAGAGAAATACTGTCTAAGCAATTTTTAAAATATCCCTTAACTCAGTTTTGTTTGATGTTTTTTCTCATGACTAGATTGGAAGTAGTTTGGGGGAGGAAGACCACAAGCTAATGTGCCATCTTCATGGAAAGGTTACATTCCATCAACATGACTTAATACTGATATGCTGACCTACTTGAGGTAGTGATTGTCAGATTTCTTCACTGTAAAGTTACTCTTTCTCCCCTTTTTTCATTCTGTTCTCTTTGGAAGGCAGTCACTATGAGAAGTCCGCACTTAAAAGCTGGAGTTCTGTTCCACCCCACTGAGGGGGTATGGATGCTGAAGCCCACTGCAGTTGAAAATCTGCATATAACTTTTGACTTAACTACTAATAGCCTGCTGTTGAATGGAAGCCTTACCTGTGAATAAACACTTGATTAACATATATTCCAAATAAGTATTATATACTGTATTCTTACAATAAAGTAAGCTAGAGAAAAATTGTTATTAAGAAAATCATAAGGGAGAGAAAATGTTTATTGAAGAACATCCATGTGTAAGTGTTGCTCAAGGGTAACTGTACCTCTTTCTCACTTTCTGGAACTATAAGATGGTCTGGGCTCATCTTATAGATTCCCTGCCACAGCCCTAAAAACAGCCATTTCTCCAAAAAGCCCTTGTTCCTTTTATTGGAGACTAGTTTTAGAAATCAAGATCTGGGCATCGGATGTTCTTATTTCTTCTGGAGTTTGCCTCTAGGTTCTGTTAGTGAACAGCTTGAGAATACATGTGTGTATGTACACATATCTATAATTATTCCTCTATTAATCCATCTATCTGTATATACATTAAGCTAAACACAGGTTCACCGATGTCTCATTCTAGTATCACATGATTCATTTTAGCTTTCACCCCTTGGTTACCTATAACAATTAAAATATCAGGAGGCTCTGGATTAAAAGTTAAGAAAACGACTTTCTTAGAGCTATCAGAAGCTTAGAAGTAGAATCCTGATTCTTTACTTAGTTACCAGTTTAATTTTTTCCACTCTGAAAGATCACATCATTTATCCTGTTCTTATCATGTAGTATCATATTCCAACAATTCAACAAAACATCCCTAATAAATGCATTTAAAAAGTAAGAAACAGCCCAGTCAAGTGGATCCCTCACACAGGACTGCATTGTGGGACTTCATTGTGGTGTTTGTACAAGTGGAGAACAGAATTTAAGTAGCCTTACTCTTTGCATTTTATCCATTTTCTCATGCTTCTGCAGTCAGTTTTCTTTCTGAAAAGGCTTTCTGCTTGACAGGCTTTTGTGCAGAAATGACCTTTTGCTGCACCGGAATACTGGAAAGCAAACGTCAAACCATCTGACTCAGAAAAATAAATAAGCCCTGGTCTCCATTAACAAGGAGATAAAACATACTGCCTCATTTGCCTTTTGTTTGCTTCTCGAGACACAAAACTCATCCTGATATTATTGTGTTGAAAACAATATAGGGCAGTTTTCCCCTGAATGTATGGTCCCTCATATTTGTTTAAGGTTAGGCTTGCACACTGACACCAGTAAGTTGAATGAATTAATATTTTCACTTACAAGCATGTGAGTTTACTAAAGAAAGAGAGAAGCAGCTTTTACCACCATGTTCTTCACTGATTTAAAACTGCACATTTAGGAAATTCAGTTTCTGAGGTTACTCATCCATATCTTTTCATTCTCAACCCAAAGCAATAGAGCAAGTAAGAATAAATAAGGTGAATTTGTGACAATGTGGACAGAGAAAGACAAATACTGTATGATCTCATTTATATGTGAAACCCAAAATAATCCCCCCACCAAAAAAACAAACAAACAAACAAACAACAAAAAAAAAAAACTGAGCTCATAGATAGAGGTTAGATTGATGATGGCCAGAGGCAAGAGGGTAGGGGAGTGGGTGAAAGGAGTCAAAAACTACAAGCTTTTAGTTATAAAATAAATAGGTCATGAGGATGTAATATGCAGCATGGTGACCATAGTTAATAATCCTGGACTGCATATTTGAAAGTGGCTAAGAGAGTAGGTCTTAACAGTTCTCATCACAAGAAAAAGAATTCTATAACTATATGCAAATACAAATACAAATAACAATATATACAAATATCTTGTACATCTAAAACTAATACAATATTGTATGTCAATCATACCTCATTTTAAAAAAAGAATAAATAAGGTGAATCTATAACTCATGCTACAAAGTGCAGGAATGACAACGTCAGCCTCTGAATCTTCCATTACACTTACAGGCAAATTTTGGTAAATGTTGACAAGCAGTTATCGAAAAAAAAAAAAAAAAGCCTTGATTTATGAAGGTTTGCCAATTTAATCATGTTTGCCAATTTCAGTGATGTAAATACTCCTGTGGCCAATTTCAAGCTACCAACATGATGTCACTGAGCACAGATTTGTGCAGAGATATGCAGTAGTGCATCATTACATAGCATTTCTATCATTTAGATAGATAAGTTGTAAATAATTTTGAGAGTGTCGATAACAATAAAAATAACCAGGAAGTGATAGGTTTTAGTAATATTACCTTTTCCCCGTGTAATGTATTTACTTTTAAGTTTATATAATTTAATAGCTGTGTTTAACAACTGGCTCTGTAAACTAGTAAAAGCCAACTCAAAAATATTAACACCTAAAGAAAAGGTTTTTGGCTATTGGATTGTTCAGGTTTCAGCTGGCTTTGATTTTGGAGGAAACAATCATCTTCTGGGAAAGACAGTGGGGGTAGATTGATTGCAAAAAAGGCCAAAATTCTTCACCCTCCCTGTATCCACACCATTTTGCAATGTAACTTTGCAGTTCCTTGTATTAAGAGGTAGTCTATGTCTCCATCCTTAAATCTTGGCTGAACTTGAGACGTACTTTGTGCTAAATAACGTATCATAACTGATGGGATGCTTGTTCGGAGTCTAGACCTCAAAAGGCCTTGTGTGCTTACAGGCTTTCTCCTACTCTTCTGCTTTCACGTTGAGAATACTCCCAGGCTAGCTTGCTATTATACCCCTGGCACCACCATGAGAACATGCCCAGGCTACACTGACTTTGAAGGAGTGGTATAGAAAGACACACAAAGAAAGTCAGAGGCCAGCCCAGATCAGAGTACAGCCAGGTGACTCCGTAGAATATGAGAGAGCCTAGCCTAAATCAGCAGAGCCGCCCCACAGTTGACCATAGACACAGAAGTGAACCCAGCCTAAGAAGAAACACAGATGTGACCTGCAGACTCATCAGCAATAACATGTTTATTGTTTTATGACCCAGAATTTTGGGAACTTTGAGAGTAAGACTGATTTCTTCCTACTGTTTTGAGAACTAAGCAAAAAGAGAAATGGCCATTTGAACATTTGCTGGAAGCAAGTAGAGGACTTCTGAAAATAGCAGAGGAAATCAGGCTGGCAGATAGGAATTAGGGGTTGAGAAAGAGATACTGTTTTGATGTGTTGTTTGTTAACATGGACTAGTTTAGGCTATCCTGACTAATAAAGATCTCTTTGTCACTGTCATCAATTCAGGTCTAGTTGGCTCAAAGATGCAATCATAAAAATTAATACCTAAAAATACCAGAAGAAATCACAAAATTAGCTTTATTATTTTAGAATGAATAAGCATTCCAAATTGAAAACTCATGAAGAAGAGAATTAATAAATTTGACCACAAAAAACTCTGGAGAACAAAAATCTCACAAAGTCAAATTAAAGTACAAAGCTCAAGATAACACATGACAGACACTCTTGATATAGCAAAACATCTTATAAAGTGATCAGAGAAAGTACAACAATCCATTGGAAAATGTGCAAAGGATATGGTTAGGAATACAAATACATTGCATGGGAGAAAAGTTTCCTCTCCACTCACAATTGAAGAAATATAAACTTAAATAATAAAGAGCTAACAATTTTCACCTATCACATTTACAAAAATCAAAAAAGTTTAATGAAACACCATATTGGTAAGCGTGTGAAAAAACAGATAATTTTGAATGCTATTGGTGGAACTGTAAATTGATATAAACTCTGTAGAGCAATTTGATAATATATATATCGTAATTTAAAATGCACATGCATTTGGATACAGGAATTTCAATTGTGGGAAATTCAAATATACCAATATTATGCCCAAAGATATATTTAATAAATGTATATTGAGCCACTGTTTGGAGCAGCCAAAAAAATTGAAACAATAAAATACCTTTTAAGAGGCGACTCAATAAATAAATTTGGGTGCATCTATAAACTAAAATACAGCCTCTAAAAAAAAAATGATGAAGCAGATATACGTGTAGTAATATCATATATAACTGCTGAGACACATTATTAAGTTTAAATAGCATGTATAGTATGCTATCACTTATGCAAAATTATAAAATATTTTTAAGTAGGCTGGTGTATGCACAGTTTCTTGGGAAATAAGAACAGAAAACAACTATGAATTGTTGCCTCTGGGAAGGAAACAGAAGAAATGAGGATGTAAGGATATAGTTTTTAATGATAACCTTTAACACTGTTAGAATTTCTTTTTTGGTAGATACATGAATTAACTTTTTCAAAAAATAAAAACAATTTACATTAAACCATACCTATTCAACTGCTACTCAAATGGCTAGTATCATTTAAATTTTCATGTCCCAAAGGACATAAATGACCAGACTAGTTATGTTCCTGGTAATCACTGTCAAGAAAATTCTGGCTCTAAGAGGAATACAGACAGGTTGCAGACAGTTGCTACTCCTGACATTGATTTAAAAGAAAACTTACTCAACTTGGAACATCTTTCTAACATTTAGGAAGTGAAACTGACAGCTCTCACCTTCCTTAAATAAAAGTACAATCAGAAAATGTGACATTTTCACCCACATAATATAGCTAAGGTACTCCCATATGCCACCACAAGCAGTCAAGAATGTAAGAAAACTTCTTACATTATGCAAGATTTCTATCGCATAAAACTGATAGACTTAAAAAGCACAGGGCAGATGCAGCATTAATCTGCTCCCACGTGTTTTACAACTATTTAAAGGGCCTGTCAACATGAATAATGCACAGGAGCTATTTTTACATAAAATGTGCTCAGAAATTACAGAATGAACAACTTGATGGCATAGATTTCTAAAAGTCGAATTTATAAGAGAGACAGAATAACCACAAATGTTCTTTTTTTGTATTTATTTCCTAGACCTTGTGGTTAAATTTACAAGATAATGTCAATTTGTTTTTTATTTTCTAGAGATTTAAAAAAATGAAATTAAAAAATTTTTTTTTTTTAAATTAGAAGATGACATGCTGTAGCTATGTATATTATCTGAGAAAAACAAAAATTGCCTTAGGGAAAAATATTTTTTTTCCATGGAACTGTTAAGAGAAAAAGAGAGAATAGTATTGAGAGCAGAATTTAGTAGATATATTGAGTTGATTAAAAATTTTAACTTCCCAATTATTTTCTTCTGGAATAAAAATCCACTTTTTCCTTATACAACTTGAATTTAAAGTATTCCAGTATGCATTAATAGGCAGACTGAACAATGAAACAGAATAAGTAGCCCCAAAATAGACCCAGGTATATATGAAGAGATTACATGTGAAAAAGATGGTATCTCAACTCACTAGGACAAAAGTTGGACTTTTAAATAAATAGTGCAAAAGATAGGATTTTTAAATAAATGGTGCTGGGCCAACCGGATAGCGAGCTAAAAACACATACAATTGGATTTTTAAATAAATGACATTGGAGAACCTAGATACCAGATTAGGGCAAAAAATGGACTTAAAAAAATGTAATGGCAAAAGATATCAAGTTAGGAAAAGATAAAATTAGATCCATACCTCACAACATAACAGCATAAAGAGCTCCTAGATGATCTAATATTTAAATGTAAAAACATCAAACCATACTGGAAAAAAACTATGGGTAAATTTCTGTATAAATTAGATATGGAAAAGACTTTCTGTGATTCAAAGTCCAAAAGGAATTTTTAAAAATATTAATAAGTTGACTACATAGAAGTACAAATGAAAACTTACACGGCAAATTCAAAAGGCAAATGACAAATTGAGAAGATATTTTTGCAGCTTTGTGATAAAGAGCTAACTTAAGAGCTCTAAATAAAATTAAGGAGAAAAGAAGGCCAAACACCAAATAGAAAAGTATACAAAATACATTAAAAAAAACTTCATAGAAATATATATATATATATGTATGTATTTATGTATATGTGCGTGCATGTATATATATACACACAAAGCTCTTATACTTACGAAAAGATGCTTAATTTCTTTCCTAATAAGAACAATGCATGTTAAAACTATATTGATCCCATTTCTTAACAAATTGAGAAAAAAAAAAACTTGACAATGTAACTTGTGGTAAGGCTGGAGATGAGGGGGCAAAGATCATCTTATACATTTCCAGAGGGAATAGAAAATGATAAAAACAAAATAAAACAAAGCAAAAAACCTATGAAGATGAAGTTAGCAAAATAAACAATCCTAAGAATTTAGCCTGAAAGGGGATCTCTGCACATATTAGGCAAGGCATATATAAAGTTTTTTTGCTTTGTTTTGTTTCATTTTGTTAGTTGTGTCCTCATACACACAGCAAAATAGTGGAAACGACCCAAATGCTCATCCACTGGAGACTGGCTGAATAACGTACAGTACGTCACGCAGCAGAGTAAAATGCTGCTGTATAAAAGAATGAAAAAGATTCCCAACACTGATATGGAATGGTTTTGAGGTTACATTAAGTGAAAAAGGCAAGCTGTAAAATTGTATAGATGGAATACTGAATTTTGTGTAACAAAGATAGGGATGTTTTATATATTTTTAAAAACTGGCATCTCAGATTACTGAGAAAAGATGAGCTTTTTATTAAATGGTATGAGGAAACTGGCTAGCTGTGTGTTTTCCCTTATGTTTGCAAACAGAAACGTGGGAAGGAAAAACTAGAAGGTGGGTAGGAATGGGGTGAAAGGAACATGGATGAGAGTGAGCCCTCTCCGAGTATTCATATATATGAATATATACCATGAAATATTTACATGTTTAAAATGTAAATTTAATTAAAAGATTAGTACTCTCTAAAATCAAATATAACTGTAAGTAAATGAATCTAACTGTATAATAAATTAGTATAACTACAGAAAATAATTAATTTTAATAAATTTGGAACCTATATTCTTAGTGAGAAATATTCTAAGAAATAAAGAGAACTGCAAAGAAATGTTGAATTTTCTCTAGTAGAAAATTTCTGTAGGCACTAGTGTTTTTATTCAGAAATTATTTTTTGTAGGCTGTAAAAAAAAGTAAATATATTAATGCAGTAAGGAATCAGAATTACTATGAGAAAAGAGAAATGCATAGATGAAAGGAGAGAAAGGAAGAATAAAGGACAGTATACCATGCAGTGGAGTAAAATGCCGCTGTATAAAAGAATAAAAAAAGGATCCCCAGCACTGATATGGAATGGTTTTAAGGTTACATTAAGTGAAAAAGGCAAGCTGTAAAATCATAGAGATGAAATACTGAATTTCGTGTAAAAAAGATAGGTATGTTTTATATATTTTGAAAAACTGGCAAAATGATTAGTTTCTATTTTTCAAAAAATTTTTTTCTTTCAATTTCAAAAATTTTTATTGTGGTAAAATATAACTAACCTGACTTAACATTTAACCATTCTTTTAAGTACAATTAGTATACAATATTATATTAGTTATGTTAGTTTCAGATGTATAATATAGTGATTCAACATTTTTATACCATACAGTGTGATCACCACACTAATTCTAGTACTCATCTGTCAGCATGCAACTTTATCACAGTATTATTCACTATATTCCCCTTCACCTCTACCCCCTATTTCCCTACCCCTCTCCCCTCTGGCAAGCATCCCTTTGGTCACTGTTTCTATGAGTCTACTTTTGTTTTATTTAATTTTGTTTGTTTGTTTGTTTGTCTTGTTTTGTTTTCAATTTCATATAAGACGGTTTTTTTGTAGTAGTTTCAGATGCTGACAAAATTAAAGACAGATACCCTTTGCACTGCTCTCTCATCTTGTTCTTAAACTATTTTTTATACAAACTCCCAGCCTTTATTCAGGACTGGCCCCTAAAATAATTGGCTTTCTCTTCTCAGTCATACAACCAAAAGGATTTATTTAGAGCCAAGTAAGCATAATTCTCATATTCCTATGGAGTGCTAGAATTAATAGTGTATGGAATTTTTGCCACATGCAACTAATATCAATTAATGCCATTAAAACAGTGTGTTTTGTAAGGATTAAAAGAAATATTTTGAATGGACTTGGATTCATCATAGCCTGAATTTCTGCCTTTGAATTAACAAGGTCAAGCCTTATTAATTGCAGCAAAGATGCCACCAACAGAGTCAGATGACACTCCTGAACTTCCTGTTCCCCACTGCCTCTGCAACTATATGGTTTTGATTATATGATTCATCATCTAACATCTTGTTGCCAGAAAAACTAGCTCAACTTGCAAATGCAAGGCATGGTTCAGCTCAATATATTAATTTTCTTTTACAACTTCATAGTTTCTTAATTCATAATCTTGAATTGGGCATAAATGTTGGTAAATTAAAAGCAGAACATTTAAGGACGAGACTAAGTGATTTTCAAGTTACTTGGAACTTTAAGAATTTACTTAAAGAATTTAGAATAATGTAGCAAAGTTAAGTATTGGGGGGACATATTTACAGAGCTGAGAATCGAAATATAACATTTCTATTTTACACACTAGAATAATAATTTACTATTTTTAAGGAAAAAGTAAGAACTCTAGCCACACTTCCATGGTATTTCAAATGCTCTATGGTGTCCCTTAAATAAATTATTTTATTTAAGAACTATCAACTGGAACCATAAAAATTTGAGCAGCTAGCCATAAAATTAAATATTGAGTCTAGTTTTCTATTACACAATGTATTCATTATCATACTTTCCAAAAGTTCTATCAACCACTAAAACATATGAAATATCTCACTCAATCATCTGTTTTTATTTTAAGTATTATAAGAGCTATTATTTTTCAATAATATGCATTAATAATTTATCTGAAAGCAGTATGGATTTTTAAAATGTGTAAACCTATCTTAAGGAAAGGGAAAATTCTTAGATATTTGGGGTAAAATAGGCAGAGAAATGGCAGCCCAAACTGTGACTTAATGACCAGAGATTACTTCTAAATGCAAATTTAGAGAATTCACTACAATTCCAGGTAGTAATTTACTGAAAGAGAGGAGTTCTAATCCTGCGAATTTTATCAGACAGAGAGGGTAATAGTAGAAAACTCTGAGAATGAGGTAGGAAGGAGAGAAACACAAACCCATGTAACTAGCACAGTGAAGCAAAGGATTACAGTGCAGAGGTAAAATGGAGATGTGAAAATATCCTAAATTCCAGGTACTAAGGTCACCTGCACTTTGTTTAAAGTTTGTCTGTTTTTTTTATTCCCATGAGCAAGCTCTTTTTAAAAAAATGGTGAAGATATCATTACAAATGAAAACTCTGCCAGAGTGAAACACCTACATAATATAGATAGCAAATATAAATATTGAAAGGAAAAAAATTGAGACTATAGATGCTGCAGCAAAGAGTCTAATTTGTCAAATAATGACTTGACTTCAAGTCTATTAAACATCTGCACTAATGATCTTTAGTTTTAGGGGATAACAATAACTACCACTTATAAACTGCAAACTGTAAACCATACCTTATGGTCTTTAATCCTCCCAACAAACTTGAGAAACTGTATTATGAACTTAATTTTGTAGATGAGGAAATCAAGTTATGGGAAGTGGCCATGGTTATGCAGAAAACACTAGTGGAGCCTCCAATGCAGGGCATTAAATTTCTCTCTCTCTCTCTCTCTCTCTCTCTCTCTCTCTCTCTCTCTCTCACACACACACACACACACACACACACACACACACACACTTACACACACCTCAGTAAGAGAACCAGGAAGAAGCTATTTGTTTTACAAATTATTGCTCCTCAAGTAACTTCTATTCACTTTTAATTTAACCTCAGTTCAAACTTTATCTTGATTTCAGATCCTTTCAGAAATCCAAATGTATCAATTTTACACAAGTAATAAGATATAAAGCAAAGGAAACAGATCTCCAGAAAGAATTATCAGTAGATCTGGAATCTCATTCTCATGGTGCACCATGCATTAAGCTGGCCTAGATGCCAAACCCCATTCCGGTTATTGTGGAAATTATAAAATTCTTGTATTTTGAATGACATGTTGGCAATACTGATGGCTTTCTCTCATAAGCTCAGGTCTAAATTTAAAAATAATAATGATAATAATAATAATAATAATAATAATAATAATAAGTAGGGCTAATGGTAATAGTTAAAGATTAAAAATAATCAATGATATAATACAAGATAAAATTCAACTGTATTTATCAAGGAATTTTTAACTAGGAAAGACTGTTTTGGTTTAGATCATCCAAGAACTTGGTCTTTAAACATCTTTAATTAGACATCTGCACTATTGTGGAAATAAGCCTCACCCTTAAACTGGTGTTCCAGTCTCAAAATAGATTGTGACTAATTTCATAAGAAAAGACTACAGAAACATTTAACAAAGCGAATTCAGCAGAGCATTAATCCTCTGTGGTGTGCTTGATAAAAAGCCCATCATCAAGAAAGAATGGAAAAAAGCCCCAGCCCATGGCCAACACATCAAAAGCTCTTAGAAGTCCTGTAATAAAGAAACCCAGCATCTTCCAAACTTACTTAGACAACATTTTTATCTCATAGCACTAGTTCATATTCCAAGGAATTCCCTTGGAGAATACTAAGTTAATTGTTTTTAAATAGTATTCTCTGTCCCTGAGAGAAAATAAAATGATTCTTCACAGGGTTATACCCATTTATGGCCAACATTAATCAGCAAATTCTTCCAGCTTCACTGGCCTTACCTGAAATCAGTAATTTTTGTATACAAATTAAAATGTCAGGAAACATCTGGTTGATTAAGTACCAAAAGTCAGAGAGAAGATGTCTTGATGTGTGAGACTAAAAAGTGAATTTCCTTACTTGTTAGACCCAATAACCCTTTTTCACAATTAAACACCAGTGATATTCTGCTTAACTAGTGTGATTATTCCATCTCTTAGAAATCTCTATGGACATTAATTTCATAGTTTTAGAAAAATTTATTTCTGTTATTAACAAAGACCTGTCAAGTAGCAAATATTTTACTACAGTATTTTGACTTTTAATTGCTACTTTCTACATAAGATCAATAGTATTTCTTTGGGTATTTGAAATTTCACATTTAAATACTCAAGAATGTTAGCTGTGTTTAC